>JBBDGP010003521.1:0-230000 GCA_037952835.1 Lithobates septentrionalis
CAGTTGAGATAAAAAGTTAAAAAAAAATGCAGGGGTGATCAAATATCAAAAGAAAGCTCCATTTGTAAGGAAAAGAAAAAAAAACAGAAAAAAAAAAAAAAAAAAAAAAAGGAAGAACAACATAAATTTTGTTTGGGTATAGCGTTGCACAACTGTCAGTTAAAGCAACGCAGTAACGTATCGCAAAAAATGACCTGGTCATCAAGGGGGTAAATCCTTCTGAAGTGGTTAAAGTAGTTGTAAACCCTTATAGACCACTTTTTACTACAGGCAAGCCTTTAATATGGCTTACCTGTAGCTACCCCGGATATCTCCTAAACCTACACGGTTTAGGAGATATCCCCTGTATCAGCATGCGCCGACGTCATTGGCACATGTGCACTGAAGCAACGGCACGTTAGTGCCATTGCTTCAGCTAGTGTGCAGTTACCGGAGGGATGCTATCGCGGCTCCGGCCAATTACAGCGCTGGAGGCCGCGATACGGGAAATAACTCCGGGAGCGATGTCGCCGGCTGGAGCGGTTTTACAGGGACTTCGATCTAAGGTGAGCATTTCATAATGAGCTAGCATACTAGCTCATTATCCCTTTGTCTTGCAGGTTTTTTTTTTTTTTTTTAATTGTGGGTTCACAACCATTTTAAAAAGGAGGGCATAGGTGTTGATAGCTTTGAAAAAGACTCGGGGACTGTACACTTCAAGAAAACCTACTGTTGCACTAAAGGGTCAAGACCACACAAATAATGGGAAAAGCCACTACTATCCATAAAGCTGTGTTAAAGAAAATCACTCACAAAAACAACATTAGGAGTATCTTAAATAGTTAGCTTAGTGAAAAAAAAAAAGTGTGTGTGTGTGTGTATGTATGTGTGTGTGTGTGTGTGTGTATGTATATATATATCTCTAGCATACATACATATACACACACAAAACTATGCTCCTAGCAAAAGACAGTTACCTGCTTGGCAGATGGGGTCATTCCTTGCTGTACAACTATGATAGCTCGGGTGATATTCTCCTCCTGCATCCGCTGACAGTACATTTTTATGGTCTTTATGCCAACCTTTGGCTCCTCTGAAAATAAAATATTCACAATATAATTATAGGAAATATATAGCCATTTACATTTTGAACTTGGCGTTGAGGTATGCTCTTTAAGGTCATCACAGAGGACAAGGGGGGAACTCTTTACATCTAGAGGAAAAGAGGTTTAAATCGCCAAATACAGAAAGGTTTCTTCACAGTAAGAGCTGTAAAATTGTGAAATAGACTTCCTTGAGAGGTGGTTCTGGCCAGCTCAGTAGATTGCTTTAAAAAAAAGGGCTGGATTGTTTGGGGAATGTGCATAATATAACTGAATACTAACATTTATGGGGGGGGGGCAATAATCAGGAAGGAATTTTTTGCCCTGCTGGAGCAAATTGGATCATGTTTTGCTGGGGTTTTTTGCCTTACTCTCGATCAACCGTGGGTATAGGATTGTGTATGTAGGATTTACCCTTTTATTGGTTAAGCTAGAAGGACTTGTGTCTTTTCCCAAGCAGACTAAGTAACTATGCTAAACAGTGCAGATGAACATAGCTACTCTGCTGGCTCCTGCAGCTCTAAGAATACATAAATAATAAAGGAATTGTTCGGTCGACAAATTTTTCATGTGGCTGCTTCAACAAAAGTCAATCCAGTCTTGTCAAGCCAGGTGGTGCTGACAGGGCCACCAAGAGCTTGAATTTTGGGCGATTCAGCTTGAATAGGTTGAAATTCAAGCCGTGTAAGGCAGTCTTTAGAATTCTGTGTTGCTTAGTGGTGAAAGGGAGAGAGAAGTGGAGGCCAATTTTGTTCAGTCATAAAACATAAGGGGTTAGGGGAGATGAACCAAGCCAAAAGGCATTTTTCCCCCTGGAGTTCCACTTTAACCACTTCAGCCCCGGAAGGTTTTACCCCCTTCCTGACCAGAGCACTTTTTGCGATTCGGCATTGCCTCGCTTTTACTGACAATTGCGTGGCCGTGCGATGTTAAACCAAAAAAAAAAAATTAACGTTCCCCCCCCCCACAAGTAGAGCTTTCTTTTGGTGGTATTTGATCACCTCTGTGGTTTTTATTTTTTGCACAAAAAAAAGAAAAAGGAGTGACAATTTTGAAAAAAAAGTAATAGTTTTACTTTATGCTATAATATATATCCCCAAAAAAAAAAAAAAAAAAAAAAAAAAAAAAAAAATTATATATATATATATAATAAATTTCCTCATTTTAGGTTGATATGTATTCTTCTACATTTCCCCCACCACAAAAAAATATCGCAATAAGCGTATATTGATTGGTTTGCGCAAAAGTAATAGTGTCTACAAAATAGGAGGATTTATGGCATTTTTATTTATTTTATTTTTTTTTATTAGTAATGGCGGCGACCTGCGATTTTTATCGTCACTATGACATTATGGCGGACACATTTGACACTATTTTGGGACCATTGTCATTTATAAAGCGATCAGTGCTATAAAAATGCACCGATTACTGTGTAAATGACATGGGCAGGGAAGGGGTTAAACACTAGGGTTAAGTGTGCCCTAGGGAGGGATTCTAAGTGTGGGGGGGGGGGGGAGATGGGCTAACACTGAAATGACAGCGATCACTGCTCCCGAAGACAGGGAGCAGTAGATCCCTGTCATGTGACTTGGCAGAACAGGGAAATGCCTTGTTTACATAGGCATCTCCCCATCCTGCCGCTCTGTGACACGATTGCGAGACACCGGCGGACATCAAGTCCGTGGGACCGGTCACGCTTTACGCAGTGGGCGCATGGCCACTAACCTCGCAAATTAAAGGGGACATATAGGTATGCCCATTTGCCCACCACTGCCATTGTGCCGATGTATATCAGTGTGAGGCGGTCGGCAAGTGGTTAGGGAATATTACCAAATGCTGTGCACATCACGTTAGACAGACTAACTTACCAGGAAAGAATACAAACATCTGATCAGTTGGATCATCATTGTGTGCGACCAACACAGTGAGATCTGTTCGCCGGGGGCGACCCTCACTGGGCTTATCACCAAACTGTGCTTTAAACTCATCCAAAGTTTGATCCAATTCATCTTGTGTCACTAAATATCCACGATCATGGCATAACTGAGGGTTCCAGAGAAGAGGCGAAAAAAGAAAACAAAAAACATGGATTTGATTAGGTTAACTGTAATAAGAAACACCATGCAACAGGTCAGCACACTGTAATTACATTTATAAATTTTGATATACATATGTGGCAAACTAATATTTTATCCAACTTTTTGACCCGAGAAGTCTCAAAACTGTCTGGAGCTGTCAACATTTAGGCCTCATCCACACAGAACGTCTTGGAAACTCTCCTAAAAGCCTTTTCTCCTGGTAGCAGTGTTTTGGCAGGAAAGACACCTGACGCTTGTAAAATTGTCAAGCGCTTGGGCGATAAATCTTTTTATTGGCTAGAATAAAGATTTATTCTGGCCATTGAAATGAATGCTCAAGCTCTAAACATGCCTAGTGTTAGCAAGTGCCAAGCGTTTGTTCTGCCTAAACCTCACTGTGCCTAGATGCAGTGGTTTTTTTCCTGCCTCTAAAAGCTGATTGGACACATAGGGGTTTATTTACTAAAGCTGGAGAGTGCAAAATCAGTGACGTTTTTTCATTACCATCAGCTTCCAGGTCTTATTAAAGAGGAGTTCCACCCGAGGTCCAGTAAAAAAAAAAAAAAAAAAAAAAAAAAAAAAAAATTAAAAGTCAGCAGCTACAAATACTGCAGCTGCTGACTTTTAATTGGACACTTACCTGTCCCAGGGTCCAGCGATGTGGGGGATTGAAGCCCCGCTCGTCTCCCCCTCCGTTCAGCGGCGCCGGCATTGCAACTGTGGGTGCCGGGCTGTGGCTTCACAGCCTGGCACCCACTGCGCATGTGCGAGCGGTGCCGCGCACCGTGATTGGCCGCTCAGTCACCTGGGACATGTAATGGGTCCCAGATGATTGACAGGAGGGAGGGAGCAGAGCTGAGCCCTTCCTGTACCGAGGGGGAAGTGATGTCACCAGCCCAGGCACTGGAAGAGGCAGACTACGAGGGACCCCCTAGCAACAGGCATTTAGAGGTAAGTAAAAAATATATATATCTCCAAATTTTTTTTGTATTTTTTTTTTTTTAATTTTTCATGTAGTTTATTTTTTTTTTTGGGTGGAACCCCACTTTAAAGCTTAATTGAACAAGCTGAGGTTAGAAGCTGATTGGCTACCATGCACAGCTTCACCAGATTCTGAGTGCATCAGTTTAGGCAAATCTACTCCATAGGCCAACATGCAGGGGAGTTTAGAGGCAGGAAAAAAAGGCTGCAAAACATCCAATGTGCAGATAAAAGTACAGCATTTTGCACCCTGTGATGAATAATTATTAAATTTTTATAAATAATTATTATAATTATTATAATTATTTATGATTAAAAAAACAGTAAAATTAAAATCATGTCACTACTAATTCAACCAACTGCATGCAACATTAGACCATTCAGCAGACAGTTAACCACTTAAGGACCAGGCCTATTTTTCAAACTTGTTGTTTACAAGTTATAGTGGATGTTCACACAATTTTCAAAGTTTAGCTCATTCATATTAGACAACAGCACAGAATGCAAAACTGAACTTTTTTTTTTTTTTTTTTTTTTTTTTCGGGTGTACCTGTGTATATGTGTTTCGGTATATTTTCTCCCTGCGGCTATGGGCGGGTATTTTGCAGGTATTGTCGTAAATTTCCGCCGCGCTGTCTACTGGGAGCTAGTGTCATTGTTCCCAGGAGTCAGTGCGGAGGCCCGCCGCGAAATCTCGCGGGATATGAAAAAAAAGAAGTGACGTGATTATGTCAGTCACATTTGTAGGGCGTTTTACATGCTGTGTATACTATTTTTAGACATCGCAACAGGGCGGGAACTTCCTAAGACGCCGCCCGCCTAGATGGCAACCAGGATGTTTACGAAGCTCTGCGCCGTTACAACTGAGCATGCGTGGGAACCAGCAAGGAATGCTGGTAGCTCAGCATCACTGGAACTAGGAAGTGAATGCTTGTGGGCTTCAAATGCCCACAAGCTAGATGAAAACGGCCGTCCACATTTTTAAAAACCTATTATTTGCAACGAAACCGGACATCTGGGGAGGAAATTAACGCAAAACGTGAGTGTGCCATTGTCATTATTGTGATGTTTTAAGTGTTTAAAAAAAAAAAAAAAAAGTACAAACCGTCAGTGGACATCCACTTTAAATCAGTTTTTTTGCTAGAAAATTACTTAGAACTCCCAAGCATATTATATATATTTTTTTTTCAGACACCCTAGAGAATAAAATTGCGGTCGTTGCACTACTTTATGTCACACCGTATTTGCACAGCGGTCTTACAAAAGCAATTTTTTTTTTTTTTTTTTACAAAAACACGTTTTTGAATTAAAAAAAAAACGAAAAAAAAAAAAAACGGTAAAGTTAGCCCAATTTTTTTTTATACTGTGAAAGCTGTTACGTTGAGTAAATTGATACCCAACATGTCACAATTCAAAACTGCACCCGCTCGTGGAATGGGGACAAACTTTGACACTTAAAAATCTCCATAGGCGACGTTTAAAAATTTCTACAGGTTACCAGTTTTGAGTTACAGAGGAGGTCTTTTGCTAGAATTATTGCTCTCGCTCTACCGATCGCAGCGATACCCGACATTAGAGGTCGACCGATAGGGGGTTTTTCTCTGGCCGATGCCGATATTTAGAAATCTCGGTGGCCGATGGCCGATATGTGATGCCGATTTTTTGGGGCCGATATATTAGGCCAATTTTTTTTTTTTTTCCTTCATCTCATAAAATTTAACAGTTAGACCCCTTTCACACTGGGGCGTTTTTCAGGCGCTTTTGGGCTAAAAATAGCGCCTGTAAAGTGCCTGTAAAACGGCTCCCCTGCAGTCTCAGTGTGATATCCCGAGTGCTTTCACACTGAGGCGATGCGCTGGCAGGATGTTAAAAAAAAGTCCTGCAAGCAGCATCTTTGGAGCGGTGCATACCACCACTCCTGCCCATTGAAATGAATGTGCACCGCTGCCAAAGCGCCTGCAAAGCGTTTCGGCAGCGGCGCTTCAGGGGCGCATTTAACCCCTTCCTCGGCTGCTAGCTGGGTTATAAGCTCCCCGCTAGCAGCCGAATAGCGCCGCTAAAATGACGGTAAAGCGCCGCTAAAACTAGCAGCATTTTACCGTCAACGCATGCCCGCTGCAGTGTGAAAGCAACCTAAAGTGATACAGAAAATTTTTTACATTTAAACATTTATTAAACAAAACAAATCTCCAATCAGTTCACTTGTATGTAGAATTTAGATAAAAAAAAAATATAAAAAAAAAAAACTATCTTAAAAATAAATACACAAAAACAGCTAATCAAAACTTTTGGACGAAAAAAAATGGGCTTTACTGCTTATTTTTTTTTTAAATTTATTGTGTATTTTTTTTTTTTTTTTAATTGCGTTTGAAAGACCGCTGCGCAAATTCCGTGTGACATAAAATATTGCAACAACCGCTATTTTATTCCCTAGGGTCTCTGCTAAAAAAAGATATATAATGTTTGGGGGTTCTAAGTGATTTTCTAGCAGAAAATACAGGATTTTTACTTGTAAGCAACAAGTGTCAGAAAAGAGTCTTTAAATGGTTAAACTGAGAACTTCTACACATGAGCTTGGTTCATTCATAAGTGTAAACATTGTATCAATTCAGGTTCTTTTTATCAGATTTGGCAGGCTGCCCAGAGAGGGGAGAGAAGTCTTCACAGAAGACTACAGGCAACTTGTATTGACTTCAGAAGTCTTTTGCAAGTCGCGCTGAGTTATATCGGCCTTTTTTATCAGCATAATCGGCCGATGCCGATTAAGAAAAAAACGTCAAATATCGGCCGATATATCGGCCGGCCGATATATCGGTCGACCTCTACCCGACACGTGTGGTTTGAACACCGTTTACATATGCCGGCGCGACTTGCATATGCGGTCGCTTCTGCGCGCGTGCACAGCAGGACGAGGCGCTTAACCACTTAAGGAATAGCCTCATTTTGAGATTTGGGTGTTTACAAGTTTAAAAGTTTTTTCTGCTAGAAAATTACTCAGAACCCCCAAACATTATATATTGTTTTGTTTCTAACACCCTAGAGAATAAAATGGCGGTCATTGCAATACTTTTTTTTCGCACCGTATTTGCACAGCGGTCTTACAAGCGCACTTTTTTTTTAAAAAAAAAATTCACTTTTTGAATAAAAAAAAATAAGACAGTAAAGTTAGTCCAATTTTTTTTTATTGTGAACAGTACGCCAAGTAAATTGATACCCAACATGTCACGCTTCAAAATTGCACCCGCTCGTGGAATGGCGTCAAACTTTTACCCTTAAAAAACTCCATAGACGACATTTAAAAAATTCTACAGGTTGCATGTTTTGAGTTAGAGGAGGTCTAGCGCTAGAATTATTGCTCTCGCTCTACCGATCGCGGCGATACCTCACATGTGTAGTTTGACCACCGTTTTCATATGCGGGCGCTACTCACATATGCGTTCGCTTCTGCGGGCGAGCTCGTCGTGACGGGGCGCTTCAAAAAGAAATCTTTTTCCTTATTTATTTTACTATATATTTTTTTTTTTTTAAATTGGATCACTTTTATTCCTATTACAAGGAATGTAAACATCCTTTGTAATAGAAAAAAAGAACGACAGGTCCTCTTAAATATGAGCTCTGGGGTCAAAAAGTCCTCAAATCTCATATTTGGACTTAAATGCAAAAAAAAAGAAAAAAAATTTGTCATTTGAAAAAATGACAAAAAAATAGCCCTTTAAGATGTATGGGCGGAGCTGACGTTATGACGTCGCTTCCGCCCTCCTATGGTATGGAGACGGGTGGGGGCCATCCTACCCTCACTCGTATCCATACCACAGACATGACAGGTCCCGATTGCCTCCGCCGCTACCGACGGCTCCGGTAAGCGGCAGAGGGCGCGGGAGAGCGGCGGCACCTCTCCCGCTGTCGATAACGGTGATCTCGCGGCGAATCCGCCGCAGAGACCACCATTATCGTAAACATGACCGGCTCCTGAAAAGATGGATACCTCGGTTGTGGCAGCAGCTGCTGCAGTTACCGAGATATCCATCTTTAAAATGCCGATGTATATGTACAGTAGTCGGTCGGTAAGTGGCTGGAAAGTAAAAAAAAAAAAAAAAAAATTTATGGGTGTGTTCCGATCCTAGACTGAGATGCCAGAAAGTTGTCACCTTACAAGGCCAATCAGCAGCAGGCAAAGCAATCCCTACCGCACAGGTACACATGGGTCCCTGTACATGTGCAGCTGCTGGGTAGAAAATGCCCAAGCCACAGATGAACAGCCCAGTACCGGTGACTGATTCCTGGTGCTCTCTCTTCCATGGGTCTGGACTAGGACCCAAATACACCTGAGCTCATCCCTAACAAAGGGTACGTAAAGCCACTGATACGAGACCAGCATGCAAGCAAAAAAGCGATCGTTCAGCTGATATTCTTACTGCGTGCACCAGGCATAAGCCCTGTACACATGGGCCGAATGTCCGGTGGCATTGGCTGGTTCAATAGAAATCTGACTTTCAGGCCGGGTGTACAGCCGTGTGTTCGGCTGGCTTCTGTCGATGGGGCATGACTGAAAAAGGTCTGCTGACTGGCTCCCTATAAGCGCTCTCAGCCAATGGCTGAGAGCACCGACCAAAGTGTTCTGGCGGAGGCGCCGTCCCCCATCAGAACACAACAGCACAGCAGAGGAGATAGATCGCTGTAGTAACATTGCATGGTTAGTACAGTGGCTCTGACCTGAGCTGTCAGTTTTTATTTCATTCAGTCCGTTGGGTTGAAAAAAAAAAACAAACAAAAAAAAAAAAACCTAGCAGTGTGCTCGAGGCTTTAAAGTACAACTAAAGTCAAAACTTATTTAGTCTTGGATAGAGTGGAGAGGTATTAGAACCCCTGTCAGTTTTTATCGCTGTCTGTGACCCCGTTAGGGAGACTGACCGTCTCTATTTGTCCTGTTTACAATGATCATTGAAAGCAAAAGAAAATCCCAAATTTTGGGTTGTCCCCATAAGGAGTAATCTTCCAATGGCATCACTAGTTCTGCTGACCTGAGGGTTCCCAAGGAATTTACTTAAAGCGGGATTCCGGCCAGCTAAAAAAAATGTTTAAAGTCAGCAGCTACAAACACTGTAGCTGCTGACTTTAAATAAGTACTTACCTGTCCTGGGTGCCCGCGATGTCGGCCACCCGAGGCCGACCCGTCCCTCAGCTCTCGGGTCCCAGCACCGCCATCCTAGGTAAGAGAAAGGGGCAGTGGAGCCTTGCAGCTTCACTGCCAGTTTCCTACTGTGCACGCGCGAGCGGCGCAGCGATCTGTGAATGGCCCCGTGGTTTTCTGGGAACACAAAGTTCCCAGAAGGCAATGGGGCCACTCAGCTAGGAGCAGAACACGCCGCGGAATAGGAACAGGCAGATTAGGAAGACTGCCTAGCAACAAGGGTTCAGGCAAGTTTAAAATTTTTTTTTTTTTTTTTTTTTAGAATTTTTGGTGATTTTTTTATTTCAGGGTGGCCCTTTACTTTAAAGTAGAAGTCGAGCCTAAGCTCGTTTGGCTGGGCTTCTTCTTTGAGTCACAGGAGTGCAATTAGTTTTTTGCACTCCTGTTACCCATTTTCAGCAGAGAGTGGACTGAAGTCCGCTCTCTGCTAACGTCACAGGAATCAGTCCAGGCACCGTCTCATCGCAACAATAAAGTCTGGATGCGCCAGGTGCCTGAACTGATGCCAGTCTCAAGCAAGCTGCCGAGAGCCTGAGATGGCCGCCCCCCAACCCTCACAGGTCAGCCCTCCAGTGAGCGTGGAGGAGCAGTGGAGAGCTGCTGATTGACAGGCAGCAGCTCTCTGCTCGGGGATCTGAGAGAACAGAGCCATCGGTGGAGTTAGATCGCTCGGTTCTCAGTGCAGAGATGGCAGGGGACAGATGCAGCATCCACCTAGGCAAGTATGAATGGGGGGGGGGATAAATAAAACACACACACTTCTCTTTTAATTTGCAGGAATTTCCTCACACTTCCTGTTCTACAATTGGGGCAGGTAGGGAAAGGCAACCTCCGCAATGGGGCAGGTAGGGAAAGGCAACCTCCGCAATGGGGCAGGTAGGGAAAGGCAACCTCCGCAATGGGGCAGGTAGGGAAAGGCAACCTCCGCAATGGGGCAGGTAGGGAAAGGCAACCTCCGCAATGGGGCAGGTAGGGAAAGGCAACCTCCGCAATGGGGCAGGTAGGGAAAGGCAACCTCCGCAATGGGGCAGGTAGGGAAAGGCAACCTCCGCAATGGGGCAGGTAGGGAAAGGCAACCTCCGCAATGGGGCAGGTAGGGAAAGGCAACCTCCGCAATGGGGCAGGTAGGGAAAGGCAACCTCCGCAATGGGGCAGGTAGGGAAAGGCAACCTCCGCAATGGGGCAGGTAGGGAAAGGCAACCTCCGCAATGGGGCAGGTAGGGAAAGGCAACCTCCGCAATGGGGCAGGTAGGGAAAGGCAACCTCCGCAATGGGGCAGGTAGGGAAAGGCAACCTCCGCAATGGGGCAGGTAGGGAAAGGCAACCTCCGCAATGGGGCAGGTAGGGAAAGGCAACCTCCGCAATGGGGCAGGTAGGGAAAGGCAACCTCCGCAATGGGGCAGGTAGGGAAAGGCAACCTCCGCAATGGGGCAGGTAGGGAAAGGCAACCTCCGCAATGGGGCAGGTAGGGAAAGGCAATCTCCGCAATGGGGCAGGTAGGGAAAGGCAATCTCCGCAATGGGGCAGGTAGGGAAAGGCAATCTCCGCAATGGGGCAGGTAGGGAAAGGCAATCTCCGCAATGGGGCAGGTAGGGAAAGGCAATCTCCGCAATGGGGCAGGTAGGGAAAGGCAATCTCCGCAATGGGGCAGGTAGGGAAAGGCAATCTCCGCAATGGGGCAGGTAGGGAAAGGCAATCTCCGCAATGGGGCAGGTAGGGAAAGGCAATCTCCGCAATGGGGCAGGTAGGGAAAGGCAATCTCCGCAATGGGGCAGGTAGGGAAAGGCAACCTCCGCAATGGGGCAGGTAGGGAAAGGCAACCTCCGCAATGGGGCAGGTAGGGAAAGGCAACCTCCGCAATGGGGCAGGTAGGGAAAGGCAACCTCCGCAATGGGGCAGGTAGGGAAAGGCAACCTCCGCAATGGGGCAGGTAGGGAAAGGCAACCTCCGCAATGGGGCAGGTAGGGAAAGGCAACCTCCGCAATGGGGCAGGTAGGGAAAGGCAACCTCCGCAATGGGGCAGGTAGGGAAAGGCAACCTCCGCAATGGGGCAGGTAGGGAAAGGCAACCTCCGCAATGGGGCAGGTAGGGAAAGGCAACCTCCGCAATGGGGCAGGTAGGGAAAGGCAACCTCCGCAATGGGGCAGGTAGGGAAAGGCAACCTCCGCAATGGGGCAGGTAGGGAAAGGCAACCTCCGCAATGGGGCAGGTAGGGAAAGGCAACCTCCGCAATGGGGCAGGTAGGGAAAGGCAACCTCCGCAATGGGGCAGGTAGGGAAAGGCAACCTCCGCAATGGGGCAGGTAGGGAAAGGCAACCTCCGCAATGGGGCAGGTAGGGAAAGGCAACCTCCGCAATGGGGCAGGTAGGGAAAGGCAACCTCCGCAATGGGGCAGGTAGGGAAAGGCAACCTCCGCAATGGGGCAGGTAGGGAAAGGCAACCTCCGCAATGGGGCAGGTAGGGAAAGGCAACCTCCGCAATGGGGCAGGTAGGGAAAGGCAACCTCCGCAATGGGGCAGGTAGGGAAAGGCAACCTCCGCAATGGGGCAGGTAGGGAAAGGCAACCTCCGCAATGGGGCAGGTAGGGAAAGGCAACCTCCGCAATGGGGCAGGTAGGGAAAGGCAACCTCCGCAATGGGGCAGGTAGGGAAAGGCAACCTCCGCAATGGGGCAGGTAGGGAAAGGCAACCTCCGCAATGGGGCAGGTAGGGAAAGGCAACCTCCGCAATGGGGCAGGTAGGGAAAGGCAACCTCCGCAATGGGGCAGGTAGGGAAAGGCAACCTCCGCAATGGGGCAGGTAGGGAAAGGCAACCTCCGCAATGGGGCAGGTAGGGAAAGGCAACCTCCGCAATGGGGCAGGTAGGGAAAGGCAACCTCCGCAATGGGGCAGGTAGGGAAAGGCAACCTCCGCAATGGGGCAGGTAGGGAAAGGCAACCTCCGCAATGGGGCAGGTAGGGAAAGGCAACCTCCGCAATGGGGCAGGTAGGGAAAGGCAACCTCCGCAATGGGGCAGGTAGGGAAAGGCAACCTCCGCAATGGGGCAGGTAGGGAAAGGCAACCTCCGCAATGGGGCAGGTAGGGAAAGGCAACCTCCGCAATGGGGCAGGTAGGGAAAGGCAACCTCCGCAATGGGGCAGGTAGGGAAAGGCAACCTCCGCAATGGGGCAGGTAGGGAAAGGCAACCTCCGCAATGGGGCAGGTAGGGAAAGGCAACCTCCGCAATGGGGCAGGTAGGGAAAGGCAACCTCCGCAATGGGGCAGGTAGGGAAAGGCAACCTCCGCAATGGGGCAGGTAGGGAAAGGCAACCTCCGCAATGGGGCAGGTAGGGAAAGGCAACCTCCGCAATGGGGCAGGTAGGGAAAGGCAACCTCCGCAATGGGGCAGGTAGGGAAAGGCAACCTCCGCAATGGGGCAGGTAGGGAAAGGCAACCTCCGCAATGGGGCAGGTAGGGAAAGGCAACCTCCGCAATGGGGCAGGTAGGGAAAGGCAACCTCCGCAATGGGGCAGGTAGGGAAAGGCAACCTCCGCAATGGGGCAGGTAGGGAAAGGCAACCTCCGCAATGGGGCAGGTAGGGAAAGGCAACCTCCGCAATGGGGCAGGTAGGGAAAGGCAACCTCCGCAATGGGGCAGGTAGGGAAAGGCAACCTCCGCAATGGGGCAGGTAGGGAAAGGCAACCTCCGCAATGGGGCAGGTAGGGAAAGGCAACCTCCGCAATGGGGCAGGTAGGGAAAGGCAACCTCCGCAATGGGGCAGGTAGGGAAAGGCAACCTCCGCAATGGGGCAGGTAGGGAAAGGCAACCTCCGCAATGGGGCAGGTAGGGAAAGGCAACCTCCGCAATGGGGCAGGTAGGGAAAGGCAACCTCCGCAATGGGGCAGGTAGGGAAAGGCAACCTCCGCAATGGGGCAGGTAGGGAAAGGCAACTTCCGCAATGGGGCAGGTAGGGAAAGGCAACCTCCGCAATGGGGCAGGTAGGGAAAGGCAACCTCCGCAATGGGGCAGGTAGGGAAAGGCAACCTCCGCAATGGGGCAGGTAGGGAAAGGCAACCTCCGCAATGGGGCAGGTAGGGAAAGGCAACCTCCGCAATGGGGCAGGTAGGGAAAGGCAACCTCCGCAATGGGGCAGGTAGGGAAAGGCAACCTCCGCAATGGGGCAGGTAGGGAAAGGCAACCTCCGCAATGGGGCAGGTAGGGAAAGGCAACCTCCGCAATGGGGCAGGTAGGGAAAGGCAATCTCCGCAATGGGGCAGGTAGGGAAAGGCAACCTCCGCAATGGGGCAGGTAGGGAAAGGCAACCTCCGCAATGGGGCAGGTAGGGAAAGGCAACCTCCGCAATGGGGCAGGTAGGGAAAGGCAACCTCCGCAATGGGGCAGGTAGGGAAAGGCAACCTCCGCAATGGGGCAGGTAGGGAAAGGCAATCTCCAAAATGGGGCAGGTAGGGAAAGGCAATCTCCGCAATGGGGCAGGTAGGGAAAGGAAATCTCCAAAATGGGACACTGATGGGGAAAAAAATCAAAAATCTGACAGGGATTATAACCCTCCCTTACTCTATCAAAAATAAAAGTTTTGGCTTTAGTTCTACTTGAAGGCCCTGTTCACACCATAGCGTAGCTGAAACAAGCGTTCCTGCTGCATAATTTTGTGGAGCAGTTTTAAATGTCGCATAGGGCAAGTCCATTCACTTTGTCGCACAAAAAGAAGCTCCAGCTCCTTTTGGGGTAACAAGCGTCATAGTTTTGAAAGGCGGGATGTCAGCAGTATCGCATTGCGATTGGGGTGCCATTAAGGTATAACGTTCACACCATAGCGTAGCTTCTGTGTGATTTTGTGGAGCAGTTTGCATGCGATTTTGCGTGTAGCATAGGGCCAGTACATTCACTTGAATGGGCTGCCCATGTGTCTTTGTCACACAAAAAGAAGCTCCAGCTCCTTTTGGGGCAACAAGCTTCACACAGTTTTGAAAGGCGGGATTAGCGCAGTATCGCATTGCGTTTGGGGTGCCATGAAGGGATGACGACACTCAAAACGCACATTACGCAGTGCTCAACACGAAATTTGGAATTGCAACGATTCTGCTCGTAATTCAAAACCGTGAGATGTGAACAGCGTCCGAAATTTTTGGGTCCTATCTTTTCTATCACTGGTACAAGTAGAGAGGGCGAATCTTCTCAACAGGGACACAAACAGCAATAAAAACGTGAAAAAAACGGTTTTACCCAGAGGAGAAAACGGGTTTAGCCCAAACGGTTTAACAGACTAAGTGAGGTTGAGGCGACCGGTGCCCATGTGTTTCTAGATCTTTCCTCACACACTTGTCCAGCACCTCGTTAGGACAAAGAGCCCATGAGCCGTCTCCTAGTCCGAACACTCCTCACCTGCATGATAGTCTTCCTGATCTTCCACAGCCGGTAAGTCTCCTCTTCGTCATCCATCTTCACAACAACACGCTACTGCTGCCTGCTACACCGGAAGGACGAAGGCGCGGCTGCCCGTGCACTTGCCTGTTCATAAAAAAGGACCCCTGTACGCTGTCTTCTCTACTGCCTGATGCTTGTTCAGTGTTCTGAGCTTTGACTGCAGGGTGCTAATGCGATAAACATACAGCAGTAAGGATTTTCATGTACCGAACTACATAACGGGCCATTCCGCGTAATTATTAGGTTTGGTATTAGGGTAAGTAGAACGTCAATGACGGCGGGAAATGTCGCCTGTAATGGATGCCGTCCGCCATGTTGCTGGTAGGGATGGTCACCTAAACGGATGTACTTGCAGTGTTGCAGCAGATTGGGGATACTCTGACTATATAGTGTGTGTTAATAATCGGCTTTATTAGGTTAAGACCAATAAAACGGTAATATATTGCAGTTTACTGGTCCTTAGATGTGGTAGATGCATTAGTTTTTTTTAAATTCAGGTTTTTTCCTTTCTTTTTACCTGGTGTTTAGAGATGAGCTTGAACATCGTCCAAATTCATCTCTTTAATGAGTTTGGAAATGCATGTGAACCCACATGATCTATCCCGCCAGGAAGCTGTGAAGCCGACGGCCAATCATAGGTGATGAAGGCATTCCCTTACCCCACAGCCGCGTACATGCAAAGGGCGTGTATACATGCAGCTGCGGGGCAGGAAATGGCTCCACCACCTATGATCGGCTGTTGGCTTTGACAGATTCTCAGCGGGGTAGCCCAGTCAGGTTCGGACTAGTGATGGGCTCGGATCGAGCTCGCCAGGAAGCCGTCACTGCACACCGCCAATCACAGGCCGTGAGGCATTTCCTGACCGGCAGCTGCACATACACACACTGCCAATGATTGGCGGTGTGCAATGCCAGCTTCCTGGCAGGCTCGATTAGAGTTGCCACCTCATTCCTTTAAACCTGAACACATATTAATTACACAGGTTCTGTGGCAGATTAAGGTGGTAATTAAACTCACTTGTTGCCGTATCTGCATTTAATTAGCCTCAGAACCTGTGTAATTCATATGTGTTCGGGTTTAAAAGGATGAGGTGGCAACCCTAGGCTCAATCCTAACATGCCCGAGCCCATCGCTAGTTCAGACCCAAGTCTGAACCCGCCTGAGCTCACCCCCACTCATCTCACCATCAGCTATGGGGTGGGGAATGACCCTGCCTGCAGCTCATTGGAGTACAAAAAAAGCAGGTTTTTGGGTTAGAGAAGAGTTTGGAGGACGCCCAAGCTCATATCTACTGCTGATCCCGCCGGTAACAAGTGTGCTGCCCTAGGGTAACAACTAGGGTTGCCACCTCATCCCTTTAAACCCGAACACATATTAATTATACAGGTTCTGAGGCTAATTTAATGCAGATAAGGCACCAAGTGAGTTTAATTACCACCTTAATCAGCCAGAGAACCTCTGTAATTAATATGTGTTCCGGTTTAAAGGGATGAGGTGGCAACCCTAGTAACAACGCTCACTCATTGTACTACCAAGGGGCAGTAACTACAAACTTCCTTGCCTCTATTACATAGTGAGAAGGTGTTTTGCAGTTCACAAACTTTGGCTGGAAATTATGAAATTGCTTCAGATTTCAGTTCAGTGCACAGAAAGTTACTGAAATCCTAGCAGGATCATCAGGTATTTTCTGTGCTTGCAGAAAATGTTGTTGAAAAAAATAAAACAAATTCACCCACCAATCTAAAGGCTGGTACACACAGGCCAAATTCAACAGAAAACAGTCGCCATTTGACCAGTTTGTACAGCAGCCTGTCCAACAGAAACCAGCCTGATGCCCGGATCATGTCAAATGGGCATGCTGGAAAACTAACAGCCAACCGGCATCCGTTCAGCGCTCGCAGCCAATGGCTGCAAGTGCTGATCAGTGTGTCCTAGCGGTGGGGGCGGTCCCTCTGTCAGAATACAATGACACGGTGGGGGTGATCACTGTACTAACATTGCTTGTGTTAGTATAGTGATCTGCGAGGTTTTTTTTTTTTCATTCAGCCCGCTGAACGAATATGACACAAATATGTGAACCTAGCCGATGGACATTTTTGCTGATAGACTTAGATATTTAGGTGCAGTAGCCCATAGAAACCAATCTTTTCCTGGTCTGACTCTGGAAGAATGAATTCTGATTGGGTACTGTGAAGTATTATTGCAATTAAAGCTAAACTCTGGGACAAGTAAAAGTGCTCCCTTTTGTAGGGCTGCCCCTACACTGCAAGGGTTAAATGCTTGTTTTCTGTCTAGGGGACCAGATAAAGCAGTTTTAATTACCTGATCCTCTGGCACCTCTGCACTGCTAGACTGGTCCCTGCAGCCCCCTCCTCCCCTACGCTCCAGTGATTTAAGGTCCTCTGACATCATCAAGACCAATGCAGGGAATATAGCCTTGGATGTGAGGACACCAGGGGATACTCCACAGCCAGAGCGGAGGATAAGAAAACTAAAATTTGCTTTTAGCATTCCCTAGACAGTAGTGAACATTTAACCCTTAAAGTGTGGATGCAGCCCCACTGCATGGAAAGACCTTTCGTTTTCCAAGAGTTGGCCTTTAAAGCGGAACTCCAAGTTTTGGCACCCTCCTGTCATACATTTAGGCTGGGTTCACACCAGTGTGAATTGGATGCAGGTTTCCCCGCATCTAATTCGCATGTCAGGAGATTGTGACTGGCTCACACATCTCCGGTGCGGCTCCAGTGCGAAATGCACAGGAGTCCTGTGCGTTTTCTGGTCCGTTTCAGGTTCAAGTTCAGCCAAAAAATTCGGGCTGAAATCGGACCTGAAACAATGAACGAAGATGCACTGGACCCCTACTATGAGCCGCTCTGTTCCTCAGTGTGAACCCAGCCTAAAGGTCTAACTCGTCACCAATTTTTACTAAAAATATGCTCAATATGTAGCTGCAGGCTTGTTTAAAAATGATTCTTAAAAAAAATTTATTGAATTTGCAGGCAGCTCAAGTCCTGCTCCAGATACTTTTATTTGCATCCATTTTTTTGTGTGATAATCTGTCTATTTTACATAGCATTTGTGGTAAGCTAAATTCTCAACTCTGCACTGCTAGATGAATGTAAAAAATACACACATTTGGGAGCTTATTTTGTTCAATTTTGTAAATGTAGCTCCCACTGTACAAAGCAGTGTGCCTGAAGAACAATTAGATGACTTTTTCATTATTATTTTCTAGACTATAGACTACGAACAAGTATGCCAATGACATGCGTGGCATATGGCTGCAAAAATCATTTTGTCAGAGGATGTGGTAAACAGTTTTTCAGGTAAACAGTTTAATTTCTATCAATTTATTACCGGTATACAGGTAGCTGTACAAAATCAGAACAAATCGCGTTAACAATCGCTCCATAACAATATGATATATCATTTTGCAATTGATCGGATTACAAATGCATCCTGATTTCATCTATTCATCAGATATGAACACTAAACACTAAGGCCTTGTTCACACAGGCGTAGTTAAGTATAAATGAAAAGACAGTCCGTCCTCATCAAAAATCGCTCTAAATCAGTAGCATCAAACCAATCACAATATAAAGTGCTATACTAAAACAAAAATGGTATAGATTCATAATTGTATCATAGATTCATAATTGTATAAAAAAATTCCTGTATATAAATAAGTTCATAAATGTGTATAATATACAAAATATACAACCAAGAAACGATATAGAGGAAGCAGAGGAGGGTGTAATGCCGCGTACACACGGTCGTACTTTTCGTCTACAAAAGTCGGACAGCCTTTCCGACAGACTTCCGGCAGACTTTCGGTGGACTTGCGGCGGACTTGCGGCCTACTTTCTAACGACCGGACTTGCCTACACACGACCACACAAAAGTCGGTCGGATTCGTACGTGATGACGTACACCGGACTAAAATAAGGAAGTTCATAGCCAGTAGCCAATAGCTGCCCTAGCGTGGCTTTTTGTCCGTCGGACTAGCACACAGACGAGCGGATTTCGGGGTCCGTCGTAGTTACGAAGTAAAGTTTTAAAGCATGTTTCAAATCTAAAGTACGTCGGATTTGAGGCTAAAAAAGTCGGTTGAAAGTCCGGAGAAGCCCACACACGATCGGATTACCAGCCAGCTTTAGTCCATCAGCGTCCGTTGGACTTTTGTAGACGAAAAGTAGGACCGTGTGTACGCGGCATAAGAACAAAAAGAAAAAGAGACTAATAGGTCAAGGCATTTATAATTTAAGCAATATTGAATTCAAGAAGTACAAATTAAAGGTCTTGAATTTAGGATTGAAATATGCCCCTGATCAAGGGATTATTACATTTAAGGTATTTATAGATATGCAAAAATTTGTGAGTAAACTAAATATAAAGAATTTTTTGCGGACAAAAACACCTATCGTAACAATAGAAGATCCCGAATATAAAGATAATGGGTTGAATAATCAATCCACCTATAACCCCAAGAATCCTTCTAATCAATTTGTAAAGTTGTTTAGGGCCATGGTTCAACAGGATATTAGGAAGCTTGAAATCAAACAGCATTATAAGAATAGAGAGGTGGTAAATGGTATCAAAGAATTGGAGAATATAAAAAAAATAGTCATAAGGCCAGCAGACAAAAGTGTGGGGGGGGGGGGGGTGGCTTTAAATAGGATTACAATAGAGAACACATTGTTAGTAACTGTCGATTTTGAATAGCTTTACACCAGTATTAGACAAGTAGATGGTCTGTTAGCCATTAAGACAGCACTAGATGGTAAATCGGATTTAAAACCAGCAGAAAATACATTTTTAATTAAAGCGTTGGAATTAACGATGACTAACAACTATTTTTGGCATGGGAGTTCTTACTACAATCAAATTAAAGAAATAGCCATGGGGGCCAAATAGGCCCCCAGTGTGGCTAATATGTTGGATCAGTGGGAGGAAAGAGATCTATGGTAGAAATAAACCAGAAATTGCCTTATATAAAAGTTTTTCAGATGCCATAGTCATCTTATGGAAAGGATCAGTAAAGGGCTTGGAAGAATTTTTGGAGGACATTAATAGTAACCAACATGGATACGTATTTACAGCAGGTTGGAGTCATGAAATGGTAAATTTTCTTGATTTGCTCTTAAACTAGAATGAAGGAATATTAGGTACTATAAACTTTTTCAAAGATACAGACCGCAACAGCTACATACCTATGGGAAGCTGTCACCATCTTATTTGGTTGGGAGGAATTCCCAAGGGTCAACTTATGCGTATAAGGCGGAATTGTAGCAATATTGCAGATTATGAAGCAGGCAGTATTTATGAATAAAATCAAGTGGATTTTTGAATTGAATACTTTATGTCCAGTTGGCCTGAACCTGGACATAGATTTAAATTGTTTTTATATCAAATTTTTTGAAGATATTTTAATAAAAACATAGCTTTTTTTTCTGTATTGATCCAATCAAATTGGAATACAAAATTTTTTTTTTGGGTTAAGTATTGAGGTATACCATCCACTAATTTTTAGGTCTCCCTTTAACCACTTGCGGACCGCCTACCATAGATATACTGTGGCAGAGCGGCCACTCTGCACCAGATCACGTACCTAGTATGCAATCTGACACTTTCGGGTCTGGGGCACGCATGCGCACCGCCCCCGGCCCTCTCCTGCTGTGACCCGATGTCTGCCAGCACCCGCCGATTACACAGGACACAGCCAGAACGACAATCTGCCTATGTAAACAAGGCAGATTGTCGTTCTGTCAGAAGCGAAGGCATTGGTCCTCTGTTTTTGCTAAGCAGGAACATGAATCTTTGCTTTCCCCTAGCCAAAGCACCTCCCCCACAGTGAGTAAGCACAAGCTAGGCACACAGTTAACCCTTTGATCGCCCCTGATGTTAGCCCCTTCCCAACCAGTGTCATTAGTACAGTGACTGTGCATATTTCTTTTACCACTGATCACTGTATTATTTCTTTTTTTTATATAAACGTTATTTGATTTTTTTACAACAATTATATACAAAACATTTTCAAATCCACTCGCATGATTTATCCCCTTAGCCTCGTATGTATGTATGTGTGTGTATATGTGTATATATATATATATAATATAATTTTTTTTTTTTTTTATTATTATTATATAATTTTAATTTATTTTTAAACTGTTCCTTTAAAAAAAATTTTTTACAGTGCCTGGGACTGAAAAGTTTCATACTTACGCTGGGATCATCATTGAGATATTTGTATATTGCTATCATCATATATATATATATATATATATATATATATATATATATATATATATATATATTCCCCCCACCTTCTTCTTCTTTTTTTGTTTTCCCATTCCCCCTTTACCAGTGCCCTACGTCCATTTTTTCGTATACGGCCTGGTTTTCTTAAAGTCTGTCCACTTTTCCCATATAGTGTTGAATCTTTCTGCCTGACCCTCTTCTCTACTACGTAGATATTCCATTTTATAAATGTAGTCTATTCTCTCAAACCATTCTTTTATTGTGGGTTTTTCCGGGTCTAGCCGTTTTTTAGGTAATATTCCTTTTGCTGCTTTCAATAGATATGGGATCATTGTTCTCTTATATTGTTTTTTTGTACTATTTTTGTTCTGTAGACAAAGCATGTCCATGGATGTCTCACTGATCACTGTATTAGTGTCACTGGTCCCCAAAAAGTGTCAGTTAGGTGTCCGATTTGTCCACCACAATATTGCAGTCCTGCTATAAGTTGCTGATCGCCACCATTACTAGTAAAAAGAAAAAAAAATATCCCATAGTTTGTAAACGCTATAACTTTTGCACAAACCAATCAATATACGCTTATTGGAATTTTTTTTATGAAAAATATGTAGCAGAATATATATTGGCCAAAATTGAGATGATCAAATATCACCAAAAGCAAGCTCTATTTGTGGGAAAAAAGGACAAACGCAAAAAATGGCCTGGTTATGAAGGGGGTAAAACCTTCCGGAGCTCAAGTGGTTAATAGGGTTTATTGGGAAGAAATATGTGGATGGTTTTGGCATTCTCCAATACAGCCACTAGAGGTCCTCTTAGAGCTCAATGGGAAGATGGGGTTGGCATCTAAAATGTATGTTCTAATTTTTAGTCACTAGATGTTCTCTTTAGGTCATAGGTTCACATTAGTTATGTGGATCGATGTCTTAACCTATTTCGACCACTAGAGGTCTCCATATGCATCCAAATATATTTTTATTTTATTATATATTATTTTAATAAATGATGATTGATAAAGTTGGTATACATAAAGTGTTAACATTGGGAGATGAATCAATAACCTTTAGGGATGGGATGGTCCTGATTTTGATTGGATTGAATATTATGTATGGGCAGAAAATGGGGTATATAAGAGAAGGCAACGTGTCCAGTCATGTGACCCCCTGATGACGTCAGATGCCTGCTGGTGAAATGTGCAGGGTGGGACTTTCAAGGATATGTCATTTCCGGCTTCTGGAATGCAGGTGGAGCGAAAACCAGCGTTCTTCATTTCCTTATTGTTGCTCGTTTTTATTGTGTACAATGAATGCACATTTTTTTTTTAATTTTCTGCAATAAACATTTGAAATACTACACTATGAGGGAATCTTTCAATTCTCCCCCTTGCAAATGATGTTTATAAAGGATTGTTTAAAGACGCAGGAATGTCTTTTAAGATGTGCTGATTATTAATCATCCAAAAGGACATCGATGGAGGATTAATTTTATTTTCTACTTGGGGATACACTTACCTGAAGCAGTTTTGACCTTCTTTGAGAAAAGAGGTCAAATATTTCTGGTAAGTGCATAGTGTTTTCACCTGAGAGCATCTTCTTTCCATTGAAGTTGTACCGTTAGAATTTTTGGAGTTTCTCATAACAGAATCACCATTTTGTTTTTTTGATCACAGCAAGCACCTTGTTGAGAATCACAGCAAGCATCATAAGGATCTTTGTATATGAACTCATTTATGTGATTTGCACCAAGCACTTTATTGGGATTAATGTATAGCACCTTATTAGTCACCATTTATATATATTTTTTATATGCAGTATACATTTATGAATTTATTTATATTCAGGATTTTTTATATATAATTATTAGTCTATGCCATTTTAGTTTTTTGAATAGCACTTTGTATTGTGGTTGGTTTGCTGATACTGATTAAGAGCGGTTTTTGATGAGCGCCGTTTGTCTTTTAATTTTGGTTTAATTATCCAGCTTTCCTTAGCTGAAAGACTTGCAGTTAAGCGTAAGTAAGTATGAGGGTCATGTTTTACCTGCACAGAATGCATAATTGTTCCATGGATCTGCGTGCAGGCAGTCCCATTTATGTCCGTTAGGATGCAGCATCAGCATGGACACAGCTGCTGCTCCCAGTTTGACAGCCATGTAGGTGCAAGTCCCCAAACACACACTGTCTGCATTTGTGGACCCTTACCTGAATGCGCTCATGCCCACCAATGTCATATTGGAAGCCGCAGTTGTGCTCATCTTTACTTCTGAGACACTCTGACTCTCTAAGATGCTCTCATCATGTTACCCAATCATGTTATTGATCTGTTGCCAATTAATTTTATTAGCTGCAAAATGTTCTTCCATGTTAGTACCACTTACTGAAGAGCAAGAATGTAGAATGGGCAGCACACACACATGAAACTGACTGTCACAGTGACACTGACAGCAGTGTGCAGCAGCACAGATGATGATCACACCTCACTAACGTGTCCCCTCCTGGGTCACAGTGACAGCCTCTCTCCATGCCAGGTGGTCCCTTCAGTCCAAACAGCACTGACAGTCCCGCTCCTGTCTGTCCTTCCTCCCATCCCGCAGACCTTCTCCTGGCCGCTCCGCTTGGCTCCCTTGCACCATGACATCACGCAAGATGCTCAAGCACCGCCTCCGCCAGACCCCCCCCCCCCCCCATCCGTGTGCCTGCTACATTGTAGCAGGCACTTGGATGGTCTCTGCCAGCTCTGGACCGGAACTGAGCGTCACAGCCATACTGGCACTGAGCGACACAGCCATATTACTGGCAGGAAGAAAAGTGCAGTTTTTTTACTGTCTGTCAGTAAAAATACTGGCGGTTGGCAACACTGATCCACCTCTCACATCCAGCCCACGTGCTTGTAAGTGATGTCCCATACAAGCGTCTGGAATGGATGCACAATGATGAGCTCAGGTCAGGGGAATTTTCTGAAAGCAGTGGGCCTGTGTGCAGGATTGTAAGTTGGGTCCCCTCAGCTGAGAAAAATTGGTTGGGTGTGATTTTCATTGCGCTGAATACTGGCTGTGGCCAAATAGGGACACAGAGTGCAGGGGTTCAGTAGTAAGTGACGCAAAGGTTTAGGAATAATTTCAACAAAGTTCCCAGAAGCTCAACAGTAATTCCACAAACTGTCACCTGATTGTAGTTCTCACAGTGAAATCCCTTTCTGAGATTAGTAGTGGCAACCAAGCGAGTCATCTTCCTGCAGATGGTGGGCGGGGCTAGCAGGACTGTGATTGGCTTTAGCAGTGGCCAATGAAGGTACTCCTCCTCCTGGATACAGGGACCCCCCCCCCACCAGAACTGCACCCA
Organism: Lithobates septentrionalis; assembly: GCA_037952835.1. NCBI lineage: Eukaryota > Metazoa > Chordata > Amphibia > Anura > Ranidae > Lithobates > Lithobates septentrionalis. The sequence continues at coordinate 24,352 of JBBDGP010003521.1, forward strand.
ATCTCTTCCCCATCACAAAAGCCGACAATCGCAGCTACAGCAAAGTTGGAGCACCAAACAATGTTTCCCATCTTTTACAATGTGTGGGGCACAGTGCCTCCCCCGTAGTGTAGGTGCGGTGTGGGGAATTCTGAAATTGGAATACATTAGTGTCTCACTGACGCTTCCCTGCACTGCTCTGCTGATGGGGAGGGAGTCGAGTGCCGCCAAAAGAGGCTTCATGTGCCGCTTGTGGCACCAGTGCCAGGGGTTGTCTACCCCTGCACTAAGGTGTGGCCATTTGTTACTGCCAATGACACAGAGGCATTTATTATTCCTACAGATCACTCACGTTGGGGTATTTTTTACTCCCACTGTGGCAGGGACATTTTATTGCTCCAACTAATCACTGAAACTGGCAATTTTTTTACTCCTACTGAACACTGACACCTGGGTATTCAGTACCACTACGAACATCTTACACTAGGGAATTTATTATCCCTATTGACACCAGAGCATGTATTACTTTTTACTGACCATTGACAGCAGGGTATTTATTATTCCTACTAAGGCCTGATGCAGGGGCTTGTTTTTCTCCAACTGACCTCAACACTTTTTACTCCTTCTAGCCATAGTTTAGCCCCAGTATGATGGACAGTGGACTGGCCCTTTGTGTAAAGGATGAGTACATTTTAAAATAATGCGCTCTTTTGCCTTCCTTCCCTGAACTAAACTAGCCCCCCCCCCCCTCCAAAGATGCCTACTTACCTAGATCTGATGACCGCAGCCTCCACTGTTTGTTTTTATCCAGCAAAGCAAGCCTTCAGTGTTGGGGTCCTGCTTTGTGTATGAAAGCCAGAGTCTGTCTCTACTATGTGCTGCCAGCACAAGGTATTTTAACCCTTGCTGCAGCACTTGGAGGTTAAAAAAAAATTAAGAGAAGCATGTTTGTTACTGTATATGCATCCTGACTGTATTACATTTATTAATTAAGAAGGTTCAATTAAGCTTTTTTCACACGGGTGGCCAGGGGGCAGCAAAATCAGTGAAGCTGCAGTTTTACTACACCCTTATCACGCACCTAAAGCATACTATACTGCCAGAGGGGGCTGTTCGCATACAAAAATCAATGCAGCATGTCAAGTTGATAGGCGGCCAGTTGATTGACCGCCTGTCAAACTTAGTAGTTCAAGTCAATGGGGTTGTGATGCAATTGCAATCTAAACGCACATTAGTCCTATTGAAAATTATCGTTTGGCAAAAAAAAAAAAAAAACATTCGGGAGGCGGCAGGATTATCTCCTGAATGCCTGATCGTGGATGTTTAGCTGCACTCTGAAAAGTGATCTCCCAGGGATCACATTTCAGAAGATGTGAAAGTGTGCACTTGGCCATAAACGTTATGTGCCGCTGCAGCACACGTACTGTATATACTGTATTTGCTCTTCTATTCCTTAAAGCGTAACTCCACTTTTGTTGAAAAAAAAAAAAACATTCCCCCCTGGGTGATCTATGTACATTGCAAGGATTATAACAACCTTTGTTGCAGATTCCTACCTTTTTGCTATTCTGAAGAAATCCCTGTGTGTTTGTCTGTGCCTCTGGGCTGAGTTGGTCTAATGGAAGTGGTTTCATAATTAACAGTCAGCTGTGACAGCTGCAGGGCACTAATGAGGAATCTGCTGGGCCTACACCCCTTTAGACGGGTTCCTTTTGGGAGTATCTCACCAAAAATGACATTTTTGTTGCAGGGGATGCCTGAAATCTGACTTGTATCTTAGTGCAGACTTCTGGGAAACTTGGTGAGCCAATCACAAGCAGGAAATTATGTTTCTGGGGAGTGGTCAGGACACATTCTGTGTACAGAACAACTCCAGGTAGCCATATTGATTTGCATTTATAGAAAATTACAGCAGCTACAGATTGAGAAGGAAAGGTAATTTTTAATAACATTCAATTACAATATGACTTGTATCACAATTGTACACGTTATATTATTTTTTCTTTATTTGCTATTTTTTTCCCCCACAAAAGTGGAGTTACCCTTTAACGTTGTGTCAGGCCTGTTGGTTAATTACAGACATTTTGGCATGCTAAGTGGTTGAAAAGCTGAATAAACTTCATGCCAAATCTTCAAAATGTGGTCTGTTTACAAAGGTTTTAATCAACCCTGGATATAAAATGGTTACAGGTTCCCATTGTATTAGCAAAATATATTAAAAAAAATAGTAGGCGGTCTAAATATATTGTCAGCAAAATATCAGTTTTAAATGGACTGAGCCATGAGAATAGATTTATATATACATATATATTTATAACATACCTGTAAAAATTCCTACAGGTTTCCAATTAAAGATCCTGAACGGGTCTCCAAGTGGGTTATAGCAATCCGACGGAAAAATTGGAAACCCTCTGCATCCAGCAGAATCTGCAGTGATCATTTTACTGACAGAGATTACATGTTACGTCCAGGGGCCATGGTGCCGCGTCTACGGCTCGATGCTGTGCCTTCTATTTTCAATGGATTTCCAAAGCATCTCAAAGAGAGGCTAGAAAGGAAGAAGAAAAAGAAAGCTGATGAGCAAGTAGTTATAATTTGTAATCAAATGGAGACTCAAAATGCAGATCAGGTAAGTGAGTACACTGCAAGATTATGTTTGAATTTAAATGATATTTCATATAGCATGTTGTACCATTATGACACCCATGGACTTTTTAATGAAGCAGGGAGCAATGGAAAAGGTGTAGTTAGATGTAATGGAAAGCATCTCTGTTAGTTTGCCTGCACAAAACTGCTGAGATGCTATATGTTGTGTATCCAAGCAACCCACATGTGATGGTTTTGTTGTGTTTTTTTTTTTTTTTTTTTTTTCCAGGCACTTTTGTCTTTTAAAGTTTTTTTATTGCAGAACAGTTAGGGTGGTGAGGATTAGGGGTCCCAGATACTGTAGCAAATCACGTATAGACTCTCCAAGTCCAGATCAATGCCCTGCTTCACCCTGTCAGAAGCTTTATGCCGACCCAGAAAAAATGTAAACACTTTCCCAAATTTCAGTGCATCCTCCAAGTGAGGCACCAGGCCCTTCTAAGGGACCGGCCTTCTTTCTGGCTCTCTCCAGCAAGGGGCCACCCTGGGTCTCCTCCTTGGGACAGCTTCCCCAAGACCAGGCAGGACCGCTTCAGGACCACTTCAGCATACATTAGGCCAAAAAACAGGCTATTGGACCTAACAGCAGAGCTCCATCCAGCAGCATTTCTTTAGGCCTTGGCCCAGGGGAAGATAGCGAGCACATGGCCTGTCTAGGGTTGCTACCTCATCCCTTTAAAACAGAACACATATGAATTACAGAGGTTCTGTGGCTGATTAAGGTGGTAATTAAACTCACTTAGTGCCTTATGTGCATTAAATTAGCCTCAGAACCTGTGTAATTCAGATGTGTTTGGGTTTAAAGGGATGAGGTGGTAACCCTAGGCCTGTCCCGAATATTTATATGCTCCCCCAGCATGCACCAGTGGCAAGAGCCTCCTACTGGTTTGGCTGAAGAAAATATAAATATTCATAACTTTGTTTTGTTTGTGAAACTTCATACTATGACCAGTGATACCAGTGACATCTGCTGGCAACAGTGAGAAACCACAAGCCAATTTTAAGGGAAAAAACAGGTGAAAACTATACAATCAGTCTGAGCTAACTACAGCTAAGCCAAAAACTAAATATTTTTGCCTATTTACCTAGAGATTTGCTCTCAGTAAATGCTATGCGTATTGCTAGAAAAATCTGTCTAAGGTTTTGCTGACACTGAGTGCAGTATCATTTGATCTCCATTACCTAGTAGAGATCACAGGAAACCATCACTTTAATGACAGAATATATTACCATAGCCAAGGATAAATTGTTGATCGTCACTGAAATATAAAAAAAGAGTAGTGAGAATATATATTTTTTTTTCAAATCCTTCAATTTCCTAATACAAGATTTCCTTTTGTGACATAATAAATTGTGACATCAAAACTGAAAATCTCTGGGTGTATAAATCAACACATACTGTTAATACAACTGTCTGACCTGGACATTTGCTTATTTACTCACTTAGACCCCTTTCACACTGGAGCGTTTTGCAGGCGCTATGGCGTTAAAAATAGCGCCTGCAAATCGCCCTAAAACAGCTGCTCCATTCACTCCAGTGTGAAAGCTTTAGAAAAAGTCCTGCCAGCAGCTTCTTTGGAGTGGTGAACTTACCGCTCCTCCACCGCTGCTCCCCATTGAAATCAATGGGGCAGCGCTGCGATACCGGCAGCGTTTTGCGGGTGGATTTAACCCCTTTTTCGACCGCTAGCGGGGGAGTTAATACCACCCCGCTATCGGCCGAATAGCGCCGCTAAAACTACGGTAAAGCGGCGCTTTAGCACCGCTTTACTGCTGACGCCGGTGTGAAAGGGGTCTTATTTTCTTTCAAAATCAGCTTTGAAAGAAAATGTAATGTATACTACTTTATACGGCAGTACATACATAATTTCATGTATAATTTTGTTTATGAAAAGAACAGTCCACAGTTGAATTACTGAATATAGACTGCCAAAATGTAGGTCACAGCAGCGTGGGGTATTGAATAACCAGTGACCTTGTTTCTAGGGTTTAGACTAAGATATAAAAAAAAAAAAAAAACAGCCTAATGAAAATGCATTGTACTGTTTTGAAATGAGAAATTGTAAATATTAAATATAGCCATGACCTTTTTTTCATTACATTCGTTGCAGTGGGAAACTCATTTGCAATCCAGAGAACCTGTGTGTCACTTCCCACTACCCTACTGCATCCTGTTTATTGACCATACAGGACAGGAAAGTTTAGACCACGGGAAGTTCCCATTGCATAAGGCCTCTTGCACACTACCACCGAAAAAAATCAGCGTTTTTTAGGCATACAGGATTTTTTTTAACTTATCTAATTGCAGCCTATTGGTTTCAATGTGCAAATGCATGCAACATAAACACAGGAAATCTTAGCCAGGAATACTAATGTTCAAACGTGCGTACCTTGTGCAAGTTTCCTCTTTGTTTAGACCTACTTGGTTATGGTGGGATGTGGAATCATAACATACAGAACCTAAAATTTAAATTTTTGCACTTGCCAGGTAGTGGTATTGTGTCACTATGAAGAGGTGATATTTCTTCCTGAAAATGAACTAGGGCTGTGTTATGCTGACATTTATACACTGAAACGAATATTTAAGGGCTCATTTACACTTGCTTTGGCTTCAACACACATTAACGGCTAGTTTTACACTTGCTTCAAAACAAGGCTTCTGACACGCTTTGTTAAAGCTCTCTGAACCTGTCAAAGCTCCTGTCACTAAATAAAATGGTTAGCTTACAGTCCTGTTTACACCTTGTTTTTGCTTTGCTTCAAAAATTATACCCCATGTAGTTTTAGTGGTGCTTCAAAGCCTCCATAGAAGTCTATGGCAAAGCTCCCTTGAAGCCCCACTGAAGCCTCATCGAAGCCCCACTAAAGCCCCATCGAAGCTCCACCAAAGCCTCATTGAAGCCTCATCGAAGCACCAAGCAAAAGCAAGGTGTAAACAGGACTGTAAGCTAACCATTAAATTTAGTGACAGGAGATTTGACTGGCGTTCAGAGAGCTTTAACAAAGTGTGTCCGAAGCCATGTTTTGAATCGCGCATAAACCAGCCCTAAGGGAATTCTTATTTTATTAGTAGCTTTCAATCAAGCTATGCATTAAAAAAAACCTGACATGAAATAACAGCAGATAAAGTAAACAAGACTGTTTGTTTTAAAGCAGTAGTAAACCGCAGTTAAAATAAATTCCCCTGCAAGGCAATGTCATAAAGTGCTAGTATGCATTGCATACTAGCACATTATGAGAGACTTGCCTTAAAACAAAGCCCTCCAGCGGTGCGCTGTCACCGCTAACAGGGCTTCCATCTTCACCTGGTCTTCCTTCTGGGTTCGCGGCCTCTGGCTACATGAGTGGCTAGGGGCGCGATGATATCACTCCCTCGCATTCGCGCACGGGAGCTGCCGTTTACAGCATGGGCTCTTTCGGCACGGTATTCTGGGCCTTCAGAGAGCATGCGTCGATGACATATCCAGCTGATTGCAGTGTGAATATCTCCTAAACAGTGAAAGTTTAGGAGATACTCGCAGTACCCACAGGTAAGCCTTATTAAAGTCTTGGCTGTAGGTACAAGTGGAAAAACTGAGTTTACTACCACTTTAAACATTAAAGGGTCATCGGGTCATTCATTTCAACAACAATATTCTGATAAGATTATACTATAGTATTTGCATTTAACATGTACAGTATAATGCATGTTATTTACCTGTAAAGGAGTACCTTGTGTAGACCTCCAAAAGCCCTGAGACTGCTGCTGGGTGCCACCATTTTGGATGTAATGTCAGCAGCCCCAGCAAATTCAGAGCTGCCACTCAAGTGACATTCTATAGTATTCTTTTTTGCTCCTCCTCTTGCAGCTACATATAAGGTTACATAAGGCGGAAAGGGGAGAGCAGAGGAAATAGGTCAACACAGAGCGTAATTAGCCCCTTCCAGGGCAATAGAGGACTATGACATAGAAGGAGGGAGGGGCTGTGCTAGGATATTCGGGAGTAGTCCGATTTTCTAGCAAGTTCAGAGGCATTTTGCAAATGAGTAAGGAACCAGTTATGGAAAGCAAAAACGCTGCAAGTAAGCCTATTACACAACTAACTGTCCTGTGCTTTTACCAGAAATTTTAGGATGGTGACAGGGTCCATTTGGACTTAGCTTGCTTTAGTTATAGAGATCTCTAACTCTGTATTATAGCCATTTCCTGACACAGAAGAGCTGATGAAGGCAAGTGGGCCCTGCGAGAATTCAGAAAGTACTACTGACAGAACTACAGGGTCCTCCCTACCGGCAACAGAAATTCAGGGGACAGACACACCTGCGAACCAAGAAAAGCAAGAAGCAGTTGTGGTAAATTCTAAGGTATAGTTGAAAGCTTTCACTGTGGTGGCTGACTTCTGTGTCTATTGTCAAGCTTAGAAATTCAGATATTCAGTAGTATTTGAGGTATTTCTGTTGTTTTCAGCATCCATATGTGTCTTTAGGTGTGCAGGTGGAAGGGGTTTGTAAAGCCCTTTATTTTTCTTTTATGTGTCTTTAGCCTGGTTCACACTTGTGTGGCTCTGCAAGCCACGTTTTGCTTGGGCACAACAGCCCATTCACTTGAATGGGCAGCTGTGCCTCCAGAAAATGCAAGTAAAAGGTCCCTGCACCTTTTCTGAAAACATGGCCCACGCAATTCTTTTGAATTTAAAGTGTTACTGAACCCACAACAGTAAAATCAATCTACGCTGTAAAGCATGCTTGTTATACTCACTGTGGAACCTAAGGGGTTAATCCTCTGCATTGTGTAAAAAGGCTTGTTGATTCTGTCTTCTCTGATCCTCCCTTTCTCCCACAGTCTCCAAACCATCTCCTGATAGAACAGAGCCTTGGGGCACTCTATACATGCTCAGTTTGGTGTGTATTGCTAGAAAGATTTTTTTTTTCTTGGGAGAGTGCATGTGATCAGAACAGGGCCAATCAGCACTGTCTAGACAGAGGGTCAGGGGTCCTGCAGCCTCATAGGACAATCAGGGGAGAATGAAAACTCCTCCTACAAGCTTTAACCAGACACTGATAGAAGTCACAAGACTGCTGTATACTGCTGATGAGAAAAGATATTTAGCTGTTTATATTTACTAAAACTATTGCATTTCCATGTTCTGTGCACTTTGGGAGACCAGATATAGTGAATGCAGGCTCCTGGGTTTAGTAACACCTACATTTTTTTTTGATGCAGTAATATTGCCTAAACAATAATAACTAGAAAACCGTTCTACTGTTTGCTTATTGTGCCGCATTTCAGCCTGTATGAACTTTTCTTGGCCTGTGTGCTCTTGCTCAACTACCACTAGTCTCACATATTTCTAATACTATCAGCACTAGGCAATGACCCACCACTTCTTCCCTAAATACCAACCTGTGCCCCACACCAGCAACATTATTACACAACCATCATCTATTTCTCCTAACGCTGTGTGTCCAGACTTTTCTCCTCCCCACACTTTGGGGATAACCTAAGTATTCACAGTACAAAGCTGTGCACAGGATCTCCCAATACATAGCCAACTGTCCCTGATTTGGAGCAATGTCCCTCTGTCCCTCATTCCTCCTCATTTGTCCCTCATTTTGGTCTGATTTATATAGTTGTATATAAAATGCACTTTTTATCTATCAAAAAGTGTTTTCCAGTGCTAAACCTTTCATCTGATTTTTAAATTGTTGCATTTGTAAATTCCAAAAGCCAATATAAAGGAATAGTAGTGGTAAAAAAAGCACTTTGTGGGTTTAATCTATCTTGTTTTCTTGTACAATTCTCCTTTTAGGGGGCATGGCAAGGGGTGTGTCCTATGCCTGCCTACTTTTACTGATAGGTGTCCCTCATTCCCATCTCAAAAAGTTGGGAGGTATGCCAGTATATAGTTTCCATGGTGCACCAGGTCATCCTTCCAGCTCTGACAGGCTACTCTTTGAGACTACTCCTGTAACTGTCAGAAATAGCTGTTTGTGCTGTAGCTGTAATAAATCCCCCTCAGAAATGTTACCCATGTCTCTGGCTATAGGGTCCTATGGAGGCTGGCCTGCCTAAAGCTCAGGGCTGATAGGAGACACGTTCTCCAGGCTGCTTGAGAAGGGTAACACTGGCAAAGCCAATGTTTTTCTGGCAACAGCCTTATTATATGACAATATTTGAGTGTTTTTTCTGCACTTGCAGCCTTAGGGCTGTTTCACATGGAGCCGCTCAGTTATGTTCAGCAGGGGATCAGTGATTGGATCCCCTGCTGAATCACAGCTAAACGGGGCAGATGTCAGTTTGGTTTTTTTTACATTCGTGCCCATTTAGTTTGTGTCCAGCGGACCCGTGATAGCTCTAGGGGCAGCCAGATGTAAATGGGCTTGAGTCAGTTTACATCAGACTATCTCTGATCTGTCATGTTTAGGTCTGGAAAAATGTAAAGGGATACAGTTCTTCTTAATGAGCTGGACAGGCATGTAGGTAGGCAGGTGTAAACAGGCACAAGTCTGTTTACATCAGCCTGCCTATAAAGCTACATGAAGCTGAAGGGCCCTTAGGCTGAATTCATACCTGCTCGATTCTGCCCCTGATTTCAAAATACTCTGCTAAAATGAAAAATCGCACAATGCGAATTTCAGATGCCATTAATTCTAATCGCACCTAAAAACGCGGTGCGATTCTGCCACGATTGTCACGCGATAGATTGTGCTGCGATCGCTGCAAACCGTATTACGTAAAGCTTGTCGCCCAAAAAAAGCTCCTGAACTTTTTGGGAGACAAGCTTCATGTGATGCAGTTTGCTGCATTAAAATAAATGGCATCGGAAACTTGCGTTGTGTGATTTTGTTATTTTACCTGAGCGTTCTGAAATGCCCAGGTGTGAATGCAGCATTAGACTTCTGTTGTGACAAGTGAAAATACAAATAAATCAAATTTATCTTTTAGAACTAAAACTGCATTAATACAAACATTCAAGAGTTTATATTCAGGTCTTACAAAAATATTCTGGCAGTCTGGTATGGTCATTGAGCAATTTCCAAAGCGGAATCCTAAAGTCAGTGCTGTCACCACTTGTTAACAGTCCATTGTTGATCAGCTTCAGAAAGAGCCAGTCATTGTTATTTATTACTGATTTAAAGACTTTCTGTATTCATCTGTGGACTTCTTAAGCTCATGACAGGTTCTTTATATTGGCTTAATTTAATATACCTATTTGCTGTGACAAGATACAGCCAGGAAACTTTGGTTAACCATTTAAGCCCCGGACCATTTGGCTGTCCAAAGACCAGAGCACTTTTTGCGATTCGGCACTGCGTCGCTTTAAGTGACAATTGCGCGGTCGTGCGACGTGGCTCCCAAACAAAATTGACGTCCTTTTTCCCACACAAATAGAGCTTTCTTTTGGTGGTATTTGATCACCTCTGCGGTTTTTATTTTTTGTGCTATAAACAAAAAAATAGCGTCAGTTTTGAGAAAAACGCATTAATTTTTACTTTTTGCTAGAATAAATATCCCCAAAAAAATAAATATATATATATATATATATATATATATATATATATATATATATATATATATATATATATATATATAAATAACATTTTTTTTTCCTCGGTTTAGGCTGATACGTATTCTTCTACATTATTATAATAAGCGTTTATTGATTGGTTTGCGCAAAAGTTATAGCGTCTACAAAATAGGGTATAGTTTTATGGCATTTTTATTAACAATTTTTTTTTTTTACTAGTAATGGTGGCGATCTGACATTTTTATTGTGACTGCGACATTATGGCGGACAGATCGGACACTTTTGGCGCTATTTTGGGACCATTCACATTTATAAAGCGATCAAATGCATTGATTACTGTGTAACTGTGACTGGCAGTGAAGGGGTTAACACTAGGTGGCGCAGTAGGGGTTAAGTGTGTCTTAGGGAGTGATTACAGGGAGCTGTGATCAGTGTCATTAGGCAGAACGGGAAAATGCTTGTTTACATCAGCATTTCTCTGTTCTTCCTCTCCGTGAGACGATCGCGGGTATCCCCCCGGACAACGAGTCCGCGGGACCCGCAATCACACTCGCGGAGCTCGTGGCGGGTGCGCGCATGCGATGGCACGGCGGCAAATTTAAAGGAAAGTACCTGTACGCCCATTTGCCTGTCCGTGCCATCGTGTCGACGTATATCTACATGCGGCGATTGGCAAGCGGTTAAGAATGTAGTCACTGAGCTGTTTACACTCAGAATAGGGCCAGTGGGACATGCTTGCTTGTAGGCACAGGCTAATTGTCTTCTAGAACCTACCTATTCTATTAAAAAATAAAATATCTATAAAAGGGATTTCTGTATTTTTTTTTTTTCTCTGTAAAGGAGACCATGACAATGAAGACCTGTGTAGTATATGGCTGCAGTAACACCCTATTCAAAGGATGCAATAAGAAGTTTTTCAGGTAATTGATGTAGTCAGGGAAAACAACCTGTCAATGTCCTCTGGTGCTAGTTAAAGGAAACCTGTACAGAGAGAAATACAGGGGCTGCCATTGCTGATCTTACTTGGCTTTCTCTAGGTTCGGGAATAATTTATTCTGATCATAAAGCTGAAGTTAAATAAAAGTTAGCATCATTTTCATCCTCCTGTTGCCTTTTTACACAATCTAAGGTCTTTTTTGAATTTATTTTGGAGACGTGCGCACTTTTTTTTTTTTTTTTGTTAGGGTTTTCTCTCGCTTCCTCTTTCCTCACTTAGGCGAGGATGCTGTAGCCTTCGGCCCACTCACCTCACCTGCAGCCTCCTGGGGTACACGTCACACATCCCAGGAGGCTGCAGGGCAGTCATCCTGCAGCCTCCTGGGACCATACTCCGTGCTGCTTCAGCAGGAGATCAAGATTATGGCACAGGGCAAAAAAATCTGAAAAGCTTTTGGGTGCTAGGAAGACTGCACTAGACCCCATGGGTTGGTATGTACCATATGTGTTTGTTTAAAAGTCAGTAGCTATCATACTTGCAGCTGCTGAGGTGGTTTTTTTTTTTTTTTGGTTGCCACGTGAGGTTGCTCTTTAAAATCTTTTATTAGTATAATTTAATATGGTAAAGCAATTAATAAAAATATGTACTTTTTTTTTAGCACAGAATTCCCCGATATAAATAGTAGCGGACCTTTTTACAGGTTACAGTGCCTTGGCAACCTCCGTTCTTCTAGCCTCACAAGAACGGAATCGGGAGTGTGATAGGCATACCCCACCCATTACTGCTTCCGGTTACTGGATTACAGGTGCAGGGTCTAGGAACATGAAGAATTCTCTAGTGATAGCTTACACTTCTACTAATGTTGCCACACAGTGCTGTATAAAGGATGACAGAGTAGGCCTAGGCAAAAGATCAGCTGCAGAATACCTACTGTAAGTGCTGTATTATTCACAACTGGCTTTTCTAGCACTGTGTAAGAGATAAGAATGTCTGAGTCTAGGTATGCTTTAAGTCAGATGTCCTGGTTTCCATACTTACTTTCAGGTACATTTTAAAGCTGATGAATCGGTAAGAAAACCAGGCAACTGGCAGCCACCATATTTTTTCATTACCAGTTTTCTTAAAGTGTTCAACATTGGCAGCCACTATATTCTTTCATTGCTAGTTTCCATAAAGCGGAGTGCTTGCAGCATAGTGACTGCCAGTGTGAGTAATGTGTTAATACAAGATTAACTCTATGTGTATATATGTGTAAATATATATATTATATATTTCTGTTTACTGTTTAGTGCACATAACTGAGAATTTTCTGAAGACTGAAAATGGAGTTTATTCTGAAGACATGCATGATAATTCTTAGTGCTAGTCTAATTCCTGCATATATTTGTTTTACCTTACTTTCTTGGTTAGCAACACATTTGTATCAGAGCACCAAAGCAACCATTTTTTTCCATTATCTGTTCTAGTGCAGATTACAAAATTTGAGTTCTTTTTATGGGCAACACACTTTTTCTATCAGACACTTACACAAAGCCTAATTCCAAGCTATAAAAAGTGGTCAGAAATTTATAGTGATATTAACTGTAATTTATGTGCAGGTTTCCATTGAATGATCCAGAATGTCTGTCAAAGTGGACTGTAGCAGTTCAGTGTAAATATTGGAAACCGTCCACATCCAGCATAATCTGTAGTGATCATTTTACTGACAAAGACTACATGTCGTGTCCAAAAGCAATGGGTCCTCATTTACGAAATGATGCAGTGCCGTCTATCTTTATAAAAAATCCTAAATGGAACAATAAAACCGGTGATGTAACAGAAGTCCAAAATGGAGATCAGGTAAGGTGTGCGGTGGTGAAATATTACATCTTGTGATTGTGTACATTGGCAGGAATTGTACCAAGACTTTTTTAGACCTTTAAAGACAAGGAGTCGAGTAGTCTTTTTAGGACCTTCCCCCCTAAAATTTGGTTTTGTCTTGGTGGAACGTGTTTCAAAAGTCTGTGTGCAAAATTTTACATGGCTTGTGAAGAGCACTGTCACATTTTTTGACAACTGCCTTTCCTTCCCACAAGTGCCACTGCTTTAGATCTAATTATGAGAGTTCTTCAATAGAGTGTAAAGAAACCTGTCAGTAGAGAAACATGTAAGCTACCATTGCTAAGCTCTTCTTCTGATAATGCTAGTAGTCTTGCCGTAATGCTGACCCCATGCTTCAATACTTTGAATCATCAACATTAAACAAGTGTTCAGATAGACTTTTGACATTTCTAGTCCACAATCTTGTTCTGGGTTAGAGAAATATTGAAACCAATGGATAAGCGATACAGCCAGACAACTTGCATTTTTAGAAAGGGGCAAGCAGCGGAGGTCCCCTATTTCTACTATGACAGGTATACCCTTATATGGCTGGAAACAAATAATGACATATAACAACTGTGTGAGCATGTATAGGGGGCTGGGTCATTATATTTTTATACCCAAACTATCAGCATTAACTATAGTGCTTGATGAACATAGTGCTCTATATTAGGTGTATCTATAGTCATTTTAATTTTTAGATAGATTGGCGGCTGGCTTTTGGGTTTCGATTGTCAGGCGCTTTCAATGGCTGGGATGATGTCACTCCCGCACATATGCGAGAGTTCAGTCAGATTCGATGTCGCCAGATTTGTACAGTGAGCTGCGTGTGTGTGGCTCACTGTACAAGGGCAGACAGGCAGGTAAGTATCTTTAAGGCAGAAGAGACAAAGCATGCCTATTCTGCATTAAAATTCCTGTCTGTTAACATTGGCATAAAGCTCACTTAACTCACTTTTGGTGAAAGTGGGGAAAAAAAGAGGGGGAATCTAAAAAAGTGGAGATATACAGACAGTAATAAAAACCCGTGAGGGGATGTAATCCTTCTCTACTTTATCAAAATACAAAAAAAATACTTTTAAAGTGGTTCTTAAGTCCGGTTTAAAAAAAAAGTCAGCAGCTACAAATACTGTAGTTGATTATGTACTTGTTTATATGTCAGTGTTCTAATTTCAAATTTATTACCACACTAAAAGCAGAGCAGAAAGAGGGGAACACACTGAGAAGTCAAGTGACAATGCTGTGGTAGAAATTTCAACAGAATCAATCGCTGCTGAGCTACTAGAGATTCAAAAATACGAGTTGTCTTCAGGACAGATAAAAGAGGCACTGCAGGGGGCGTGGCCAGCACGCGAACAGTATGGGCACCTAACACAAAGGCTCCTCTCATCCATCGGGGTTGTCAGCGTCTGACGGCACTTCTGAGGCTCGATAAGACACCCGATCCCTGCTTGATCTCTGCCCCTTGCCCAGCGGCATGTCCCTGAAGAGGAAGGGGGACCGACATCCGAGGAAATTTGTGTATCAACCAGCCGAACGGTGCCGCCAAAATGGTGCCGCGGCCAGTGTTTCGTCACATATGGCGACCCTTCACATTTGGCTGCCCGCTGGATAGAGCTGGGCGATTTTCTCCAAAAAAAAATTTGTGATATTTTTTTTTTTTTTTTAAACCTGATTCGACGCAAGTTTTTTTCTTTTTTTTTTTGATGGACACCGCTCCGGTCCTGAGGAGCTGCGGGCAGGAGTTTTTAGGCGAGGCCGTGGCTTCGGCCTAGTCCGCGGCATTCGGCCTCGCGGACTAGGCCGAAGCCGCGGCCTCACCTAAAAACTCCTGCCCACAGCTCCTCAGGACCGGCGCGGTGTCAGCGCCGGTCCTGGGGAGCTGCAGGCAGGAGTTTTTAGGCGAGGCTGCGGCTTCGGCCTAGTCCGCGGTGTCCGGCCTCGCGGACTAGAGCAAGAGCAAAGGGCACCTTGCCTGATCCATACTCTCAACTACAACTATTTGCGGATCTGTCGCAACATGCCCTTCAATGTCCCAGACAACTCAACACAGTAACAAAATAAAAGTTTGACTTGTCCGGTAGACAATGCTCAAATACTTAGGGATCCAACTGATAAGAAATTGGAAATCCTGTTAAAAAACGCATTTTTTTTTTGGCAGGTTCAGTGACTCAACCGGCAGTGGCAGCAATTGGTGTATGTCAATCCTTGAAAGACCAGTTGAAACAGGTGCTCAAGGTTATCCCTGATCAGCAGGCCCAGGATTTAGCCGAGCTACCAGGGGGTTTATGACAATTGACGCTATGGGAGATTCTATTCTTCAGGCCTCGCTCCTTATGCTTGGGCTGGTGCATATACGTAGAATCCTATGGTTTGAAAAATTGGTCAGCCGAAGCGCCATGCAAAAAACTCCTGGCTAGTTTTCCTTTTCGTGGTGAACGGCTGTTTGGGGATGATATGGATAAATACATCCAAAAAATTTCTATTGGAAAAAGTACCCTTTTGCCAGTTAAGAAAAGGAGTAAACTTATTTCATTTAAATGAGCTCCTTCTCCAGTGCCAGGGACATCAGCCTCCAGGCAGTCACGATGGCCTCCGCCGTCAGATTCAAGAGGTAAACTTCAGGGTCAACCCCAGGGACAAAAGAAGTCCCGGGGAAAGAAAGCTACAAAACAAAATACTAAAGCCCCCTTATGAAGGGGCGCCCCCGCTCGCTCGAGTGGGGGGGGGGAGACATCTGCAGTTCTCAAGGGTCTGGCAGAAAGAGTGTCGAGACAGATGGGTGATTTCCTCAATAGCTCTAGGGTAAAAACTAGAGTTCCGAGAATTCCCGTCTCCTCGTTTTCTCAGATCAAACGTTCCCAAGGATCCAGAGAAAAAGAAGTCTCTCTTTCAAGCATTGGACTGTCTTTTGTCTCAAAATGTGATCATGGTGGTCCCCATGGAAGAGCAGGGGTTGGGGTTTTATTCAAACCTTTTCGCGGTGCCAAAAACCAAATAGAGATGTCAGACCCATTCTAGATCTCAAGGATCTAAACCGGTTCCTGAATCCAATCCAATCAGTTGTCTCCATCCTACAAGGGAGAGAACTTCTGGCGTCAATCGACATCAAAGATGCATACCACCATGTGCCTATTATCCCCGCTCACCAGAAATATTTACGTTTCGAGGTAGAAAATCTTAATTTTCAGTTTGTAGCTCTGCCTTTCGGTCTAGCTACTGCACTTCGGGTGTTTACAAAGGTCCTGGCCCCTCCTCTGGCCAGATTAAGGGTCCAAGGTATAACGATTATAGCTTACCTAAACGATCTGCTCTTGATAGACCATTCGGTAGCCCGCTTAGACCAAAGAATGGTCACCACAGTCAACTACCTGGAATACCTAGGTTGGATTCTCAACCTAGAGAAATCTTCCTTAAAACCATCGAGGAGATTGGAATACTTGGGTCTGATCATAGATACAGCCCAGAAAAGGATATTCTTACCCCAGGCAAAGATCAGCACCATAAAGGAACTGATTCAGGTGGTCAAAGCAAAGAAGAATCCTTCTATTCTGCTTTGCATGAGGTTGTTGGGAAAGATGGTGGCCTCATACGAGGCCGTTCCTTATGCTCAGTTTCATTCGAGACCAAGCTCTAGATCTCCCAATGCGTCTGTCTCCAAAGGTCCGCCAGAGCCTCAGTTGGTGGTTTATAACCAAAAATCTGCAGAAGGGAAAATCCTTCCTACCAGTTACCTGGAAGGTGGTAACAACAGAGGCCAGCCAGATGGGGAGCAGTCCTGGAAGAGGCAACTGTCCAAGGGAAATGGTCAAGAACAGAAAGGACCTTTCCCATCAACATTCTAGAGATTCGGGCAGCGCGCTTGGCCCTGAGGGCCTGGACATTCAGGTTGCGGAATTGTCCTCTCAGGATCCAATCCGACAATGCCACAGCAGTGGCCTGTATCAATCACCAAGGGGGCAAATTAAGTTGTGCGGCCCATAGAGAGGTGAATAATATCCTAACTTGGGCAGAAAACAATGAACCTTGCCTATCGGCAGTCTTCATTCCAGGAATAGAAAATTGGCAGACGGACTACTTAAGTCGCCAGCAGTTGTTCCCGGTAAATGTGGGGGCCCTTCACCTCTATCTTCCTGGCAATATGCCAGAAATGGGGGATCCCGGACGTAGACCTGTTTGCGTCCATGTTCAACAAGAAGATCGACAACTTTGTGTCAAGAACAAAGGATCTGCTAGCATGCGGAATGGATGCCTTGGTGGTCCCGTGGGATCAGTTTTCACTGATTTATGCATTCCCTCCTATTCTGCTTTTTCCACAACTTCTTCGCAGGATCAAGCAGGAAGGGAAGTCTGTGATTCTTGTGGCCCAGAAGATCTTGGTATGCAGAGATCATAAAGATGGCGGTAGGGGACCCATGGACCCTACCACCACGTCCGGACCTACTCTTTCAAGGTCCGGTATTCCATCCTACCTTACAAATGCTATATTTAACGGTTTGGCTATTGAGACCCACATTCTGAAGAAGCGTGGGCTGTCAGGTTCAGTGGTATCTACCTTGATTAATGCAAGAAAGCCGGCCTCTAGAATCATATATTATAGAGTCTGGAAGGCATATGTTTCCTGGTGTGAATCCAGGGGTTGGCATCCCAGAAAGTATGTCATAGGAAGAATCCTTGCCTTTCTGCAAATGGGGTTAGAGATGAAGCTGGCCCTGAGTACTATCAAAGGCCAGGTCTCAGCCTTATCGGTGTTGTTTCAATGACTGTTTGCTTCGCATTCTTTGGTCCGTAGCTTTATACAGGGGGTAACGCGGTCTAATCCACCGGTTAGGTCACCCCTGAACCCTTGGGACTTGAATTTAGTTCTGTCGGCATTACAGAAACAGCCTTTTGAGCCGATATGACATATTCCTTTGGTCCTTTTTGACAAGGAAGCTAGTTTTTCTGGTAGCCATATCTTCTGCAAGAAGGGTATCAGAGTTGGCTGCTCTTTCTTGTAAAGAGCCATATTTGATTATTCACAAGGAAGAGTAGTATTGCTTCCTCATCCTAACTTGGTAGTGTCAGGTTTTCATCTAAACCAGGATATTGTTCTACCTTTTGTTTTTTCCAGAACCTTGATCTATGGAAGAAAAGTCGTTACATTCTCTTGATGTGGTGAGAGCAGTCAAAGTCTACTTGAAGGCGACTGCTCAAATTCGAAAAACTGATGTTTTGTTTGTGTTGCCTGAAGGTCCTAAAAGAGGACAGGCAACATCAAAATCAAGTTTTTCTAAGTAGATTCGGCAAGTAATTGTTCAAGCTTATGGTTTGAAAAGGAAGATTCCACCAGGGCTGTTAGTGCTTCATGGGCAGTGCATCACCAAGCCTCCATGGCTCAAATCTGCAAGGCCGCAACTTGGTCTTCAGTCCATACATATACCAGATTCTATCAGGTGGATGTAAAAAGGCATGAGGATATCGCCTTTGGGCGCAGTGTGCTTCAGGCAGCAGTATAGGTTCTCAGGTCTGATGGTGCCCTACTTTTGTTTGTGTCTCCCTCCCCTCAGATAGTATTGCTCTAGGACATCCCACATAGTAACTACTATGGCTCTATGTCCCGTGATGTACGATAAAGAAAATAGGATTTTTATAACCGCTTACCTGTAAAAATTATTTTCTTGGAGTACATCATGGGACACAGAGGTCCCTCCCCTCTTTTGATACACGTATATTGCTTTGCTACAAAGACTGAGGTACTCCCAGTAATGGGAGAGGTTATATAGGAAAGTGAACTTCCTGTCTTAGGGTGTGCCAGTGTCCATCACCTAAAGGTGGCCTATATAACCCACATAGTAACTACTATGGCTCTGTGTCCCTTGATGTACTCCAAGAAAAGGATTTTACAGGTGGGCTGTTATAAAAATCCTATTTTCAAGGCCACATCCTCACGGCGATCATGGCATTATACTCCCAACCTTCGGCGTATGATTACTGCTCTTCTATGCTATCCAAACGGTTCTCCATAACCAGTGGCACAAGACAAGGGTGTCCACTCTCCCCCTTAATCTTCAATCTCATGATGGAACCCCTAGCACAAAAAATCAGATCTCAAATGGACATAACTGGATTCACCATTGGCCCAAGTGAGCATAAAATAAGTCTGCTTGCTGATGATGTTATACTTATGTTATCTAACGCTGGTCCCTCCCTGGCCTCGGCACAATGCATACTGTCTGCATTTGGTGAAATATCGTACTATATAGTAAACGAAACCAAGTCAATCATCCTACCTCTAGGGTTACCACATGACTTGCAAACCACACTCCAAGGTAAATTCCCCTACCCATGGGCCAAAAATTATATCTCCTACCTGGGGGTCTCTCTAACCAAATCAGTATCTTCTCTAGTTAAGGTTAACTTTACTCCCTTTCTCAATACCCTCCCCAAGGAGCTAAATCGGATTTCCAAAACTTTCCTCCCCTGGTCAGGTAGACTAGCAGCATTTAAAATGCTATTACTACCCCAATTACTTTACCTTTTCAGGACGCTTCCCATCCCAATCCCCTTATCCTTCTTTACATCCATACAAAGTACACTTGGCAAATTTATATGGCAACAAGGAAAAGTCAGATGTTCACGGGTCAACCTCATGAAACCTAGATTGGCAGGAGGCATGGGGCTTCCAATTATTAAAGATTACTACACAGCATCCCTCCTAGCACAACTTAGAACCTGGTTCACTCCTAAATCCTCCTACCCTTGGTATGAAATCAAATCCTTACAGGTCCCAGGCCACCTTCTGAGCAACTGGTTACTCAGTACACCCAAAGTGAATTCCCAACTTGCGGCCCTCTCCCCTACTGCTAAGGCATCAGCAATGGCCTTTGCTGACCTGCTCATACATGCCCCTAAAGGGGACTCACCCCGTCCCATTCCCTTGCCAATAGAAATACTCTCTCTAATCATCCCTAATATATCCTTGAAAACATGGCAAGACAAAGGCCTATTTTACATCTCTGATCTCTATACCGACAATCTTCTTAAACCATTTACATCCCTGCAAAAAACATTTGCAATTCCACCAACAGACTACTACAAATATCTACAAGTGACCCACTGTCTTCTCTGCCACCCCCACCTCCAAGTATCCCTACATGCCTGAGCTTGACGATACCTATTGGGTAATGACCCCTACATCAAAGAAATCTCTCTATTTTACAACCTTCTACAGGACAAAACATCTTTTAAAAATCTAAAACCCTTATTACAGTGGGAAAAAGATATAGGCAAATCTTTCAGCGAATTCCAATTGTTAGCTAGTGCATCTCGAGCCACCAACATTTACAAAGCTGTGCACAAATTTATGCTGCGTTGGTACATCACCCCGGCCCAGATCCACACATTTGATATCTCCACTTCGCCCCTTTGTTGGAGAAAATGTGGGGTTACAGGAACGTTGTATCACACCCTATGGGAATGCACCAGGGTGTCCTCCTTCTGGAGGAACATATTCCAACTACTCTCCAAAGTGACCAAAGTAGACACAACACCCTGTCCTGAACTTGCGCTGCTGGGTATAGGCCTTGACAACTTTCACCTTGGTGTCCGCAGTATTGCCTTCCATATTCTCATTGCAGCCAGACTGACCATAGTACGCAACTGGAAATCTCCAGAGGCCCCTAACAGAAGCGAGGTGATCTCCCTGGTGCACACCCATGGATCTTATGAACGCATGTTTGCTTCCTCCTGAAGGACACCTCTCCTCGACTCAAACTAAATGGTCACAACTGTTAGCATGGTTTCACCAGAACTCTTTGTTGTATACCTTTTATGGCATTCCTCAGGTTGTATAAGTAAGTAAGGTAACTATCCTCTCATGTCAATTTGTACTCTTGTTTTCTCTGTTAAAACTCAAAAAAACTATTGAAAGTAAAAAAGAGGCACTGCAGAAAGCTTCAGTATGTATGTACTTAAAGTGGAGCTCCATTCTAAATCCTATTCCAACTACTCCATAGAACGATCTGTATATGTATCTATTCCCAGGATGCTCCTGTCCAGTCACCCGATCGACTCACAGTGCTGGCTTCATAGAAGAGAAGGGACAGTTGACAATGGATGCCCCAAAGTAAGCTTATGGGTGACGTAACCGCTCAGGCATTGCAACCGTTGTCGGCGATCTCTCCTCTCCCCTGAAGCCAGCCGCTGGGGAGATTCTGTGACTAGACCAAAGCACACAAGGAATAAGTACATATACACATCTTTCCTCTACAGCAGTGGTTCTCAACCTGGGGGTCGAATGACGTTTTGCCAGGGGTCACCGAATCCTGGGCTGTTCCTGAAGCCTGCACCGCTCTCCCAGCCTTTTTGCGGCTTCCCAGCTGGGCTGTTCCTGAAGCCTGCGGCCGCCCACTCAGCCTCTTCACTGCTGCCCATTCAGTTTATGGCATGGCTGGGGGGCAGAGACTAGAGGTCAGCTGAGTGGTGAGGAATGTGAAGTGGGAGGGGCTGGAGGAGACCCTATCTCCTGATTTCGGCATAGGTGTCATTGCTGCGAGACACCACAGAGATGGAGACACAGTGAAGCCGGAGACACAGTGAGTAACACTACCTGTGATTATAGTTGCCATTAAAAGTCCCCACTACAGTTTTCAGATCAGCAGATGACCTTGATCAAGAGCACCTAAGTAGACTGATCAGAACTCCCCCCAGCACTGCCACTGATCCCAACTCCACACCAGCACTGCCACTCATCCCATTCTTCCACCCCCCACCAAGGAGTAAGAGAAGAAATAAAAATAGAGAATACATGGAAGGGAGAGAAAAAGAGGGGGAGGAACAAAAAAAGGGAGAGAAAGAATAAGAGAACAAAAAAGACTGCTAGAGAAGGATGGGGGGAAAACAAGAAATTGGGATAGAGAGACATAACAGGGAAAGAAAGTAGAACAAAGAGAGTGGTATTTTCTAAAATGTACCATGAGGGGTTTTAATACTGTACGAGTGGAAGGGACTCAGGGAGCGCTAAATGTCCGTGGGTTAGGGGCGCAAATTACTTGTCTTGCCTTGGGTGCTGACAACCCACGCTACGAAAATAATTTTACTGTTATGGGTCCCCACAACTTGGCAAATTTTATCAAGGGGTCACAGCACTAGGGAGGTTGAGAACCACTGCTCTATGGGCTAGTTAGTGTAGAACTTAGAATGGGGTTGGGAGCAGGTTTAAAATTAGGTTTAGACCAGACTTCTACTTTTAATTTATAAAATGCATGGATACAAATTTGTGGAAATTCACCCTATTAAACATTAGCTTACTGCTGCCTATGGGGAAAGAATTATTGGTAAATTAAGGTTATCATATCCATATTTACAATAATAGGATAGTGCAAACCTCATGGACGTGATGATTCATAGGGGGTTTTACCTCCAGATTGATTGTCATGGCTGTAATTGAAAAACAGCAATGGCATCTGACAGGTAATGCTCTTTGTGATTTAGTGACATCTGTTCAGTTGCTACAGTATATAGATGTTATACAGTGAGTATATTCAGAACTAAAGGAACCCAAGTCTTTCTATCATTGTTAAAAAAAAAAAAAAAAAGCAATTTTTTCCTAGCTCCCTTTTTGTAGCTTTAACATCAACATGGGAGAAAATTGCATACAACTCACTTTCCGCAATGTCACATACTAGACAAATACTTGATAAATGATAAAAAGGGCTCAGGTTTGTGATACGGAAGCGTTTGAAATGTTTTGCATTGTGTTACAAGTGCAACAACATTCCACAGTTTGGTGTGTCATGGTCTGTGAACAACTTCTTACTACAAATAAAGCTGTGTTATTTTATTTTAATTTTAATATAAAACACTGCAACCATGTGTCTACTTCTTTAGGTTAAACTTGGCCCTAGAGAGAAAAGCCTACATACAGCCTGTGTGGTATATGGCTGCAATAACCGCTTTGTCAAAGGAAGCAAGAAGCAATTTTTCAGGTAAACATGGTGACTCCCATATTACCTAGTGTGCTTGCCTATACAGTATATAAACTTTGAGTTGGTAATTCAGTCAAAAAGTGACATGAAGTAGCATTTACTTACACGCAACTGAAGGCCTCGCACCTTTATACCCCTTATGGACCAGAGCAATTTTTACATTTCGACTATGGGCCTGTCTTTTTTGGCATTAACATTACTTAAAATAACAAATAATATATATATTGTTTTTAGTTTAGGCCAAACGTGGTTTTATTTGGTGACAAAGTCTTGCAAAAACGACTTTATTTCTATGTAATCTTTAGAGAAAAAGAGATTATAATGTTCTAGACATAAAAGCTTCTGTTGTCTATGTGTTTTTCAGTTTTGTACTGCTTCTTCAGGACATTTGCTTGAATCAGTTCTTTGGTCCCGGTGTGCCCTCCCACAGGCCGGGTGGGGGGACCTGGTGGGAGCTCAACTCTGCACAACATGTTTTAGTTTGTGTTGTATGGTGAAAAGATGGAATATATTTATCTTACTTCTTTTGTTATGTAAACTGTTTCAAGCCAATGTCCTGAAGAAGTGGTACGAAACAACGAAATGTGTAGACAGAAGCGTTTATGTCTAGAACATTATATGTGACATATGTGATGTAGCATTTTTCTACTGAATTTTAATTATTTTGTATAATAAAATGAATTTTTTAATGTAATATTGTGTTATTAGGCTTTTTAGAACACTGGTAAGGTATAATTTAAAGTTCCATTCTTTTCGGCATTTTTGTACAATGCCACATATATATAGAGATATCTACGAGTATTAGTGTGATTTTATACAGTATTAAATTTGGCCTTCACTATTTAATATAATTGCCCTAAAAAAATCTGGCGGCCTTGGATGACCCAATGAGTGTTCCTCTTCTTTCTCTATTGGAGTCACTGTCCTCCAAACCTTTCTTTTTGTTTTTCCTTGAAGATTCCTTTTTCTTTATGTCCTATGTTATACCTTTCCACTCTGTATGCTGTTCTAGCCTGCTTAAGGTTACAGCGCCTTGAAAAGGTTTTCTTCCCACTTGAAATTTTCCACATTTTGTCATGTTCAAACGTATATGTATTTTATTGGGATTTTATGTGATAGACCGACACAAAGTGGCACATACAGGCGGTCCCCGGGTTACAAACAAGATAGGGACTGTAGGCTTATTCTTAAGTTGAATCGGTTTATGAGTTGGAACAGGTACATTTTTTAAGTGTAGCTCCAGCCAAAAAATCTATTTTTAAGCTTTTTGGATAGCATAGGGAAGGGTTATCACCCCTGTAACATTTGTTTTGCTGTCTGTGCCCCTGTTCAGAAGATTTCACCTCACTTTCTGTCCCAATGACAATTGGATTTTGAAAATTTTGGGTTATTAGGGAAACAAGGATTGGTGATAAAGCATCAGTGGAGGTACCTTTTTCCCATATTAGCTCTTACAGGAGAGAATTTCCCTTCCTAGGGGTAGATTTCCTCTCACTTCCTGTTGTCTCCATCTGTTTGTAAGTAGGAGTCGTTTGTAAGTCCGATGGCTTGTAACTAGGGGACCGCCTGTAATTGGGGAGTGGAAGGAAAATGGTAAATGGTTTTCAACAATTTTTACAAATAAATATCTATTCAGCCCCTTTTGCTCCGATACCCCTAGACTAAAATCTAGTGGAACCAATTGCCTTCAGAAGTCACCTAATTAGTAAGTCGTGTCCACTCGTGTGTAATTTAATCTCAGTATAAATACTAGTATAAAAAAGCTGTTCTGTGAAGCCCTCAGAGGTTGTTAGAAAACCTTCGTGAACAAACAGCTTAATGAAGGCCAAGGGACACACCAGACAGGTCAGGGTTAACGTTGCAGAGAAGTTTAAAGCAGGGTTAAGTTATAAAAAAAATATCCTAAGCTTTGAACATCTCATGGACCACTGTTCAATCCATCATCCGAAATGGAATGAGTATGGCACAACTGCAAACCTATGGTAAAAAAACAAGTTAATACTGTACTAATGTAAAAAGTAAAAGTTAGCTGCAACAAAAACCATCAAATATCTCTATGGTGCAAGTAAAAGTGACATATGGTGCAAATAAACAGTGAACGTTCAAAAATTCATAAACACAAAACGTGTACATATAAAAAAAAAACTTAATAGTGAGTAATAAGAAACAAATATAATGAATATTTTAAAAAAATCAAAAAAATGAATGAAAAATAAATGAAACAAAGTCCATTGAAGTAATAAAATGAATAAGAAGGAAAGAATCCGTTGAGGTACAAAGTTCCAAGGGTTATCCACCTTCACCAACAGGGGAGGAGAGGGAGGGAAGGAAAAGGAAAGGATTTCAATCTGAAGAGAAGAACCCACTCTGTAAGTGGGAACCCTTACCAGAACAGGTGGACTCCCTCTAAAGCGAGGTCATAAACGCAGGCAGATTAAGCCCTCTGCGGGGACTGGTAAGTATCCAATACCTCCGGGGTCCTCCAAGTATGGACGGGAGCCACTCAGCAGGGTATAGCAGGAACAGACCAACAGACACTCCAATATGGGGGAATACACTCCGACCCGAAGCCTCTTCTGCTGCCAGGTCCAGCAATGTCTCCTCTCTACTTGGCCGTCCACCTAAACTGACAGTACGGGCAAGGAGAGCTTTAATCAGAGAAGCAGCCAAGAGGCCCATGGTAACTCTGGAGGAGCCTCAGAGATCCAAAGCCCAGGTGGGAGAATCTGTCCACAGGACAAAATCTGGCCTTTTATGGAAGAGTGGCAAGAAGAAAGCCATTGTTGAAAGAAAACCATAAGAAGTCCCGTTTGCAGATTGGGAGAAGCCATGTGGGAGACACAGCAAACATTTGGAAGAAGGCACTCTGTTCAGATGAGACCAAAATTGAACTTTTTGGCCTAAAAGCAAAAGGCTATGTGTGGCGGGAAACTAACACTGCACATCATCCCGAACACACCGTCCCTAACGTGAAACATAGTGGTGGCAGCATCATGTTGTGTGCTTTTCTTCAGCAGGAGCAGGGACAGAGAAGCTGGTCAGAGTTGATGGGAAGATGGATGTAGCCAAATACATGGCAATCTTAAAAGTAAACCTGTTAGTCCATGTTCACATGTGCGGTCGCAGTTCCCAGTATGGGGTCTGGTGTGTTCCTGTTCACCGGTTCAGATGTGAATCAGGTCTGAATTTTTGACTGAATTCCCACCTGAACAGGACCCTTTTAGTATGCGGACCGTGAATTCGCACATCTGTGAACCTTAGAATCTGCAAAAGACGAGACTAGGGCGGAGGTTCACCTTCCAGCAGGACAACGACCCTAAACAGACAGCCAGAGCTACAATGGAATGGTTTGGATCAAAGCATAGACCTAAATGCAATTGGGAATCTGTGGCAAGACTTGAAAATTGCTGTTCACGGACTCTCTCCATCCAATCTGACAGAGCTTGAGCTATTTTGCAAAGAAGAATGGGCAAAAATTTCACTCTCTAGATGTGCAGAGCTGGTAGAGACATCCTCAAAAAGACTTGCAGAAAGTGGTTCTACAAAGTATTGACTAGGGGGGGCTGAATACAAATGCATGCCACACTTTTCAGATATTTATTTGTAAAAAATTTTGAACCATTTATCATTTTCCTTCCACTTCACAATTATGAGCCACTTTGTGTTGGTCTATCAGATAAAATCCCAATAAAATACATTTGCGTTTTTGGTTGTAACATGAAAAAATGCGGAAAATTTCAAGGGGTATGAATACTTTTTCAAGGCACTGTATATGTGGTCTATGCACATGTGTTTTGTACTTCATTTTGAAGATTTGTATAATCCCGATACCTGTTGTTATTGTACTATGCATTTGTTTCAATAAAGAGCAATCCTGGTTGTTAAAAAAGAAAAAAAAATGGAAAATTACTTTGTATTACCCAGGGACATTGCAGACTATCTGTGTAAACTTTTACACAGTAGCAGCTGCATTTAGTAATAAATAGCAATTTCAGGCTGTCAGCCAATATTAGCTGACCATAGGAGTTTTCTAGGGCATATCTTGTACATTTAGGATCCTCAAATGGTTAGATTATAGTTCAGATTTATTGCAAAGATTTTGGTACCACACTTGAGCTACTAGAAATTGTCCAATTACGGGGTTGGTACATCTATTAGGTTATTGGAGATATCAACAGGAAAATAATTCCCTTCCTAAGCCTTTACCTTCTATTAAAGAACTGCACCTATTAGAGATGCTGTTTTCCACACCATTGCCCCACAAAAAAGTGTATCCTACACAACCTTATTGGGCTATCTCACCAAGTGGTAACAGGAATTATACACCCAACTTGCAGATGTTTCAAAATGTAAAGTGACAACACCTAAGTCATGTTTTATCATCTAGCTCTAAGGGCTTGTTCACACTTGACTAAATTTCTAACACTTGACTAAATTTCTAACACTTAACAAACACTCCTATAGCTTTTGTATGGTGTTTAGTATGGGCCTCAAATTGGCATCAATATGCTTTAGTATGGGATGTATTACAAGCGTTAACGCTCTGTAAACACCCTATGTGTGGTTTTGAAGCATTCGATGAGCGTTAAAGTGGTTGTAAACCCATTACAACCACTTTAACCTACAGGTAAGCCTAGATTAAAGTGGATGTAAACCTGAAAACTTTTTTTTTTATATCATACTGTAGAGTATAAGATTTTCTATGATTTGAGCCCAGTCTTGCCACAAAGAGTTAATCCATCTCTGAGCAATCCTCTTTTATTGTTCAGTGAGAAAAATCTTAACAAACTGAGAAAAACTTTGTCAAATCCTCCCCCTTGCTGTGAGTGACAGCCTAAGACACATGAAGTATTTTTTAATTCTCTCCCCCACTCCTTTCTTCAGCAGCTCTGCAAGGATTGGCTGTTCCACACCTCACCATGATTTGGCATGCTGAAGTCATGTGGTTACTTTCCTGTCTTTTCACTGGATGTTAGAGATCATAGCAGAAGTTCAGCAGAAGTTCAGTGTAAGAAATACATAGGAGAAAATGCATATTGACAAGGGGAGTGTAGAGGTGGGCGGGGAGTCTACTGACATCACAACTCCACCCACCGAGCTCCAGACAACAGACCCACCCACAGAATATGCAGTTTTTCGGGTCTAATAACAGACAGAGGGAAGACATTTGACAGGTAAAGATACATGCAGGAGGCATGTATATCCTTATAGATAACCCCTATGGCAGTAGTTTAGAAAGGATGACATTGGGTTTACATCCACTTTAAGGCTTACCTGTAGGTGCAAGAAATATCTCCCAAACCTAAAAGGTTTAGGAGATATTTGCAGAAATAGCGGCACCAATGTCTATGGCGCATGCACCGTAGACATCAGGCGCACTGAGCGTGCCGTTTCTAATGGCAATCCTGCTGTTAGTGGCGGCACCAGCACGCATGCGCGGGAGTGACGTCATCGCAGCTCCGGCCTGTCACAGCGCCGGAGCCGCGATACCCGGAAGATAGATGGGGGCGAACGAGGGTCGCTTCGGGGGCTTCGATCTCAGGTAAGTAATTCATAATGAGTTAGTATGCTATGCATACTAGCTCATTATGCCTTTTGTCTTGCAGGGTGTATTTTTATTTTTTCAGAGGCTTTACTTCCTCTTTAAGGCCCATTTAAAGCTTCTCCAAAATGGAAAGTGACAGAATTAAACTAATTTTAACGCCCTGCAACTGTGCCACAAACGCCTGCCAGAGTGTTTGCTGAGTGTTTCTATAGACTTGAATGGGAGCCGTTGAAGGGCTTCAAATGCCTCCTGACTAGACATGAGGCTTCAATTTTGAAGTGACGCGAGGCTAAGGCTTCATGTTTTTATAATGTGAACAGCACTAGGTGCTGTCCATTATATTTTTTGCAAAGGCATTTGAGGAGTGTTTTTAACGCCCCTCAGACGCCTGCTTTTAATGCCAGTGTGAACCTAGCCTAAGACCGAGGAATCAAATTTTAAATTATTGTCATGCTGGTACAGAGTACCATTGTATATACAAATTTGGCCATGTCTTCCAGATATGTTGGAGGAAATGAGGACAAGTGTGGACACATTGCAGGCTGTGTTGTGGAATAGGATCTGTGGACCCTGCTCTTCCACTGTACATGAGCGTCTATTTGTCTAAAGCAGGGGTCTCAAACTCAAATTGCCTGAGGGCCACATGACAATTTTCATATCCCACGGGGGGCCGCATGCAAACTTTTAAAACTTCAAAAGCAATGAACTATACCAGCAATACTATACTATACTATACCCAGCACTGGTGTCAGCAAACGCATTATTAACCCCCAGCACTGGTGTCAGCAAACGCATTATTAACCCCCAGCATTACCCCTCCCACACTGCACAAATAGCCACACACTGCACAAATAGCCCCACACTCCATAAAATACCCCCCGCACTCCATAAAATACCCCACACACTCCATAATTACCCCCACACTACACAATTACCCCCCCACACTGCACAATCACCCTCCACACTGCATAAAATACCCCCCACACTGCACAAATTTCTACCCCAGTCACCCCACTAAGGACTTTGCCTCAGTGTGATGGCTCACTCACCTCTCCTGGCAGTCAGGATCATCTGCCTCCAGAGTCCTCTCCTCCTGGCTTCCATACAGGCCTAGTGACAGGGGACCCAGAGAACACAATCTCCCGTCCTGAGGTGGCAGCAGGACCCTGGTTTGGGGCTCTGGTCGATCGTCAATGCCTAGGTGGGCGGATCGATGAGCGGATCCTTCCTCCGCTCCATTCTCAGCTCTGTTCTCTCTCTGGGCTGCAGCAGCGTGCAGCGGAGAGGACAGAAGAGATGGAGAGGTAAAGCTCTTTGGCGCCTCCCCCTCTGCGGTGCCTGGGTGCAGTTCAAAAAGACATCCTGGATAGAGGTCGACCGATATGGATTTTTCTCTGGCCGATGCCAATATTTAGAAATCGGGGCGGCAGATGGCCGATATATGATGACGATTTTTGTGGCCGATATTTTAGGCCGATTTGAAAAAAAAAAAACCTCACCCACTCCACTCCTACCTGCTTGCTCCTGTCACTCTACCACACACTTGATGTCCTCAGTACAGATGGCACGGGTTGGCTGTGGCAGGTGGCACTGGTTGGCTTAGGCAGGTGGCACTGGCAGGTGGCACTGTCTGTCACTGGCAGGTGGCACTGGCAGGTGGCACGTTGCACTGTTTGGAGGGTGCACTGATTGGCACTGACAGATGGCACTGGCAGGTGGCACTGATTGGCAATGGCACTGGCAGGTGGCACTTATTGGCAGTGGCACTGGAAGGTGGCACTGGCAGGCATTGGCAAGTGGCACTGGTTTGAAACTGGCAGGTGGCACTGGTTTGGAACTGGCAGGTGGCACTATTGGCACTGGCAGGTGGCACTGATTGGCGTGGCACTGGCAGGTGGCACTGAGTGGCATGGCACTGGCAGGTGGTGGCAGGTGGCACTGGCAAGCACTGGTTGGCACTGGCAGGTGGCACTGATTGGCGTGGCACTGGCAGGTGGCGGAAGGTGGCACTGGCAGGTGGCTTTGATTGGCAGGGGCACTGGTTGGCGGTGGCACTGGCAGGCACTGGTTGGCAGTGGCACTGATTGGCGGTGGCAGGTGGCACTGGCAGGTGTTACTGGTTGGAGGTGGCAGGTGGCAATGGCAGACTGGTTGGCACTGGCAGGTGGCACTGATTGGCAGTGGCACTGGCAGCTGGCACTGACAGATGGCACTGGCAGGTTTCACACTGAGCGGAGTGTAACCGTGTGTGAAACTGACAAGGAGCTGTCCACACTCAGCGCTTGATGCTTGTGTGAAGCTGACACGTAGCACAGAGGAGAGAGACAGAGGGATCTGTCAGAATTGAGGTTGATGTCGGGGTGGGCGGGACCCGGCCGAGGTGGGCGGGACCAGCAGCTGTCAAACAGCAGCCAATGATTGGGCTGCTTAAGAAAAGGGGCGGGCCACATACACGTAGCTGCCCGCCCAGATCCCATTGGCTGGTGTTTGATATTAGCCGGGTCCCGCCCACCCCGGCCGGGTCCCGCCCACCCCCGACATCAACCTCAAATCTGACAGATCCCTCTGTCTCTCTCCTCCTGTTACGTGTCAGTTTCACACAAGCATCAAGCGCTGAGTGTGGAGAAGGGAGGAAGAGCAGCGGCCAGTGCTATATATCGGCCTAATGGCCAAATATCGGTCGACCTCTAGTCCTGGATCGGCCCTGCCTGCGGGCCATTTTTAACCGGTCCGCGAGCCGCAAATGGCCCGCGGGCCGGTACTTTGAGACCCCTGGTCTAAAGTCTCCAATCCGATTTTTCCCAAAGTAAGCCAAAGATCTTATTCCTGTACTTTTGGAAACAACCATCTATGCTGACAATAAGGGAATGGCTATTAGGAGTACTGTAGATCGCTATTTCACTATGCACTGTTATTTCTCCTCTCCCTTTTTTTTTTTTTTTTTTTAAATCTTCTTTTATGTTCTTTAAAAAGGTTCAAGACAGTTAGCACTTTGTCCTTTTAGGATGTATATGTACTATACAGACCGTGTGACTTCATAGTTCTATGTCTTGTCGTAATAGTAGTTTTTGCCTTTTTTTTAAATATTTTAGCATAGCCATAAAAAATATTCTAAACTAGCAATTATCATTTGGAACACTGCAAATAAATTTTTGTGTGCTGTAAAATTTCTGATTTTTGAAAACCCATATCCCCAAATACAGTGTGAGTATAAAAGTTAAAGCTAAGAAGAACAGTCAACGTGGCACAATATATGCTTGTTCTGTAATGTGGGATAGACTTCATACTTCTATATACAATATCTCACAAAAGTGAGTACACCCCTCACATTTTTGTAAATATTTTATTATATCTTTTCATGTGACAACACTGAAGAAATGACACTTTGCTATAATGTAAAGTATTGAGTGTACAGCTTGTATAACAGTGTAAATTTGCTGTCCCCTCAAAATAACTCAACACACAGCCATTAATGTCTAAATTGCTGGCAACAAAAGCGAGTACTCCCCTAAGTGAAATTGTCAAAATTTGGCCCAAAGCATCAATATTTTGTGTGGCCACCGTTATTTTCTAGCACTGCCTTAACCCTCTTGGGCATGGAGTTCACCAGAGCTTCACAGGTTGCCACTGGAGTCCTCTTCCGCTCCTCTATGACGACATCACAGAGCTGGTGGATGTTAGAGACCTTGAGCTCCTCCACCTTCCATTTGAGGATGCCCCACAGATGCTCAATAGGGTTTAGGTCTGGAGACATGCTTGGCCAGTCCATCACCTTTATCCTCAGCTTCTGAAATGAAAAGATATAATAAAATATTTACAAAAATGTGAGGGGTGTACTCACTTTTGTGAGATACTGTAGCTCTTAGGGTTACACAAACATTGCTATCATTGCATGCGATTGCAGGCCACTCCTATTCAATAGAATGAGTGGCATTCAGTGGTTGGCACTGCCTTCTGAATTTGACAGCTACATTTTTGCTAGTGTAAACAAGGTCTTAGCTACACAAACTGTATTTATAAGCTGTTACTGCTTCATAAAATGTGCATATGGGGCATCTAAACACATGTAAAACGGGTAATAAATTCAAATTCAAGGTGTTCCAGTCATTTCAGTTTTCTTGTAGCAGAGGTAAGATAGGAGATATATAGTCATATGTCTATCAAAAAACAGACCCCATCAGGAGTGCCTGCCTAAATCAGATGTCCCCATTATGGGGCCCCCTAACATCAGGTGTCCCAATCACAGTCCAATTACCACAAAAAAACAACTCTTCCTCTGTAACAACTCATCTCTAGGGATTTTGGTCTCAACAGCAAGGCTCCTGTTCATCTTGATACCATAAAAAAAGTGCAAATGCACTGATGAATTATAGCAATGAGCTATGGCTGAAACATGTTAACATCTTACGGTGTTTGTGGATGCTCAAAATGGCTAGTATGTTATAAATAAAGTATATTAGGGATCGACCACAGGTTCTGCATCTGTGCTTTATCCCCATCAAAGTGCCTCCTTACATCAGGTATCTTAGTCATAGTGCCCCTTACATCAGACGTCCCCATCACAGTGCTACCTTACATCAACTATCCTCATACCTTTTTAGTGATAGGCAAGCAGAGGGGAGAGCTGGGAGGTGAAGCAGGCTGCAGATCTGGATGGAGGAAGTTCCACTTCTGTGCTCCTTTGCTGCCAGAGGTAGGGAACGCATGTGACATCATTCATTTTTGAGATGTTGGCAGTCCTAACAACCAGTGACGGCAGAAGAGGGGAGCAATCTGCACTGGATCTTGT
Source organism: Lithobates septentrionalis (assembly GCA_037952835.1). Lineage (NCBI taxonomy): Eukaryota > Metazoa > Chordata > Amphibia > Anura > Ranidae > Lithobates > Lithobates septentrionalis. Next base: position 57,584 of record JBBDGP010003521.1, read on the forward strand.
AACAACCACTGTAAATAAGTTTTTTATTTTTATCTATTTTTTTTTTTATTCTATTGAAGGACACATACATTCATAAACAGTCACGGTATACTGCTGCCTACAGGAGGTTGGTACTTTGGTAATTGTTGATAATTGTGAGCCAGCCCCATGTAGAACTCCTCTACCCAGCATTCCTCAATTTTATGAAAAGGTAAGAACAAGAGCGAATAACACACCGAAAAGGTCGGACCTGTGTCCCTCAATGGATTCCGTAAGTACAAAAAAAGAAATGTCTTGTTCATTGAGGGGCATAGGAATAGACACCCTCTAAAACCCTCCTAAACAGGTGGGACAACATAGCTAGCTGCTAAGGATGAAATAGACAAACACAATGTTCCCAGGAGAACAGGTTCCCCAAAAAAATATCCTGGAAGTGAGAGATATCGCTACATAATAACCCATAAGTACAACTAAAAGGACCCCTGAGACTGGTAGAGAACTAAAATGTGCCAATCATACATCTTCCTTCAGCCTGACTGAAGGAAGTGGCAGGTTGCAAGATAGGTACCCCTGCAAGAGTAGACATGGATGAAAAGTATACTACAGCCTCAGAATTCTGCAGAAAACCAGGTGGCAACCCATCCACCTGTAGGTGTCGTCTCTGAGGCCTGACCGATGAACTCTGCAGATCCTGCCTAACCTAAAGTGCTGAACATGGTTTTAAGACTCACTTGACCTGCTTTGGTCCAGCAAAGTATCCATAGTCATGGAGCCAGGCACAGGAATCATACTGTTGCCTGATTAAGGGCATAGCCAAGGAAAGGATCTGGGAAACCTTCTTCAAGAGGTTGCTGATCAGCCACAGGAAGAGGGCCCAACTTCAAGTGATCAGGTCCCACCAAGGCCATCAAAACTACTCTGTGCCCAACTGGGTGTACTTTCATCAGGAACCCAGTGTGTTCTGCCTGCTGACAATCCGGGGGGGGGGGGGGCAACAAACCCTCCAGTGATTATTTCTGGAGCCGAGGAGCACCCAGGTGTGCAAAACCTCTCTCATCAGTGTGGAGACTGCTGGTAGCTGGTAGTACTGCTGGTGCTGCTGTAGCAGAGAAAATTCAGTCCCTTCCCTTACTAGACAGGGCTGTGCTGTGGGAGGTGTGTAAATCTTAGGACTGAATTAACAAGAAAAAAAATCCTTTTGCATGTAGAACAGTTCTCATAGTTCTCATATATGTACTGTAAGCCATCTCTGCATGTAACTCTTTCAGTTCAGGTTTAAAATGTGCATGTGTCCTTTAACATACATTAAAAGTAGCAATCTACAACCAATAGACTGCAAAGATGGATTTTTTTTTGATGTACACAATTTAACAAAATTCAGAAACGAACATTTGTATTGTTTGCAGGTTTCCCTTGAAAAACCCAGAACAGCTGTGCAAATGGTTTCAAGCAATTCGAACTACAAAATGGAAGCCATCTGCATCAAGCAGAATCTGCAGTGACCATTTTAAGGATAAAGATTATGTTTTGCAGCCAGGGATGAAAGTTCCTCGACTTCATGCAAATGCAGTGCCTTTCGTCTGTAAAAAAAAAAGAAGTAGAAGAAACAATATTAAGTTGGAGTTTGTGACTTCAGAGCCATTAACAGAAACTCTCAGACCTGCTGATCACACTTATTCAGCTTTACTTAATGCTGTAGACATTCCCTGTTACAAACCTGATACAATAGAACTTAAAAAGAAAGTGAAAACCTTACAACGTCAAGTACAAAGACAGAGACATACAATAAAAAAACTATCTGAAAGAATTGCACAGTTAAAGAAGAATAAAGACTTGTGTTCAATTACATCATTAGTAGTGTAGTAAATTAAAAGTAGAACTATAGGCAAACCCTTTTTGGTTATAACCCCATGTCGGATTTTTTTCGCCATCTGTGCCCCATTGCAGAGATTTCTCTTCACTTCCTGTTCCATAGCCAAACAAGAAGTAAGAAGAAATCCCTCCAAATTAAGGGAAATTCTTTGGGGGACCCCCAGGTCACCAGAACTAGTGTCCCCGTTGGAAGATTCCCCCTCTATTACTTCTCTGGGGACAACACAACATTTGGGATTTGCTTTTACTTTAGGCAATAATGGTAAGCAGGACAAGTAGAGTGAGTGAATATCCTTAACGGGGCCACAGACAGCGCTAAAAACTGATAAGCACTTTAATCCCCCTCCACTCTATCCAAACCTAAAAAAAAAAAAAAAAAAAAAAAGGTTTTGCCTTTAGTTATACTTTAAGCCCTGGTTCACAATATAACCTGTATGTGAATTGCACAGGAACTGCACTGCATTCCTGTGGAATTCACATGTGATTCAGTACAGTGCGATTTGAGCCCATTCATTTTCAAATCATACTGCATCTCACCAAAGAAGTGCAGCTCCCTTTTTTGGAGCCGCACCACAACCAGACTGCATGGTCGTTGTGTACCATGTGATCTAGGGCAGGAAAACTGCGATGCATTTGGAATGTCGTTAACTTTCTATTGACGTGCACAGCAGATCGCAAACACAGTGTGGCTGCAATGCAGGGCAGGAAACACACAGGGATCACTGCATTTCTTGCACTGCATATGTGTGAACCTAGGCTTAAAGTGAAACTTCACCTCCTGCCCCTATCAATTTTGGATACGTTTAATTTTTTGGGGAAGCAGGTACCTGGTTTTGACAGGTACCCAACTCCCACTTGCATGTGCAGTGTGAAGCTGGCTGTGAAGCCCCAAGCAGTGACAACCGGATTCCCTTAGTAAATTTGCTGGGGGCCAGGGACCTTAAGACCAGTGAAGAACAGGCCCTGGGTTGGCGCTGGACGGTGCTGGATCCTAGGACAGGTAAGTGTCCTTTTACTAAAACACAGCAGCTACGGTATTTTTTTTTATACAGCCTGAAGATCCACTTTAAAGTCCTGTTTTATCATACTGTATATGTAATAGGGAAAATTTATGGAGATACATTCAAATTTTGTGCCTATTTCCTTGGCATGCATAAAATCAACCCAATGTCTTTCAGACAATTTTAAGGCTGTGTTTGTATCCTAATTTCACAAGTATCATGTACGCTGTTTTCTGTTTTGCTGATATTGGAGTTTTGTTCTAAATGAATAAAGTGCAACCTGCATTTAAAACAATGTTCAATGAACTTTCTTGAGAGTCTGCCTGGGGATTACATTTTAGTTACAGTGTTTAGAGTAAGAGCAAACAAATTATCTATTATCCTCATGGAACCCTGTAGTTTAGTTTGCCGGGCCCAATATGTGCAAAATAAGATTGGAAAAACACACAATGATTGTTGCGCTAAGGCATTTCCAGCAGGCAAAGCTGTGTTGTCTGGGGTGGTGAGGGAATGGTTAAAAAGTCAGGATCCTGAACATATAAAAACGTTAGGTGATACTGCGCTACGGAATCCACAAACACAATAGACAAAAAATAGAATAGGATATAAAATAAAATATTGTGAATGGGCAAATGAATGCCCTGGTGTTCCAAAAGAGAAAATTGCTGCCTCTACAAATAACTACCACTTAAGTGGAGCACAAGATAAGTTGAGAAAGTGTAGGCATGGCGCTATTTCTCCTATGGTCTAATTAAAAAATAAATTAAAGATAAAACATACATGAAAGTGTTGAGGATTAGGACCTGGTGATATACCTCAATAAAGGTGGGAGTTGAATGATAATGGCCTGTTTTGAGACCATCCCATGAATGAAACCTTATACTCAGAAACAAAAGCAAAACCAAAAAGACAAAAGAAACCAAAAAAAAGGGGGGTGGTGTGTCTGCAAAATCAGAGGGGCATAGATGTGTGAACAGTGTGCAGGAATCTATATGGTGTAGAATGATTGTGTGAAATCATGTGTGGGTGTGTTGTATCTCTGGCTGTTGATCACAAAGTGTATATGAAAAAAATTATACAAGTGCAAGACTTTAAACAAATATGATGAACTGCCCTATTACAGCCTCTGGTACAATACACCACTATTGTGTTACACCCCCTGGTGCAATATACCACTATTGTGTTACACCCCCTGGGATGTGAAGACCAAAAACTGCCCTGCTCAAATAAAAAAGTGTCACACCCTCTGCCTTTTTGATTGCAGAGTGTATTAAAAAATAATAGATGCTGAACTTCAGATAGGTGTGGCTGACCACCGTGTCACACCCTCTGGTGTAAAGCCACCATCTGGTGTGTTACACCCTCTAGGGTGTGTAAACCAAACCTATTCTGTGCAGTGAGCTAAAATTATAGAGAATAGAGGTTTTCTGTTCCCTATGTGTACAAAGTGATCAATGTGATTGACCCTCTGTATCAAAAACCAGAAGCAAAAAAAGCAAATGTAGAAAAATAAATAAAAAGGCATGAATGAAAATAAAGAAATAAAATTAAAATGGAATATGTATATGATTAAATGTGCTTCTCTGTGTTTCACCACAATGTAAACCCAAAAGCAAAAACCAAAACAAATAATAAAAAATAATAAAAAGCTTCAACCACTAATTCAATGGCAATCAGTCCATTCAATAAATAAAGTGACTTGTGCTCAAAAAACAGTGTCCAATAGCAAACAGTCCATTCAATATATAAAGTGATTTCTGCTCAAAAACCAATGTCCAGTGCTTCATCAAATATTGGTGCTGGTTATCCTTTTCAAACGACAGTAGTGCCAGGTGATATTATCCGTATTGATAATGTGATTGCACTCACCGGATGACATTACCCCCCCAGGGGTGTTATGCCTTCACAGTATGAGCCACTGTGCAGCTCTCTGGAATCCTGCTGGGCAATCTGAGAAACGTTTTTGCTGGCTTTCAAAGGAGGTGTCACATGAAGGAGAGAGGAATGCCCATGGCGTTATATTTTTTAAAAAGGCTTTATTATATAAAATCGAGAGATATACTCACATTTGTACAGTTCAAAACATGCAAATAACGAAACCAGAGCCGACACTGTGTAAACAACAATCGCCACTCAGACCGGAAGTGACGCAATGACGCTCTACGCTTTTCGTCATCCAGGACGTCATCTGGAGCGTCCATCTTGCCACACCTCCTGCTTATTATAGGGTGTAGTGTCCCTATGGCAGCTGACATTTACCATGATGTGCCTGCTTTTACAGGTTTTCAAGTGAGTGCATTACTACTTAATTAAATATGTTACAATATTGCTACACTTAGATTGGGGCTGCTGGTCTGTTTTTCTTGTGCAAAATAACATGTATGCTTTACAGAAGAAAAATGATTTAGTACATACAGTAGATATAAAAATTGTGAACACTAAAGATTTGCAGCAATCCACATTGCATTTGGTCACACTATTCAATTTACCTGGTAGCGCGGGGGACCACACACATATATAGTGGATATAAAAAGTATACACACCCCTGTTAAAATGTCAGGTTTCTGTGATGTTAAAAAATGAGACAAAGATAAATCATTTCAAAACTTTTTTCACCTTTTAATGTGACCTATAAACTGTACAATTCAGTTAAACAACAAACTGAAATCTTTTGAGTGGAGGGAAGTAAAAAATAAAAAAATAAAATAATATGGTTGCATAAGTGTGCACACCCTTAAACTAGTACTTTGTTGAAGCACCTTTTTATTTTATTACAGCACAAAGTCTTTTTGGGTATGAGTCTATCAGCATGGCACATTTTGCCCTGGCAATATTTGCCCACTCTTCGTTGCAAAAACACTCCAAATCTGTCAGATTGCGAGGGCATCTCCTGTGCACAGACCTCTTCAGATCATACCACAGATTTCCAATCGGATTCAGGTCTGGGCTCTGGGCCATTCCAAAACTTTAATCTTCTTCTGGTGAAGCCATTCCTTTGTTGGTTTTGGTGTATGCTTTGGGTTGTTGTCATGCTGAAAGATGAAGTTCCTCTTCATGTTCAGCTTTCTAGCAGAAGCCTGAAGGTTTTGTGCCGATAAATAACGTTTTGTGCTAAATAATAATGGCAGAGTAAATAAGTGACAATATATGTGTATATATATATATATATATATATATATATATATATATATATATATATATATATATATATAATGTGCATCCAAAACACCTCAAGTGCAAAATACAAAACAATGTAAAAGGTAAATATGTGACAGCAAAAATATGGAGTAATAGCAATAAAAAAGACCAAAAAGTCCACGTGTGAAATGTCCAATCGTTAGGAAGATTTCTCTTCAAACTTCAACCGAAGAAGAAAATAAACCAAAAGACAGGGAAAGACATTCAAGAGAGAAGATGGGTAATCTTACCATATCTGTTGGACGCACGTACCATATGGCAGTGCGTCTATAGGGCTTTGGGATACTGGATCCCCAATGGTGAGGTGATGCCAAGGCTGGACGATATCCTACAGGCCGCAGACTCCAATCTACACGAGGTTGGGGGATGGTTCCAAAGTAAAATTCCGAAGCTGTCAGCCGCCAAACTGTTCCAAAGAGAGGATGGTCCAAGGATGGTCATCAATGCTCAGGCATGAGGAAACAAGAAAAAATGGGGCTCCACATGGCGCAGGTCAACCAAAATAGGTTTATTGATGTAAAATACCATGTAGCATAAAAATATAAAAAGTGATCACAAAGGTGTATAAAATGGCAATGTGGGAAGCAGGAGGCGCTGTCCCAACGCGTTTTGACTAACAAGTCTTCAACAGGGGCATATCCTAATCTCCCCACATTGCTCTTACATATAGACTGTACATCAATTACAAAATCAGAGAGGTCCGCCCCCATCATGGCGGAACCGGAAGTGGATTCAGTGACTTGTGTCCCAAGCCTCACATATATACGTTAGTATAACAATATGATGCTACTCCCTGAATAATAATCATAAGTGTAAAGCAAAAATATTGGCACACAAATGGTATCTGGACCGCAAACACAGATGTCTCTATATCTGCGTTCCAAACATCATAACTTGAAGAAAGGGAAAGCGGCGGTAACGTCACATCCGCCGGATCTTGAGAAGCTTGCGTCCCAAGCCTCATACTAGACATATGGAGGAAGTCATCGCGGATATGGCCGCCACATCACCTCCGTCCAAACAGCACATGATCCGCTTCTCCTCAAAGAGTCATCCGACCTAACAGCCGCCCACCAATCGCGTCCAGCGTAAACCTCCATAGAGGTGACGTCTGGAGCGGTGGGCGTAACGGGGAAGGGCACATGACTGTCAAAATATCAGAATGAATGGAAAAAAATAAAGGATAAACAAGCCGACCGAAGACATAATGAACAGTAGAAAAATGGGGGGGGGGGATTTTCAGGCAGAACCCCAAACAGACAGGCAAGTAATACGCGATCAGACACCTGAAACAAGTGCATGGTCGCGCCACAGTGCCATCTTGTGGAGAGGGAACAAAAGGGCCAAACAAGGGGAATGGGAAAAAGAGTGTCTATGCTCCCATAACGGGTGCAAGATCACTCACCCATATCCACCAGGGGCATGATTCAACCTCTCACAAACACATCATGGATGTCTAACAAAAGGGTGCCCGGGATCCTACTAACGTTATACGCAGCTAATGCCGCGTACACACAAGCGGACTTTACGGCAGACTTTGACTGGCGTACTTTACGACGGACTTTCCGAATGAACGGACTTGCCTACACACAATCAACTGATATTTTGACAGTCATGTGCCCTTCCCCGTTATGCCCACCACTCCAGACGTCACCTCTATGGAGGTTTACGCTGGACGCGGTTGGTGGGCGGCTGTTAGGTCGAATGACTCTGTGAGGAGAAGTGGATCATGTGATGTTTGGACGAAGGTGACATGGCGGCCATATCCGCGACGACTTCCTCCATACGTCTAGTATGAGGCTTGCGACGCAAGCTTCTCAAGATTCGGCGGATGTGACGTTACCGCCGCTTCCCCTTTCTTCAAGTTATGATGTTTGGAACACAGATATTTTGTAATTGATGTACAGTCTATATGTAAGAGCAATGTGGGGAGATTAGGATATGCCCCTGTTGAAGACTTGTTAGTCAAAACGCGTTGGGACAGCGCCTCCTGCTTCCCACATTGCCATTTTATACACCTTTGTGATCACTTTTTATATTTTTATGCTACATGGTATTTTACATCAATAAACCTATTTTGGTTGACCTGCGCCATGTGGAGCCCCATTTTTTCTTGTTTCCTCATGCCTGAGCATTGGACCATCCTCTCTTTGGAACGGTGTGGCAGCCGACAGCTTTGGAATCTTCCTTTGGAACCATCCCCCAACCTCCTGTAGATTGGAGTCTGCGGCCTGCAGGATATCGTCCAGCCTTGGCATCACCTCACCATTGGGGATCCTGTATCCCAAAGCCCTTTAGTCGCACTGTCGTATGGTATGTGCGGTAAGAGTACCCATCTTCTCTACTGAATGTCTTTCCCTGTCTTTTGGTTTATTTTCTTCTTCGGTTGAAGATTGAAGAGAAAGCTTCCTAACCATTGGGCTTTTAACACGTGGGTTTTTTGGTCTTTTTCATTGCTATTACTCCATATTTTTGCTGTCACATATTTACCTTTTACATTGTTTTCTATTTTGCACTTGAGGTGTTTTGGATGCACATATATATATTGTCACTTATTTACTCTGCCATTATTATTTAGCGCTACACTTGTTTTTTGTTATTTCTCATTAGACTTGGTTTGTTTGTGTGTTAGCAGCTTTTTGCTTTAAGATTGTTTGGGTTTAGCGCAGTATTTTCACACCTCTTTTTTGTGCCAATATTGACTGGTATTTGGAACTGTTCGTAATTCCCTTTTACCTTGACTAATGCCCCATACACACAATCGGAATTTCCGCCAGCAAAAGACCGATGTGAGCTTTTGGTCGGAAAATGCGACCGTGTGTATGCTCCATCGGACTTTTGCTGGCGGAATTCCAGCCAGCAAAAGATTGAGAGCAGGTTCTCTATTTTTCGGTCGGAAAAAGTTCCTATCCGAAAAATCGATCGTCTGTTTGCAATTCGGATGCGCAAAAAATCACGCATGCTCAGAAACAATTTGACGTCGTAGTGTTGTACATCACTGCGTTCTTGACGGTTGAAAGTTCAGAGAACTTTTGTGTGACCGTGTGTATGCAAGACAAGCTTAAGCGGAATCCCGGAAAAGCCATCATATCTTTTTCCGACCAAAATCCCGATCGTGTGTACGCGGCATGAGGCCCTTGTTCCAGCTGAAGAAAAACAGCCCCAAAGCATGATGCTGCCAACCCCATGCTTCATTGTGTGTATGGTGCTCTTTTGTTGATGTACAGTGTTGTTTTTGCGCCAAACATATCTTTTGGAATTGTGGCCAAAAAGTTCAACCTTGGTTTCATCAGACCATAACACATTTTCCCACATGCTTTTGGGAGACTTCAGATGTGTTTTTGCAAAATTTAGCCGGGCTTGGATGTTCTTCTTCATAGGAAAAGGCTTCCGTCTTGCCACTCTACCCCATAGCCCAGACATATGAAGAATACGGGAGATTGTTGTCACAAGTACCACACAGCCAGTACTTGCCAGATATTCCTGCAGCTCCTTTAATGTTGCTGTAGGCCTCTTGGCGGCCTCCCTGACCAGTTTTCTTCTTGTCTTTTCATCAATTTTGGAGGGAAGTCCAGTTCTTGGTAATGTCACTGTTGTGCCATATTTTCTCCAATTGATGACTGTCCTCACTGTGTTCCATTGTTTATCTAAGGCCTTGGAAATTCTTTTGTACCCTTCTCCTGACTGATACCTTTTAACAATTAGATCCCTCTAATGCTTTGGAAGCACCATGGCTTTTGCTGTAGGATGCGACTAAGAAAATGTCAGGAAAGACCTACTAGAACAGCTGAATTTTATTTGGGGTTAATCAGAGGCACTTTAAATGATGGCAGGTGTGTACTGAATCCTATTTAACATGAGTTTGAATGTGATTGTTTAATTCTGAACACATGAATGAATGAATGAATGAATGAATGAATGAATGATTTGTATAGCGCTGCAAATGCAAACTGAATCGCCTCAAGGCGCTCGATCTCTCCTGTGTTGTCCAGCTTCTTAAAAGAGGTAGGTCTTGAGTTTCTTCCTGAAGGCCTGATGGTTTTCTTCCATGCGGATGGGAGTAGGTAGAGCGTTCCATAACCGTGGTCCTTGGACTGCGAATCTTCGTTCTCCTTTTGTTTTGTAGCGGGTTTTTGGAATAAGGAGGAGGTTTTGGTTTGAAGATCGAAGACTGCGATTGGGTGTATAGTGCTTTATTTTCTCGCGTAGGTATTGAGGAGCGTTTCCTTGTATACATTTGTGAGTGAGGCAGAGAGTCTTGAAGGTAATTCGGTTCTTTACGGTTAGCCAATGTAGGCTCCTCAGGGAAGGGGAGATGGATTCCCATGGTTTTTTTCCTGTTAACAGTCTTGCCGCCGTGTTTTGGATGAGTTGCAAGCGCGCAAGCTGATATTGGGGTAGTCCTATGTAGAGGGAGTTTGCGTAGTCGCAGCTACATCCCCAGTTATAAGAGGGTGTGCACACTTATGCAACCATATTATTTTAGTTTATTTTTACTTCCCCCCACATTAAAGGTGGAAAAAGTTCTGAAATGATTTATCTTTGCCTCATTTTTTTACATCACAGAAACCTGACATTTTAACAGGAGTGTGTAGACTTTTTATATCCACTGTATTCCCTTTCCTTTTGCTCTCCACCAGTCAGACCAGAGAAAATCTGGTATCTCTGATAACAGAGGTGAAATACCTGAGCAGCTAATGGTGAGGCCCAAGCACTATCACTTATAGTGAAGGGGAATTTAACTAAACACTGCGTTAGCTTCTGGCAACTGCTGAGTTGAAACCTAAATGGCAATTCTGTGAGTAATTCAGCAGTCGATTAGGGTAATGGGTAATAGAGAGTCCCATGTAAGGAAGTTATTAACTTTTCATCCTGTACAGCAGTGGTCATCAACTCCTGTCCTCAGGACCCACTAACAGGCCAGGTTTGCAAGATAACTCAAATACATCACAGGTGATATCATTTGCTGCTCAGTGATTGCAGTATTCTAGTCTGTATCTCCCTAAGGTAATACATAAAACCTGGCCTGTTAGTGGGCCCTGAGGACAGGGTTGATGACCACTGCTGTACAGCACTCCTATTTGTACAATTAGGCTCACCTTTCAAAGGATATCTATTCACATATGAACATTCACTGTGTTACAGTGAGGCCCAGTTCACACTGATGCGCTGTGATTTTGTTCCGTTTTTTGTCCTTTGTGAGGTGCGAGTTTACTGCGATTTTACCACGAATTTCAGGAGTTGGACATATTGATATTTAACCAATGGAATCATAATGTAAAAAAAAAAAAAGGTGTTAACTTCCTGTGTACTTCCTGGTTTTTGTGGAGAGTAGTGTGGTGGAATTCGCACATATGTGAACCCTCAATGCGATTCAAGAACGATTTACATTGATGTCTATGGAGGCTAAATTCGCAACGCAGTAAACTCGCACAAGACCCTTTTTTTAATTGGGGATATTTATTATAGCAAAAAGTAAAAAATATTGTGTTTTTTTTTTCAAAATTGTCGCTCTTTTTTTTTGTTTATAGCACAAAAAATAAAAACCGCAGAGGTGATCAAATACCACCAAAAGAAAGCTCTATTTGTGGGAAAAAAGGACGTCAATTTTGTTTGGGAGCCACATCGCACGACCGCGCAATTGTCAGTTAAAGCGATGCAGTGTAGAATCGCAAAAATGCTTTTTTAGATGCAATAGTTGGATCGAGGATAGAAATTATGACCTTATCGGATCATGCTCCCGTAACAATGATAATAAAGTTAGAAGGTCTACAGAAGATCCCCTTTTCATGGAGGTTAAACGAAAAGTTACTTGAGAAAGAGAGTATTGTGGAGAGAGTCCAGTCAGAAATTGACGAATTCTTTCACAATAACGATTCAGAGGAGATACCCGGGATAACAATATGGGAAACCTTTAAAGCTTATATAAGGGGGGTCCTAATTTCGATTGGTGCAGGGGAGAAGAGAGGAAGAAGGAAAAAGATAGAAGATCTTATAGCAAAAATACACCAACTAGAACAAACGCACAAAAACAGGGGCAAGGAGGAAAAAGAGGTACTTACAGAATTAATCATAAAGCGAGATGAATTAAGAGAAGTTATATCAGAAGACTCCGGGAGAAGTAGAAATAGACATCTTAAAAATATGTACCAGAAAGGGAATAAAGTAGGAAAACACCTTGCAAATATAATTAGGAAAAAAAAGGAGGAGAACTATATAGAAAAAATCAGAGATAGAAAGGGTGAATGTAGACACACTTCCAGAGAAATAGGGGAGGAGTTTAGACAATATTTTACCTCGCTATACTCTGTGGGGAAGAAGGGAAAATGTAGGAATAAGGAAGCAAAGATGAGGGAGTTTATTAAAGAAGCAGATCTACCATCACTCTCAGAGGCAGAGACAGCGGAGTTAGAGAGACCAATAACACAGGAAGAGATAGTGCAGGCGTTAAAATCAACCCCTTCAGGGAAGAGTCCAGGGCCGGACGGCTTTACTGTAAGTTTTTTTCAAAAAATTTAAGGAGTCCCTGATCCCGCGGCTGTGTCAGTTGTGGAATGAGATAGGGAAGCAAGGGGATTTGGGTAGAGACGCCTTACTAGCGTCAGTGACATTGATTCCCAAGGAGGACAAGGACCGGACCTTGTGTTCAAGTTATAGGCCAATAGCATTATTAAATGCTGACACAAAATTGTACGCCAAGGTGCTTGCCCTCCGATTAAAAGAGAAAATGCCCTACCTGATCCATCCAGATCAGGTGGGATTTGTCCCGGGGAGAGAGGGCAGAGACAATGGGGTGAGATCCCTATTGATAATGGAAGCGTGCAAGGCGGGAAGATCCCCAGCCGTTCTCTTGTCAATAGACGCAGAAAAGGCATTTGACAGAGTCGACTGGGGATTTATGTTCACTGTGCTGGAGATGATAGGAGTAGGTCCAATAATGTTAAAGTGGATTAAAACACTCTATAAACAGCCGACAGCATATGTAAAAGTGAATAACCTGCCGTCGGCCCAGTTTACCATGGAAAATGGGACTAGACAGGGCTGCCCTCTCTCCCCGCTTTTATTTGTCCTGGCGTTAGAGCCCCTTCTCGCCCGGATTTGGAGGAGTCCGGACGTGAGCGGGTGCAAGGTAAGTGGGGAAGAACACAAGCTAGCCGCTTTTGCGGATGACGTACTACTCTATATTTCAAACCCTAGAATCTCCATTCCTAATCTGTTAGTAATATTGAGGCAATATAGTGAGCTCTCAAATTTTAAAATCAATTTAGAAAAGTCAGAAGCCTTAAAAATAAACATTAGTAAACAAGAAGCCAGTAAATTAGCGTAAGTGTTTCATTTTCCATGGAAAGATCATATAAAATACTTGGGGGTAATCTTGACAAAATCTAAAGAGAATCTTTATAATTTAAATTTTATACCCCTCCTGAATGAAATCAGAACAGAAATAAAAAGAATAAGCTATTGCCCTGTCTCATGGATAGGACGGGTGAATGTGGTGAAGACGGTTTTAGCACCAAAGATATTATATAAGATGCAGATGCTCCCAATTCCCTTAGCAAAAATTTTTTTTTAGAAAATTATCAGAAATAATAAGTAAATATGTCTGGGATAAGAAAAAACCTAGAGTAGCATATAAGGTATTGAGCAGAGGAAAAGCACAAGGGGGGTTAGCGATCCCCGACTTTAGAATTTATTACAAAGCAATTATTTTAGCACGGGCACTAGAATGGGAGAAAAATAGAAGAAGTAAAAGATGGGTTAGCTTAGAGATGGGGTTAAGCAACACGCAGTTAAATCACATGATATGGAACCCTCCCGGTCAGAGGAGACTAGGGATAGGAACGCACTTTATTACACACCTCACACTGCAAGTATGGGATCAGATTCACCAAAGTAACAAATGGGAATATAATTCACCCTTGATTTTTTTAAAAAACAATATACTTTTTCCTCCCGGGATGGTAGAGGTGGGAGGAAACTGGATATTAAAGAAGGAAGCACAAGCAAGAGATATTATCACAGGGGGGGAAATTTGTACGCAACAGGAATTAGAGTCACAAAGGGATTTAATGATATTAAATGGGTGGAGGTATAGGCAACTTAAGCACTTTATTCAAGGTCTGCCGGGACCTTTAAGGGGGAGAGAGGACCTTAGAGAGATCGAGAAGCTATTCTGTAAGGAGGGGGTGAAGAGGAAGATCTCTGCATTTTATAGAATCTTGAAGAGTAAAGAGGCGTTGGAACCACCACCCTATCTGAAGAAATGGGAGGAGGAATTGGGCTCTGGGTGTAGTACAGAAACAGCGAAAAACATCCTGGGGGCCACATATGGAACCGCAGCAGACACGAAAACAATAGAAAGTAATTATAAGTGTCTGTCCAGGTGGTACTTGACCCCGATAAAATTGAGTAAATTTTCATCGGAAAAGTCACCAAACTGTTGGAGAGGGTGTGGGGAGGTAGGTGACATGGCACACATTTGGTGGAACTGCCCCAAAATTAAACTATTTTGGAAAGAAGTGATTAGAATATGCGAAGAAATAACGGGAAAAGGTATAGCATATAACCCATGGGATTGCCTATTCCACAAGTCGGAAGGAGGGAAAAAAGGGTATAGGTCCTCACTAACTCCAATATTGTTAAACGCGGCAAAAAATGCGATCCCTAAGAAATGGCAAGAAACAGAGCGCCCGAAACACAGAGACTGGTTCAACAGAGTAAATGAAATGTACCTAATGGAAAAAATAGAAATAGAAGCCCAAGTGGAAAGGAAACAGAAGGAGGACAAGGGCAAATGGGGCCCTTGGGTTGCATTCAGGAAATCTAAACGTTATGTGGAAATAATGTTACTGTAACAATCAGAATTTTGATAGAAAAGGAGAGTAGGAGAAAGAAGAAAAGGAGAGAAGAGGGGTAATATCTGCAGAGGTGCTGAGGGGGGGGGAGGAAGGAGGGGTGGGGGTGGGATGGGGGAATAAAGGGGATGGTAGCACTTTGTAATTAAATTTGATGGTATGTAAAAAATAAATGTTGTAGTAAACTTTCCAGAGCCCCATGTAACTAAAGGGGTGGAGGTTTTTTGTACTTTTTTTATAAATGAAAATAAAGAATTAAAAAAAAAAAAAAAAAAAAAAGAACGATTTACATTGATGTCTATGGAGGCTAAATTCGCAACGCCACGCAGTAAACTCGCACAAGACCCTTTTTTTAATCGCCTCGCATTCGTAGAGGAATCGCAACGCATGTATGTGAACGATCGTCATTGAAAACAATGACTTTAGGGATGACATGCGAATTTAAAGTGTTTTTGACGCATCACATTCGTCATGAACTCGCATCAGTGTGAACCGGGCCTTACTGTCAACTGCAGCTCAGTGCAACATAAACCTATCACTGCTACACCAGCTGAGCAAAATTGTTAAATAACCAACTTTTACCAAAACACTTGAATTTTTTAGCACATATCTAATTCCTTAAAACTGAAGCAACCATAACAGAATCATAATGGCGTGTCACTGACACACAGTTGTCTCTTGCTTTGATTGCTAGGTAAAGTATCCAACATGGTGCTTTGAAAAATGATCTATCATCCCTGAGAACCCACAAATGGCTCACAGGCCACGTGGTTTACTGGCTCTCTTTGTGGGGCCCCTGTCCTGGGCATGGTCCACCACCTGTTGGACACTTTGCAAAGTGGCAGCAGAATGATGGGTGCCGGGATACTCTAGGGACTCCTGCACCCAGAGACAAAAGAAAAAGTGGCTGCACACCACCACGGAGCTGTAGCATTGTCACCATAGCCAGAAAGTAGAACAGGACCAAATGTTGACGCGTTTCACGTGCACATTTCCTACTTAATCATTACCATGATTAGGCACAAGATGTCTGTGTGAAACGCGTCAAAATTTGGTCCTGTTCTACTTTCTGGCTATGGTGACAATAAAGGAACTTATTTGCTACAGCTCCGTGGTGGTGTGCAGTCAGTTTTCCTTTTGCCTTTGGAGTATGCCGTGGTGAGATGGGGCGGGCACCCACACTGGATTGCTACTTTATACTCACCTGAGCGGTATACACACCCTACCTGGACTCCTGCTCCCAGCACTAAAATAAAGCCAGTAGTGTTTGGAGCGGTGATCTCATGTTGTATCACACGTAGCCCATCCCCCCTACACATCCCTAGGACACACTTAACCCCTGCAGCGCCCCCTACTGGTTAACCCCTTCACTGCCCGTCACATTTACACAGTATTCTGTGCATTTCTAATCGCACTGATCGCTGTATAAATGTGAATGGTCCCAAAATAGCGCCAAAAGTGTCCGATCTGTCCGCCATAATGTCTCAGTCACGATAAAAATCGCAGATCGCCGCCATTACCAGCAAAATAAAAATTATTAATAAAAATGCCATAAAACTATCCCCTATTTTGTAGACGCTATAAATTTTGCGCAAACCAATCAAACGCTTATTTCGATTTTCTTTTTTACCAAAAATATGTAGAAGAATACGTATCGGCCTAAACTGAGGAAAAAAAATGTTTTTTTATATATTTTTTGGGGATATTTATTATAGCAAAAAGTAAAAAATATTGTGTTTTTTTTTCAAAATTGTCGCTCTTTTTTTTTGTTTATAGCACAAAAAATAAAAACCGCAGAGGTGATCAAATACCACCAAAAGAAAGCTCTATTTGTGGGAAAAAAGGACGTCAATTTTGTTTGGGAGCTACATCGCACGACCGCGCAATTGTCAGTTAAAGCGACGCAGTGTCGAATCGCAAAAAACGTTCCGGTCTTTGGCCAGCCAAATGGTCCGGGGCTGAAGTGGTTAAATAGGCCATTAAATTTGACACAATAAACTTCAACACACCAAAACAAGCTGCTAAACACACACATGCACGCACATACACATGCGAGTAAGTAACATACAAAACAGCATATAGAGTGCAGCAGTCAGGATGAACCCTCTGGATACATCACAATCCCCAGCATTTCCCTATTGGTCAGGGTTCCCCGATTTCCTCCCTACATAAGAGTCCCCAGTGTTCCCCCTTACACCAGAGTGCCCCCCTTACATAAGAGTTCCCCTTTAAGTACACATAATTCCTCTTTTCAGTCCCCCCCTTCAATCACGGGTGCAGGAAAGGACAAGCCTAAACTCTCTACTACTTGGAAATAGAGAAGCTTTAGTGAATGTCTGGAGGTATGGAGAAATGTGGTAGGTGCTGACATCTTACCCTGTCAGCTATTTTCTATCTGTTATTTTTTTGTTAGCTTGCATGTTTGCTTTTTCATATCTTAACAAACATATGCAGCAAGTTACATTGTCATAAAGACAGTAACAGAAAATTTGTCTGCTTGTATTGGTGGAATCCTGAATTCTAGGTTATTGAGTCTCTACCCAATTCCTAGCCACAAAGGTGGAAGCCAGAGCAGGCCCTAAGGAAAAGCAGGAGCATCCTAAGCTTTTTTTAAGAAGTGATCCAACCTTCCTATTCATCTGATCTTTAATGACACCAGAGTCTTCAAAGAATTATTCTGTGCCCTTTGAAACTTGTAAAAGAACATTGTTTATGCTACAATATTTAAATGCCTCTTTAACATCAAAAGGAAAACAACTTTTATGTGACCAATGAACATTTTTTCTTTAGGTCCTTCCACTCTTTTAGAATAATATCCCTAAGAGATTTGTGTATGGGAAAGATCCTTCTCTTATGTTTTTGCCAACCCTTATATATTAGACGGAACAGGCTGGGAGTCCTCGATCTGCTCAGACGTATAAATAGTCAAAAGCTCATCAGCTTTCTCTACAGAAAGAAAGATATCTAGCTGCAATGACTCCGCTCGCATCTTTCCGAACAAGAACTCCCCTCAGAGGAGTTACCTACATTTTCCTCCCTTCAAGATCCGAGGCTTATGCCGCGTACACACGAGCGGACTTTACGGCGGACTTTGCCCGGCGGATTTTTCGACGTACTTTCCGACGGACTTTCTGAATGAACGGACTTGCCTACACACAATCCACCAAAGTCCGTCAAATTCATACGTGATGACGTACGACCGGACTAAAACAAGGAAGTTCATAGCCAGTAGCCAATAGCTGCCCTAGCGTGGCTTTTTAGTCCGTCGAACTAGCATACAGGCGGCGGACTTTTCGACCGGACTTGATTTCAACGGATAAATTTTAAACAAGTTTCAAATCTAATTCCGTCCAACTTTTGAGAAAACAAAGTCCGCTGGAGCCCACACACATCGAATTGTCCGACGAAATCCAGTCCGCCGGGCAAAGTCCGCCGTAAAGTCCGCTCGTGTGTACGCGGCATTACAGTCTCTAACTCAAGACACAAAGGAACTAGGAACTTAGGGTCAACTTTACCCTGAGGGACAGATTTAGATGTGGAGGGCCCTAGAGCTGATAAAAGAGACCTGAAGGATTGGAAGAATGAAGTCTTCTCTTCTCGCATGAATATCACAAAATTGTTCATGCAAATGGCTGATTCCATACAAACTATAAGCGTGATACATTTCTCACATAGATGTTTAATGCATAAATCAGAAAGCTTGGTTTTAGAATTTCTGCATTTAATCCTTATTCTTGCAGGCTTGTCCAGCTGGAAAAAAATAGGGTATAATAAGCAATGTTTAAAACCAAGTAACCTTAGCATACACATTCATGGTGCTAAGTACTTGCTTACCTCAGGAGGCACAGCTCTGGAAGTAGAGGCAGACCCAATTTAGCCAGGCCAGGGTTTATTTAATTCCTGATACCTCCCTGTCTTGTTCCATTAGAAGAGTTCTGGAAACTCTGTTGTCTGGTCCAAAGTCTCTTGCAGCCCGGCCCCAGACAGGAATGATTTCTTCTGCTCCCTGCATTGGCTGCCTTGGGACCTAACAGTGCTCCAGTGCCCCTCAAGTGCTTTTCAAAGGCCAGGCAGAAATGCATGCCCAACGCACCAGAAGTGTATCATCACCTGGCCCCAGAAAGGGGAAGATGCCATCTTGGTCTTCCCAGGCTGCCCATCCTGCAGCTGCCCACTCAGGATGGAAGAACACAGGAGAAACAGTGCCGGAATCATATTTCCCACCCTCCCCCACAGGCCATAGAAGGGACCATTGTGGCATACACAGGGTTGCCACTGCAGCACCAGGTTGCTGGAGTTTCCTTCATTGTTTAAGGAGGCTAAATCCAACTGTCATGGTTCCATGTACATTGATCCAGCACTGAGTTTTACCTCCTGTTCAAGTTGCTGGGGTTCCTACCAATCCACCCTGAACCTAGGTCTGTGATGGCGAACCTTGGCACCCCAGATGCTTTGGAACTACATTCCCATGATGTTCATGCACTCTGCAGAGTAGTTGAGCATCATGGGAAATGTAGTTCCAACACATCTGGGGTGCCAAGGATCACTGACCTAGGTATTAAGCCTGTGCACCTGTGGCTTAGTGTTCCAGCAATGTGTCTCCACGTTAAAGCTGAACCCTCCTGTTCCTCTGGTGTTTGCTATTGCTAACTATTCCCTTATTTTATTTGTTGTTTGATCCTGTTTTTGTTCAGTGTTTTCCTCTGGCTGTGCAGTATTTCCCCTTTGGTTTCTGTCCATGGATCCCTACATTTTCTGTTGCTGTGTGTGTCTCCCCTCAGTATAGTCTCTGTGTGTACCCTGTGTCCTTCCAGCATGCTGTTTGGCTGCACTGTGCCCGCACGGGTGTGCTAGAGAGCCGCAACCTGGGGGCTGCCACGGAGCGCAAAATCCATACCTCTAGTTGCTCTGGTGAAGACCGGATGTCTCCTTAGACCCTTCTGGCACACCTTTGTTTGCATGTGGTCACATTGCTCTTGTACCCTGTGAGGACCGGTACCCGGGTATACCTGTTTAGTTGTTGCATTGGTTGCTAGAACTTTAGTTACAATTGCAGTTGATCTTACCCTCTGATCGTGACACCAACCAGATGTTAAAGGGTACCCTCAGGTAAATCCAAAGACAACAGACACAGAACACACTGGGACCTGCTCAACCTGAGGGGGGGGGTCCGATAATCACAATCAAACACAGTAAAAATCTCTCCTGCGCTCAGGTGTCCATGAACCAAACGTGTGGTGTGACCGCTTACAAAGGTAATGCCTAGTGTCTTGCAGCCCTCCTTTGAACAATGGGTATTCAAGCTAGAAAAAAACAGAAAAGAAGGAGGGCGCACCAACCTAGTGGTAATGCACTAGGTTGGTGCGCCCTCCTTCTTTTCTGTTCTTTTCTGTTTTTTTCCGATAATCACAATCACCAGAGCTAGGGAAAACATTATGTACTCCTGGACAGTGGGAAACACAAAAAAAACTTAGGATGAGGAAGTAGGAGGGGTTTTTCACCAATTTCAGGTCTGTGTATCCTATTGAAGGCGGAGCCAACCATCTCTAAAGTTGCTATCCTAGAAGTTATTGTAGGAAACAGTAACTGAGATACTGGTAGTGTTCACCATATATTGGGCATAACTGTTTTTTTTTTCTCAGAGAACAGGTGCGGGTACTCAGCCCCCCCCCCCCCCCTTTCTCCCCCAAATGACTGCCCCCGCATCACACTATCCATTAGCAGATCTTTAACTGAAAAATGTAAGCACAAAAAAATCCAGCATTTTGCTGTGCAGGCCAGTGTGTGAATGGCCTATTTAGGCTGTAAGGTCTGGTCCCCCCCCCCCCCCCTATTGCTTTCTATTGCCTAAAATAAATCCATCTGAATACACATGTAAGGCTGATTTCACACTATAAAAGGAAATACAAAAATGTTTGCCCTCTTCCTAACACAAAATGCTACATAAATATCTTAATGATATTAAAAAATAACATTATTTACAACATACAGCACTACTCAAAATTAAATATATAAAAAACTCAGAATTCAAACACTAGTGCATACAGCCAAAAGAAGTGCAATAAATCAATATTTCAATAAATCTAAAAAATCGAAATAATTGCAAAAAATGCTGTGCAAATCAATAAGTGCTGGTTCACACTTGAACGTGGTGTGCCGGCGATCCGTAGCAGGTGTCAGTGTAAAGTTACCGACACCCCAAACACTGATCGCATATGCAGTGCGTTTGCCCGCAGAGGATCTCATGGTACCAAAATGCGATGTGATCCGGTTGCAGTGTGCTTTTAAAAGTAGTATACGCAATACTTTTGGTGCGATGCAGTGCAATTTCAGCCCATTCAAAGGAATAGGCTGAAAATGCACTACAATCATATTGCACAGGAATCTCATAGGAACGCGTGCGTGTTCCTGTGTGATTCTTGGTGTGAACCAGCCCTAAAGGTGCATTAAATCACTACATCATTAGTTCATCCAACAAACAATACATTGAAAAAAAGAAATAAATAAATTGTGCAAAATCAATACGGTATATAATAAAATACTCATACGTCAATTAAACCATGCAGTGTGTAAACAAACATCTTCCACAAATATGAGAAATGTGATCGCAAGTCTTCAATGTGGTAAAGTGCCTGTGCTTCGCAACCTTAATGCACACCAGTAAGAATGAGCTCAGGCGTCTTCGCACAGCCCACGTGCAGAGCCCGCCAGGAAGTCGGCACTGCGCTGCGCTAATCACAGGCAGTGAGACATTGTCCCGATGCGCGGCTGCAGAGATCGGGAAATGTCTCACCTCCTGTGATTAGCGCAGTGTCGACTTCCTGGCGGGCTCTGCACGTGGGCTGTGCGAAGACGCCTGAGCTCATCCTTACACACCAGTGCTATAACTCACTCACCAGATTTGACTGACCAATTTTTACAAAATGATCGAACAGAACAGGATAACATTGTTTAAAAGCCCAAGAATCACTTGGTTCCTAAGATCTTTATAACACTCTTAAAAAGAAGGTCTCATTCAAAAAATATAAAAAAGGAAAAAGAATGGGGGTTATTTACTAAAAGCAGCAGATAAAATCAGCAGAGCTCCCCTCATTTCAGAGCTTCTCCTCAGATCTACAGCGACTGTACTTACAAGTGTACTTTCAATGCGCTTGTAGTGCAAAGTGGATTTGCCTTTAGTAAATCAACCCCTCTGTATCACGGTATAAAACAACTTCTTTATAAAACGGTCACATTAAAAACAATCCACGAGGTACTCACAAAACACAATGCTCAGCCCAGCACTAAAGATCTGATAGCTAAGACATAAATCGGCACCACAGCAGTGCGTCTTCCTGTCAGTGTGCTGATGTCGCAGTACTCAAGCCCTGCCCAAAATGTTTTGTCTATACAGACATCATCAAAAACAATCATCAGCACACAAAAAAAGCATATGCGGCCCACCTGTCATTGCACATACATGTATGTTGCTGCTTCATATGGAAAGCCCACACCTTTCAATATGCTGCGCTACGTCCAGCAAAGTAGCTTAGGCCTGATTCACACCTATGCAGGTTGCAGTTTGCATATTCCAGGTGCATTTTGCGTTTTTTCAATAAACATTTTTGATCCATTGAAATCTATGGAACCAAAAACCAGAAAAAAGTCCTTGGCCCTTTCCATAAAATGCACAGATGTGAACATGACCCATAGGAAACCATGTTAAATGGACTGCAGTGTGTTTCTGCAAAACCGAAAACGCACAAAAACAAATGCATAGGTGTGAACCAGGCCTAATGCACCTTTTGAGTGTCACGCATTTTTGTCGCATTTGTTCACATGACATATGCACGTCTGTTTATCATGTTTGAGGTGTCATTAACAATGAATGAAATCAAAGGCAGGACACTAATTTTTTTGCACGTTTCATAAATGCATAAAAGATCACATGATTTTGACTACATTCATGAAATTCTAAAGTGTGAATGCAGGCCTGTGCAGCAAAAAAGCTCATGCTCTTTCTGCACAAAAAAAACTGAGCATTTGGCATACCATTCACAAATAGTTTAGAATGACTTTCAGTGATTTTGTGCACTCTCACACTGCTGCAGTATGAATGCAGCCTCACATATTTTGCCATGCATTTTTGCGCAAACACTGGTCAAGTTGAATCTGCCATAAAGGCTAGGTTCAAGCCTGTGATCTTGCTTCTTCATACATCTTTTGGCTCATTTTTGATGCATTGCAATGCATTTGTGATGCTTTTTTAAGCCAATGCCAAGCTATAAAAACGGAAAATTCCTATCAAAATACTTACCGTAATTTTCCTTTCCTGATGGACTCCATGGCAGCCTACGTGTGGGTTTAGTCCCGCCTCTACTACCCTATAGGACACTACTCCCATAAATCTTTGCTCCTCACCAGCAGCCGTGTTCGATAACTAGCCTACTCCAGTCATTTGGGAGGGAACTCCTGCTGCCATGGAGTCCATCAGGAAAGGAAAATTACGGTAAGTATTTTGATAGGAATTTTCCGTTTTCCTGACAGACTCCATGGCAGCCTACGTGTGGGAAATAACTCGCCGTACACACCCGGGTGGGCAAAATGCTGAAGAAAACAAAGATTTATTTAATACCGTCCACCGACAGTACTTTAACACCAAAATCAACTGAGGATAGAGCCGCTGGCTCAACACAATAGTGGGACATGAAGGTATGTATCGATGACCAAGAAGCCGCCCTGCAAATCACTTCAGGCGAGACGTGACGAGAAGCTGCCCACGAGGTCGAAAGACTTCTAGTCGAGTGCGCTGTCACCGCTTCTGGAGGAGCCAAGCCCTTCTCTCTATATGCCCATTGAATTGCCTGTACAACCCATGCAGCAATGGATCTGACTGAGGCTCGGAGCCCCTTGTTCTTACCGTAGAACGACACAAAGAGATAGTCCGATTGACGGAAGGGAGCCGTTACTTCAAGATATTGCTTCAAGGAAACACCAACATCGAGTGGATGTATTTCTAGATTTCCAGCAGATCTAAAGGTAGGAAGTGAGATCTCTTGATTCTCGTGAAAGATTGAGGTGACCTTAGGGTTTGACCCTAGCATTGGAATTAGAGTCACTCTGTCTGGAAAGAAGGTTAAGAAGGGTTCTTTTGACCCTAAGGCCTGGATCTCGGATACCCTCTTGGCTGAGGTGATGGCAATCAAAAAGGCAGTCTTGATAGTAAGATCTCTAACAGACAGTGGTTTAACGAGTTGAGAAAAGAACTCAAGAACTAGAGGTAGATCCCATTTAGGGAACCTGGGTTTCCTTTGAGGCCACATTCTAATTGCTCCTTTGAAGAATTGTTGAATAAGGGCATGTCTGGCCCAGGACACCCCAGTAAAGGCTGATATTGCTGAAACCTGTACGCGCAGTGAGCTGACAGATAAGGGTAAATCCAGGCCTGATTGGAGGAAGCTCAAGATGTCCTGGACTGCAGGTGCGTCACATGACTTGGCCCTGGACGACATATGGATCGAGAACCTTGTCCAAATACGCTCATACACCTTGTTAGTGCTTTGTCTTCTTGCATTCAGAAGTGTAGGAATAACCTCCTTAGGGCAACCTAGTGCTTCCAACCTACCCCTCTCAAGAACCAAGCCCTCAATTGTAGGTGAGCTGGGCACGGATGGAGAATCGTGCCTTGGGAGAGTAGATCCGTTCTGGTTGGGAGAGGAACTGGTTCTCGGAAGCTGAGGAGTGATAGAAGAGGAAACCAAGGCCTGTTGGGCCAGTAAGGAATGATGGCTATTATCTCCACCTCCTCCCACCTGAGCCTCCGCAGGAACTGGAAGATGATAGGTGTCGGAGGGAAGGCATAGGCTCTGTGGAATCACCAACGTTCTGTCAGTGCGTCTATCCCGTAGGCTTGTGGATCTCGAAACCTTGCGTAGTACCTCGTTAGCTTTTTGTTGTACGGGGAGGCGAAGAGGTCGACCTCTGGCGAGATCCCCAGTGTTAGAATCCATCTGAACACATCCTCGTGGAGAGACCACTCGTTGTTGTCCAAGTGGACTCGTGAGAGAAAATCCGCTTGGACATTGAGAATCCCTGGAACATAGGTTGCCGTTAGATTGACCAGATTCTTCTGGGCCCAGACCATTGTTGGTTCCACTTCTTGTAGCAGAGACAGGCTCTTGGTACCCCCTTGTTTCCTTACATAGGCTACTGCCGTCGTATTGTCCAGTCTGAGTAACACGGATGTCCCCGCTATCAGATGATGAAATGCCAGCAGTGCCTGGAAGGCTGCACGCAACTCTAGGATATTTGACACCAATCTCCGTGCTGGAAAATCCCAGGAGCCTTGAGCCACTTCCGCTAGGCAATGAGCACCCCAGCCTCTCTCGCTGGCGTCTGATGTCACCGTGATCCAAGTGATGGGAAGGATGGAGTGACACCTGCGTAGATTCTCTTTCTGAAGCCACCAGAGGAGGGAACCTCTCATGGTCTGAGAGATGTAAACGCGCTGATTCTTGTCGCCCGACCATTGAAGAAGAAATCCCTTCTGGAAAGGACGCGTTCTCCACTGAGCCCATTTCACCATTGGTATTGTGGACACCATGGTGCCTATGATTCTCAGACACTGGAGGGCCCGGAGATGAGAAGACGAGAGAGCCAGGCGAATCCTGTCCCGAACTATTGTGATCTTCTCCTCGGGTAAGGAAATTGTGCCCTTCGCTGTATCGAAGAGGGCCCCGAGAAACACGAGAGACTGGGAAGGCTCTAGTTGGCTCTTCTCCCAGTTCAGGAGCCATCCGAATTCTTGGAGAGTTGAGATGACCATATCGCTGTGTTTCAGGAGGCAATCTCTGTCTTGCGCCAGTAGGAGGAGATCGTCCAGATAGTGGTGAAGACGGATCCCTCTGGTTCTCAGTAGAGCCACAACGGCCAACAAGACCTTCGAGAAGACTCGTGGAGAGGTGGACAGACCGAAGGGAAGGCATGTGAATTGTAAGTGTAGTTGGCCTATGGAAAAACGGAGAAAGCGTTGAAAGTCTGCTGCCACTGGAACGTGGAAATAGGCGTCCTTGAGATCTATTGAAATGAACCAGTCTCCTGGTTGAACCGACTGTCGAATTGTGGACAGGGTTTCCATTTTGAACCTTTCCTTTTTGATGAAGTAGTTCAGGTGCGTCAAATCTATGACAGGTCGCCATGCTCCACTCTTTTTCTGGACCATGAAAAGAGGAGAATACATCCCCATGCCACGTTGGTCGTCTGGGACAGGAATAGCCGCGCCTTGATCTAACAAAGATCTCACGTAAGCTAAAAGGATTTTTCTTTTTTCTTCTGTGGCTGGAAGAGATGTGGGGACACACCTGAGCCTGGGAGCACTGCTGAAAACCCAGGTGTGACCTGAGGAAATCGTCCTTACGGTCCAAAAGTCCTGGATCGAGGCCGCCCAAACATGCCGAAAGCGAAGGAGGCGAGCCCCCACCTGGCCTGCCTGGGCGGGCCCCATCTCAAAAAGACTTGGTCGGTTCCTTCTCACCCGACATACTACTCTTAGCATTCTTCTTGAAAGAAGATTGTCTGGCCTTCCAGGATCTGGAGAACTCACGG
Organism: Lithobates septentrionalis; assembly: GCA_037952835.1. NCBI lineage: Eukaryota > Metazoa > Chordata > Amphibia > Anura > Ranidae > Lithobates > Lithobates septentrionalis. The sequence goes on from JBBDGP010003521.1 coordinate 84,072, forward strand.
CCCGGCCTGTATCCACGTGCTTCCCTGGCACGATCCTGATTCTGTTTCCTTGGAAACGATCTTCTCTGGCCTTGTAACCGCCTGTCCTGAGGGAGGAATCCCGACTTACCCCCGGTGGCACGGGTTATGGCGCTGTCTAATTTATTACCAAAAAGAGAGGACCCATCGAAGGGGATACGGCACCAAACCTGCTTTGATGCTGGGTCTGCCAGCCAGGGGCGAAGCCAAAGGGCACGCTTGGCAGTAACAGCAGACAACATAACTCTAGCCACCAAGCGGATAATGTCGATTGAAGCCTCCCCCAGAAAGGATGAGGCTAACCTTAATTCCTGGATGGGCGAACTCCTGGCCACTTCCTCCGAGACACCTCTAAGTGTCTCATCCACGCTATCTGACCACGTCTCCATGGCCCTGGACATGGCGGCCAGAGCCAAGGCTGGTTTACATGCCATGCCTGCTGTGAGATAGACCCGCTTCAAATCCGAATCTATCCGTCTGTCCAAGGCGTCTCTGAACGAGACCGTGTCTTCCAGAGGGAGGGTCACATGCTTGACCAATCTCATCACAGCTGCATCCACTAGCGGAGCAGACTCCAGTTGCTTAACTTCTTCTTCCTTGAAGGGATAAAGCCTTTGAATTTTAGAGAGAAGGGAGTTCTTTTTCTCTACCTTTCCCCACTCATCCGTGATAACTTCACCTAATTCAGTGAAAAAGGGGAAGCTGACACGTTCCTTCTTCAGCTGCTTGAAGAACTTCCGCTGTTTTGCAGGGGCCGTCACTGGCTCTTCCCAGTTTAAAGTTTCCTTGATGGCTTTAATCAGAGGAGGAAGTAAGTCAAAACTAAATCCGGTATAAGGGTCTTCTCCTTCTGAATCACTATCTGAGGAGACAGCAGACAGGTGACTGGGCAAAGAGGACTCACAAGTGTCCTGAGCCTGAGTATCCCTAATTGGTGGGTCTGGAGGCTCTGTAGGAGAAACATGGGATTGGCTAGACCCCAATTCCTTTAGATTCTCTTTCACGATCTTCTCCACCAGAGACTTGAGTTGCTGATCTGATCCACCTCTTTCACCTGTTGCTTTGATATAGCAGGTATCACAGAGGGATTTGCCTATAGGAACCTTTGCCCTACACCCCCAGCAGGCTCCTTCGGCTGCATGACTGGAGTGAGATTTGGAAGGGCGAGATGGTTCCCGGCTACGGTGTCTCGATTTCGAGGAGGAGCCGTGATGTCCAGATCTGGACGAGGAATGCCGGTGCTGTGATCTAGAGGAACCACTTCTGTGCGAGCTACGTTGTTGAGTAGACCTAGAAGGGCTGAAAAGAAAAAACACAAGTCCTTCTGTGTTAATGGAGACAACAGACAACTGATGCTCCATAACCCCCCCCCCCGCAACACCCAGGCAGGAACCCCCCTACCAAGTACCTGTTGCGAGAGGGCTGGCCAGAGGCAGGCGGTGAAGCGCTAATGCTCCCGTAGGGATCCATCGGGCTGAAACAACAAAGCACCAGATAGCAGTTTAGAAAGCAGTAAGGGCAGGCCAAAAAACCAGTCCTCAGAAGCCCCCTCACCTGATATAGCAGAATCAGAGCAAGGGGATATACTGCCGACAGTCTGCAAGCATTCCCAAGCCTGCAGACCATTTTTCCAACTTTAAATCTGGCGCCCTTGTGACGTCACCGCCGTGCCGCTAGTGCGCACGCGCAGTTACCGCTATGCGCGTGCGCGAACCAAGCCTCGTTCTCGCGCCGGACCCGCGCATGCGCAGAACGGCCGCGAAAACGAAACCAGGAAGTACACGGCGGCTGGAACGCAGAGGGAACCAGCCGCCATGTCTGCCAGCTACACTGTACCCGACAGTGCGGGGAAGGACACAGGACACAGGCAGAGACAAACACAGGGAAGGATTACACAAACTGCTGCCATAACAGAGTAAACGGAACGGACTCACCACTCCTGCTGCGATCGAGACCTGGACCAGGTAAAACAGCACAGACCGGACTTATTCCTGGGCAACAAGGGTCACCTGCTAGTAGCTAGGCTGTATGACCAGTTGGGGTTCGCCTGCCAGTGGCTAGGACTACACCGTCTTCAGCGCCTCTTCCATATGCCCCTTCCATACCCTGCTAGTAGCTAGGGCTTATTGGAATACTGCGATCCCATCCTAGGAATCGCTCACCAGATCTGATCGCAGGGAGAAAATAATCTTCGGGTAGAAAGACCATTTTAACTAGGTCCTTGGAGGAGGACAAAAAAAGAACACGGCTGCTGGTGAGGAGCAAAGATTTATGGGAGTAGTGTCCTATAGGGTAGTAGAGGCGGGACTAAACCCACACGTAGGCTGCCATGGAGTCTGTCAGGAAAAGTTTTTTTGCATAGTGACAAGAATGTTTGTATGTAGAAGTTTAAATATAATGAGCATACATTTGTAATCAGGTGTTTCCAGAATGTGTCAAATGTTTTTTGTATATTCCTCTGGGTTTTCTTGCCATAGTACTGTTTGGTTACTTTTGAGAAATCTGTACAATTTAATGTAAGATTGTCGTACTGCTATTTGTGTTGACCAGTTGTGAATCCTGAGGGCAGGGGTTAGCGCTGCTGGACAGGTTTTCTCATGCTTTTCAGGGAAATACTGCTCCCCTGCAGGTCAAATCATAAAAAAGGGGGCTCACTGAGTCCCTCGAGGCCTTCTGCTGTTAAAGCAGCATTAAACCCAAAAGCAAACATTTATTAGATTGCAGCTTACAAATTCTTAGATCTGATGGCTGCATTAGCTTTCTTTTATGCCATGTACACACGAGCAGACTTTCGACGGACTGAACTCCAAAGGACTCTTTGACGGACTTTTGACGGAGTTCCGACGCAACGGACTTGCCTACACATGATCACACCAAAATCCAACTGATTCGAACATGATGACGTACGACCAGACTAGAATAAGGAAGTTCATAGCCAGTAGCCAATAGCTGCCCTAGCGTCGTTGTTCGTCCGTTGGACTAGCATACAGACGAACTGATTTTTCGACCAGACTTGAGTCAGTCGGAAAGATTTGAAACATGTTCTATTTCTAAAGTCCGTCTGATTTTTCGACAGCAAAGGTCCGATGAAGCCCACACACCATCGAATTGTCCGGCGGATTCGTTCCGTCGGACCTTTGCTGTGGAAAAGTCCGGTCGTGTGTACACGGCATTAGGCTTTCTTTCTTCTATATTTATCTGGTGATCTTGCCAGTGAGTTTGGTGTTTCTCAAAAGAACAAGCTGTCATGCAGATGTATCAGTTACAGAGATGAGACAAACCATTCACCACTAACAATCATCTTTTATTTATTCATGTAAACCCTTTATCCCCAAAGGAACAACAATTGTTTGCTGCTTGTATAACTGTAGTATGAGCTGGAGTTTGACTTCAATGTGTTATGCTGCGTACACACGGCCAGACTTGCCAATGGGCTAAACTCCGTCGGCATTTTCGACGGAAAGATTTAGAACATGTTCTATATCTGAGTCCGTCGGAAATGCCGACAGAAAAAGTCAGATGGGGCATACACACGGTTGGAATGTCCGACCAAAAGCTCCCATCAGACTTTTTCTGTCGGGAAGTCCGTCCGTGTGTACGCGCCATTAGTTTATTTAAATCTGCTAGCACATCTAACACTTCCCTCCCTCCAGACTGACAATGCTGCTGTCCAAAGGTACCCCTCTGCTCCTTTTTCCAGAGTGGGGGCACTCTAATACAGGAGGTCTGTTACTTGCCAGGTAAAAACAGAGGGAAAATGCCAAAGAAAAGGAAACAAATGCAGCTAATACATCTAATGATTGGTAAGCTGCAATATAATACATTTTTGGTTTTGAGCTTAATACTGCTTTAAGGATGTAACCTTCACTCTGTTGCTCGACCACTCCTTGTGGGAACCTAGTCAGGGTTCCAAGGGGTATGGATCTACGTGGATTTAAAGTGGTTGTAAACCCTTACATATACCCAGTGAAGTGACTGGCCTCAGGTAATACACAGAGATGAAACAAATCCTCTTACAAAAGTTGTATCTGTTTATCTGCAGTCTTCTTTTCTGGGGAATTGGTAGGGGTGACCGCGGCTCTGGTGGTAAAGGGGTTTGATGCTTTGCCCCTTATCTAGTAAACGATTACCCACATACTGGACACAGGGTATCTAGGGACCTAGCCTGAAAGTCACAGAGGAGATGTAGTGAGACCTCAGGAGGTGAACAAGCATAGGTTTATGAAATAGTTAGCTTCCTGTATCCTATAGTAACATGCAGATCGATGTCACTGGGAGTGAGGTGAAAGAGTTACTGGGTTGATGGAGACTGGTACAAGCTCTGCGGTATCGGCTCAGAAATGCTGCACAATTAGAGAGGTAGGGAGCGTACAAGCGTATAGTAAGGGTGATGTACGTAGCAGCAAGGACATAAGTGTAGAAGTTGAGCCACAGATTGTAAGGCCCCTTTCGCATGACTGTCCCCATCAGGTCTCCCTGTCAGTTTTTCAGCCTCCATTTACCCCTATGGACCGGGGGATGTAAACAGATTTGTGTCTGTTTACACCTGCTTACCTCTGATCCAGTCCGCTAAAAGCAAACGGTAGGGGATCTGTTCTCCTTCGTGTAGGCGGATCAAGGGAAAGTAGGGTGCAAATGAACTGCAGGGTCCGTTTATACCCAGCCACCCATAAAGCAGAGTGGTCTCTGTCCGTGTCTACTCTGCATAAACTGAGCGGAAACAGACCGGTCATCCACCACACTGAATGGGCCCCATAGAACAGAATGAGAAATGGCTTGTTTTGTGGTGCTACGCTTCAGCAAATATACAACAAATCGCACAGGTGTAAACTGAGCCTAATAATGAATGGCACTGCAGGTATGAGGAAGTGATTGCAGTTCATAAACACATGCAAAATCATTCACAAAATGCTACACTGGACGCTTGTTTGAAATGTGAATCTAATAACCCATTCGGTCGCATTCACACCTGTGCATGCTGGAAACGTGTGCAGAAATGTGTGTTTCTGTGCGTGTTCCTGAAACCACACATCATGATTTATTTATTACAGGTACTTATATACTGTAATGCCGTCAATTTACGCAGCACGCGTGATCTGAGAACAGCTGGCGTTCGCTTCCTGTATTTTGTGCAGCTGGCAACCCTTAAAAAAGGGCCAAGATACATCCCTGGGAATTACAGACCAGTTAGCTCAACATCAATTGTATGCAAGCTCTTGGAGGGGATGATAAGGGACTATATACAAGATTTTAGTAATGGCAACGGTATCATTAGCAGTAATCAGCATGGATTCATGAAGAATCGTTCTTGCCAAACCAATCTAATAACCTTCTATGAGGAGGTGAGCAGAGCCGGTGCTACCACGAGGCAAACTAGGCAGCCGCCTAGGGCGCACTGCTGCCTAAAGCGCCCGGCCACTGGTGTTCCTGCTCTCTTCTCTGTGCAGCAAACAACTAAGACTCAGCATCAGCAGGCAGCCGCCGCTCAGTTCGCACATAGTGTCAGAGGTGCAGCGACAGTGGATGACTGTGTCTGTGTCCCGACCCCCAAATGAATAGTAGCAAGCAAACATTCAGTGATGTGCGCTGGTAGGCTACATTTGATGGGCACTGGTGAGGCTGCATTTGATGGGCACTTGTAGGCTGCATTTGATGTGCACTAGTAGGCTGAATTAATGGGCGCTGGTTATGCCCCGTACACACGGTCGGATTTTCCGACGGAAAATGTGCGATCGGAGCGTGTTGTCAGAAATTCCGACCGTGTGTGTGGGCTCCATCAGACTTTTTCCATCGGATTATCCGACACACAAAGTTTGAGAGCAGGCTATAAAATTTTCCCACAGCAAAATCCGTTGTCGGAATTTCCGATCGTGTGTACACAAATCCGACGCACAAAGTGCCACGCATGCTCAGTATAAATAAAGAGATGAAAGCTATTGGCTACTGCCCCGTTTATAGTCCCGACGTACGTGTTTTACGTCACCGCGTTCAGAATGATCGGATTTTCCGACAACTTTGTGTGACCGTGTGTATGCAAGACAAGTTTGAGCCAACATCCGTCGGAAAAAATCCTAGGATTTAGTTGTCGGAATGTCCGATCAATGTCCGACCGTGTGTACGGGGCATTAGGCTGCATTTGATGGGTGCTGGTGAGACTGCATTGATGGACACTGGTAGGCTGCATTTGATGGGCGCTTCATTAAAAAGGTAGGGTATATATGGGCAGGGCAAAGGGGATGGAGTCAGGGGTGGAGCCGGGGGGGGGGGGGGTAGCAAAATACGTTTCGCCTAGGGCAGGGGTCTTCAAACTGCGGCCCTCCAGGTGTTCAGGAACTACAATTCCCATCATGCCTAGTCATGTCTGTGAATGTCAGAGTTTTACAATGCCTCATGGGATGTGTAGTTCTGCAACAGCTGGAGGGCCGTAGTTTGAGGATCCCTGGCCTAGGGTGTCAAAAATCCTTGCACCAGCCCTGGAGGTGAGCTGTCATCTAGATAAAGGAAGACCGTAGACGTGGTGTATCTGGATTTTGCAAAAGCATTTGACACAGTTCCCCATAAACGTTTACTGTACAAATTAAGGTCCGTTGGCATGGACCATAGGGTGAGTACATGGATTGAAAACTGGCTACAAGGGCGAGTTTAAAGTGTTTAATTTATTCCTAAACAACCTGGAAGATGGGTTAAACAGTTCAATTCCTGTATTTGCGGACGATACTAAGCTAAGCAGGGCAATAACTTCTCAATATACAAATACCATACTGGTGACCCCACAATAGGGATAAAGCTTTTCCCGCGAAAGGGAATTTTATAAGACACGCAGCCATTCACTAAAACTAGAAGAAAAGAGGTTTAACCTTAAACTGCATAGAGGGTTCTTTACTGTAAGAGCGGCAGGGATATAGAATTCCCTTCCACAGGCGGTGGTCTCAGCGGGGGAGCATCCATAATTTCAAAAAACTATTAGATAAGCACCTGAACGGCCACAACATACAGTAGTATACAATGTAATACTGACATATAATCACACACATACGTTGCGTCTTTTTTTAACCTCACAAACTATGTAACCATGTAACAATCTCGTGCATGTGCGGTAACACTGTGCGGTTGACAATGCCATAGCTGACAACCCAGCATGCACATCACAATCTCACACATGCGCGGTAACAACACTGTGCGGTTGACAACACTGTGCGGTCTTATACAGACAGGTGTGTGGATTTCCTAATCAAGTCCAATCAGTATAATCAATCACAGCTGGACTCAAATGAAGGTGTAGAACCATCTCAAGGATGATCAGAAGAAATGGACAGCACCTGAGTTAAATATATGAGTGTCACAGCAAAGGGTCTGAATACTTAGGACCATGTGATATTTCAGTTTTTCTTTTAAAATAAATCTGGAAAAATGTCAACAATTCTGTGTTTTTCTGTCAATATGGGGTGCTGTGTGTACATTAATGAGGGAAAAAATAAACTTAAATGATTTTAGCAAATGGCTGCAATATAACAAAGAGCGAAAAATGTAAGGGGGTCTGAATACTTTCTGTCCCCACTGTATGTGTGTGTGTGTGTATATATATATATATATATATATATATATATATGTGTGTATATATACACACAGTATCTCACAAGAGTAAATAGACACCTTACATTTTTGTAAATATTTTATTCTATCTTTTCATGTGACAACACTGAAGAAATGACACTTTGCTACAATGTAAAATAGTGAGTGTACAGCTTGTATAGCAGTGTCAATTTGCTGTCCCCTCAAAATAACTCAACACACAGCCAATAATGTCTAAACCGCTGACAACAAAAGTGAGTACACCCCTAAGTGAAAATGTCCAAATTGGGCCCAATTAGCCATTTTCCCTCCCTGGTGTCATGTGACTCGTTAGTGTTACAAGGTCTCAGGTGTGAATAGGGAGCAGGTGTGTTAAATTTGGTGTTATCGCTCTCACTCTCTCATACTGGTCACTGGAAGTTCAACATGGCACCTAATAGCAAAGAACTCTCTGAGGATCTAAAGAAAAAGAATGGTTGCTCTACAGAAAGATGGCCTGGTCTATAAGAAGATTGCCAAGAAACTTGAAACTGAGCTGCAGCACGGTGGCCAAGATCATACAGTGGTTTAACAGGACAGGTTCCACTCCACCATGGTCGACCAAAGAAGTTGAGTACACGCTCAGCGTCATATCCAGAGGTTGTCTTTGGGAAATAGATGTATGAGTGCTGCCAGCATTGCTGCAGAGGTTGAAGGGGTGGGGAGTCAGTGCTCAGACCATACACCACACGCTGCATCAAATTGGTCTGCATGGCTGTCGTCCCAGAAGGAAGCCTCTTCTAAAGATAATGCACAAGTAAGCCTGCAAACAGTTGGCTGAAGACAAGCAGACTTAGGACATGGATTCAAAAGATCACCGCTCTAAGACAATTACCTCTCCTCGGATCAGCTGTCTCTGAGTTGAGGTGGTTGTCGGCTCTGTTTGCAACAGTGACATAGAAACAAAAATATGCTGGACAGCCGCACTCCAAAAATTCACCTTTTATTTCTTAAAAAAGACAGAGGTCCAAGACATCCAAGTACACATATGTCAACACGTATAGCTAACACGTTTCACACCAAAAAGGGGCTTAATCATAGAATTACTGGAACCATGTCCTGTAGTCTGATGAGTCCAAGATAAACTTATTTGGTTTAGATGGTGTCAAGTGTGTGTGGCAGCAACCAGGTGAGGAGTACAAAGACAAGGGTGTCTTGCCTACAATTAAGCATGGTGGTGGGAGTGTCATGGTCTGGGGCTGCATGAGTGCTGCCGACACTGGGGAGCTACAGTTCATTGAGGGAGCCATGAATGCCAACATGTACTGTGACATACTGAAGCAGAGCATGATCCCCTCCCTTTGGAGACTGGGCCCCAGGGCAGTATTCCAACATAACGACCCCAAACACACATCCAAGATGACCACTGCCTTGCTAAAGAAGCTGAGGGTAAAAGTGATGGACTGGCCAAGCATGTCTCCAGACCTAAACCCTATTGAGAATCTGTGGGGCATCCTCAAACAGAAGGTGGAGGAGCGCAAGGTCTCTAACATCCACCAGCTCTGTGATGTCATCATGGAGGAGTGGAAGAGGACCCCAGTGGCAACCTGTGAAGCTCTGGTGAACTCCATGCCCATGAGGGTCAAGGCAGTGCTTGAAAAACATGGTGGCCACACAAAATATTGACACTGGTCCCAATTTGGACATTTCACTTAGGGGTGTACTCACTTTTGTTGCCAGTAGTTCAGACATTAATGGCTGTGTGTTGAGTTATTTTGAGGGGACAACAAATTTACACTGTTATACAAGCTGTACACTCACTACTTTTCATTGTAGCAAAGTGTCATTTCTTCAGTGTTGTCACATGAAAAGATAGAATAAAATATTTACAAAAATGTGAGGGGTGTACTCACTTTTGGGAGATATTGTATGCGTATCTGTCTTTGTGCTGGGAGCATCTCAGCAAGAGTCCTGGGTCCTGTACTAAGAATCAGGACCCAGAACTCCCAGGTTGCAGGTCACCTGATCGCTGTGATAGCCTCGGTCTCTCTCTCTTGCAGAGAGAGAGAGAGAAAAACAAACAACTGTGTGTAAAATAAAGAAAGAAAATAAAGAAAAAATACCTAGATGAAGGTTAGTGTTTGGGTCAAGGTCAGGGTCAAAGGTCAGTATATTTTGGACAGGATTTTTCTTTTAACCACTACGCGCCCGTGCTATAGCCGAAAGATGGCTACAGCGCGGCGCTTGATTGCCTTGAGGGTGTCCCTGGACGTCCTCCTGTTTACTTCCTCCCTGCTCGCCGCTGCGGGCGCTCATCAGGGCAATCTGTGTTGGCTGTGTCCCTTGGACACAGCCAATCACAGATCATGCTAAATGGACAATCACAGCGGCCATTTAGCACTCGATCGGAGTGTCCAATGAGAGATGATCTTATATGTAAACATATGAGATCATCTCTCATTGCCGGCTTTCCTTCCTCACACAGAGACCACGTGTGAGGAGGGAGAGCGACCTGCAGCGTGAGTGTTTGAACACTAACACAGTGCCACACACACAAACACACATGCCCACCTGTCCCCAGTGCCACCTATCAGTGCCATCTGTCCCAAGTGCCACCTGTCACTGCCACCTGTCTCCAGTGCCACCTGTCCCCAGTGTCACGTGCCATCTGTTATCAGTGTCACGTGCCATCAGTGCCATCTGTCATCAGTGACACCTGTCAGTGTCACGTGCCATCTGTTATCAGTGTCACGTGTCATCAGTGCCATGTATTACTGCCATCTGTCATCAGTGCCACGAATTAGTGCCAGCTGACATCAGTGCCACGAATTAGTGCCAGCTGTCATCAGTGCCACGTATTAGTGCCAGCTGTCATCAGTGCCATCTGCCATCAGTGCCACATCAGTGTCACGTGTCATCAGTGCCACATATTAGTGCCATCTGTCATCAGTGCCACGTATTAGTGCCATCTGTCATCAGTGTCACGTGCCACGTATCTCTGCCATCTGTCATCAGTGCCACATGTCATTGTCCTGGTGCTCCAGGGCCTTCAAAAGTGTAATAGTCAACAAGTTAGATGTGTAATTTATGCTCCTAGAACACCTGATGGTGCTCCCTGCATGTTGGGCCTCTCTATGTGGCCAGGCTATGAAAAAGTCCCACACATGTGGTATCGTAATACTCAGGAGGAGTAGCAGAATGTATTTTGGGGTGTCACTAACACAGAGCCACACACACAAACACACATGCCCACCTGTCCCCAGTGCCACCTATCAGTGCCATCTGTCCCAAGTGCCACCTGTCACTGCCACCTGTCTCCAGTGCCACCTGTCCCCAGTGTCACGTGCCATCTGTTATCAGTGTCACGTGCCATCAGTGCCATCTGTCATCAGTTACACCTGTCAGTGTCACGTGCCATCTGTTATCAGTGTCACGTGTCATCAGTGCCATGTATCAGCGCCATCTGTCATCAGTGCCACATCAGTGTCATGTGCCATCAGTGCCACGTATTAGTGCCATCTGTCATCAGTGCCACGAATTAGTGCCAGCTGACATCAGTGCCACGAATTAGTGCCAGCTGACATCAGTGCCACGTATTAGTGCCATCTGCCATCAGTGCCACATCAGTGTCACGTGTCATCAATGCCACATATTAGTGCCATCTGTCATCAGTGCCACGTATTAGTGCCATCTGTCATCAGTGCCACATCAGTGTCACGTGTCATCAGTGCCACATATTAGTGCCATCTGCCATCAGTGCCACGTATTAGTGCCATCTGTCATCAGTGCCACATCAATGTCATGTGCCACGTATCTGTGCCATCTGTCATCAGTGCCACATGTCATTGTCCTGGTGCTCCAGGGCCTTCAAAAGTGTAATAGTCAACAAGTTAGATGTGTAATTTATGCTCCTAAAACACCTGATGGCGCTCCCTGCATGTTGGGCCTCTCTATGTGGCCAGGCTATGAAAAAGTCCCACACATGTGGTATCGTAATACTCAGGAGGAGTAGCAGAATGTATTTTGGGGTGTCATTTGTGGTATATACATGCCATGTGAGAGAAATAACCTATTACAATGACAATTTTGTGAGGAAAAAAATCTTAATTTTGCAAAGAATTGTGGGAAAAAATGACAACATCAAAAACCTAACCATGCATCTTACTAAATACCTTGGAATGTCTACTTTCAAAAAAGGGGTCATTTGGGGGGTATTTGTATTTCCTGGCTTGTTCGGGTCGCAAGAAATTAGATAGGCCACCAGTACTTCAGGTATGATCAATTTTTTATGATTTGCACCACAGCTTGTGGACTCTATAACTTTCACAAAGACCAAATAATATCCACTAATTTGGGTTATTTTTACCAAAGATATGTAGAAGTATAAATTGTGGCCAAAATTAATAATTTGCAAAATTTTATCACAGAAACAAAGAAAAATGCGTTTTCTTTTCAAAATTTTCGGTCTTTTTTCATTTATAGCGCAAAAAATAAAAAACCCAGAGGTGATCAAATACCACCAAAAGAAAGCTCTATTTGTATGAAAAAAAGGACAAAAAATTCATTTGGGTACAGTATTACATGACTGAGTAATTGTCATTCAAAGTGTGAGAGCACTGAAAGCTGAAAATTGGTCTGGGCAGGAGGGGGATTTAAGTGCCCAGTAGGCATGTGGTTAATTAGTATCCGTGTCAGTTGGTGTCAGTGTGTTTTAGGTAGGATAAAAAAAAAAAAAAAAAAGCAAAATGCGCACTATTGTTCCTGGGCTGTACTACGGGTACAAACAAGAAATAACATAACATATGTGGTATCGCTGCGATTGTCCGGAGCGGGGGAATTTATTTTGGGTTGTTGGTAGTAGGTTATGATAGTAACAAGAAATATACAGCTAAAAATAAATTAAAATTATTTATTTTTTTATTTTGTTGTCAGAAATTCAGACTGTGTGTAGGCTCCATCGGACATTTTCCATCGGAATTTCCGTCACACGAAATTTGAGATCTGGATCTCGAATTTTCTGACAACAAAATCCGTTGTCGTAAATTCCGATTGTGTGTAGACAATTCCGACGCACGCATGCTCGGAATCAAGCAGAAGAGCCGCACTGGCTATTGAACTTCATTTCTCCCGGCTGGTCGTACGTCACCGCGTTCTTGACGTTCGGAATTTCCGACAACATTTATGTGACCGTGTGTATGCAAGACAAGTTTGAGCCAACATCCGTCGGAAAAAAATCCATGGATTTTGTTGTCAGAATGTGCAATCGTGTGTACGGGGCATTAGGAGCGAAAGGGAGTAATGAAAACCCAAACGTGGCTAGCAGACGCACATTTTGTTGTGTGACAAAACGGTCAGTACAAAAATGCGCAAAGCTCACTGCTCAAAAAAAAAGAGAGCTACTTTGGGATGTTTGTTGTGTGTAGAGCAGCCCATTCAAGTAAACGGCCCTATGCTGTTGCGTAGCAAACACAAAACGAGCACAAAAAAAAACAAAACACACTTACAGGTTGTACAGGTTCCTATGCGGTTATGCGAAAACAAATGCACATCCTGTGAATGGGGCCTCAGCTTTCTCTTACAATTTCTTCCCTACTTTAACCACTTGCGGACTGCCCACTGTACATTTACTGTGCCAGGGTGGCCATTCTGCGCCAGATCACATACCTAGTACATAATCTGACACTTCCGGGTCTTGGGCACGCGTGCGCTGTCGTCGACCCACTCCTGCTGTGATTCTACAGAACAGGAGACCAGCAACGGGTACAGTGTCCTCCGGCACCTGCCGTTTACACAGGGCTCAGGCAGAACGACAATCTGCCTATGTAAACAAGGCAGATTGTCGTTCTGTCAGAAGGCAAGGCATTGATCCTGTGTTTCTGCAAAGCAGGAACATGGATCTTTGCCTTCCCCTAGTCAAAGCATCTCCCCCACAGTGAGTAAGCACAACCTAGGCCAGTGATGGCAAACCTTGGCACCCCAGATGTTTTGGAACTACATTTCCCATGATGCTCAACTACACTGCAGAGTGCATGAGCATCATGGGAAATGTAGTTCCAAAACATCTGGGGTGCCAAGGTTCGCCATCACTGACCTAGGCACACAGTTAACCATTTGATCGCCCCTTTAAGGTAAGGTAACCCCTTTCCAGACAGTGTCATGAGTACAGTGACAGTGCATATTTTTTAGCACTGATCACTGTAATAGTGTCACTGGTCTCCAAAAAAGTGTCAAATTTGTCTGCCTTAAGATCCGGCATTACTAGTAAAATAAATAGAAAAAAAATAAATAAATATATCCCATAGTTTGTAGACGCTATAACTTTTGCGCAAAAAAATGAATATACGCTTATTGTGATTTTTTTTTTTTTTTTTTACCAAAATCATGTAGCATACATATTGGCCTAAATTGAAAAAGAAATTCGATTTTTTTTTACATTTTTTTTTATTGGGAATGTTTTATAGCAGAAAGTAAAAAAAATATATATTTTTTTAAATTACTTTTTTTTATTTTTAGCGCAAAAAAATAAAACCAGCAGAGGTGATCAAATGACACCAAAAGAAAGCTCTATTTGTGGGGAAAAAAAGGACATCCATTTTATTTTGTGTACAGTGCCGCGCGACAGCGCAATTGTCAGTTAAAGTAACGAAGTGCTGTATCGCCCAAAAAAAAGTGGCCAGGTCAGGAAGGGGGGTAAACCTTCCGGGACTGAAGTGGTTAACCGCTTCCCGACCGCCTGATGCAGATATACTACGGCAGAAGGGCACATACAGGCAGATTAACGTACCTGTACTTCGGCCTTTAAGAGGCGGCTCGTGGGCGCATGCGCCTGCCGGGAGCCCTGTGACCGCGATTGCGGGTCCTGCGGACCCGATGTCCGCGGAGATAACCGCGATCGTCTCACGGAGAGGGCGAACGGGGAGATGCTAATGTAAACAAGCATCTCCCCATTCTGCCTAGTGACACTGACCACGGCTCCCTGTAATTGGGAGCGAAGATCAGTGTAGTGCAGGGATATGCAATTAGCGGACCTCCAGCTGTTGCAGAACTACAAGTCCCATGAGGCATAGCAAGACTCTGACAACCACAATCATGACACCCAGAGGCAGAGCATGATGGGACTTGTAGTTTTGCAACAGCTGGAGGTCCGCTAATTGCATATCCCTGGTGTAGTGTAACACACAGCCCCTCCCCCCCTACAGTTAGAAACACTCCCTAGGACACACTTAACCCCTACAGCGCCACCTAGTGGTTAACCACTTCACTGCCAGTGACATTTTTACAGTAATCAATGCAATTTTTTAGCATTGATCACTGTATTAATGCCAATGGTCCCAAAAATGTGTCAAATTTGTCCGATGTGTCCACCATAATGTCGCAGTCACGATAAAAATCACTGATCGCCGTCATTACTAGTAACAAAATATTAATAAAAATGCCATAAAACTATCCCCTATTTTGTAGACGCTATAACATTATAATATAATATTTTTTTTTTACCAAAAATATGTAGAAGAATACGGCCTAAACTGAGGAAAAAAAAGTTTTTTTTAATATTTTTTGGGGATATTATAGCAAAAAGTAAAAAATAATGCGTTTTTTTTCAGAATTGTTGCTATTTTTTTTGTTTATAGCGCAAAAAATAAAAACCGCAGAGGTGATCAAATACCACCAAAAGAAAGCTCTATTTGTGGGAAAAAAAGGACGTCAATTTTGTTTGGGTACAACGTCACACGACTGTGCAATTGTCAGTCAAAGCGACGCAGTGCCGAATCGCAAAAAGTGCTCTGGTCGTGAAGGGGGTATATCCTTCCGGGGCTGAAGTGGTTAAAGAAGCACCAACCGAGACAGGATAGTCCCGGCTCATGTGACAGCAAAGTATAATCATTAGCTGCCATTTTGCGAGCATACCGAGAGAATGGAGCGCAGTACTAGAAAGTAGTCGAGTATCTATGTGACTTGTACAGTAAACGGCTATTATCCGTCCTCCTCCACCACACTACCTCATCTTTTAGCACCAGCACGCAGTTCTCTTAGACCTTGCCCCGCCCCTCTCTCTCTGTCCGTGTTGGACCCGCCCAGTCTCCTCCGATAGGCTAAACATTGGCACAGGAGGGCGGGGCCTGGCGGTGCCATGTTGAAAGTGCTGTGTGTCAGCGCTAAACGGTCACTACTGGTAGCGGCTGCGACGGGAGTGCTGTGCGGGCGAACTATGGTAAGAATGAGTAGAGTGGATGATAGCGGAGTCTCCGTATAACGGTACCTTCGGTGTGTCTCCTGACCTCTGTGTGACCTTGTGGAGGTGGTATATAGCCATATATATATATATAGTGTGTACACACACGTCTATATACTGTACAGTGAGCTCGTTAGATAAGCGGTGCTGTGTCAGCGTGAGTCCGGCGTTCCCGTATACCACGTGATAGGACACCCGGTGCGCACACTGATTTATTGTGGACAGAGGTCACGCTGTCCAATCAGATTAGAGCAATGATTGGCGTGTGTTGTATCCCCAACAATGACATAGTGTAGAGATCCCCTTCCTAATCCTGCTGAATGGTAATCCCAGGTCAATCTGGTTACATGACTATGGAGATTCTGCTGGGTGATTGTCATTATGTACATCCCAACAGAATGCCAGTTGGGTCCCCTCTGGCACTGCCAGGGCTGCCTTCAGCTCACACGTCACTTTTCTATCCTTCATTTGGCGTTTGCCCCCGATTCACACAAAATGTAGGTCATGCATGCAGTGCTATTAATTTTGAATGACACCCCAAACGCAGTTTGTGCAACACTGACTGTGAAAAATGTAGGATCTACTTTTGGCTTGCGTAGGGCAACGAAAGGGACCGGTAGCACTCCTTGTTTTCTTTTCTAGTTTACACCTTGTGATTCTGTCTGTGCTGCCCAACTTTTACTTAAGGCCTCTTTCACACTTGTGCAACTTGTCCTTTGACTTTGCAGTCCCAAGTCGCATGACAAGTTGTACCCCATGATTTCCAAAGAGTACCCTTCATATCTGTGTGACTTCAAAGTAATCCCTGCACTACTTTGGTCCAACTTTGATGCAAGTTGAGGTCCATAGATTTCAAGTTTACACGGCATTCCCTGAAATCGCTGCAAAATTGTGCAACTTTGAAATCGCAGCAGTGTGAAAGGGGCCTAAATAATTGTATCCTCCCATGCAGTGGGGCTGTGCCTGCACTGCATGGTTTAACTGCTCGTTTTCATCTAGTACAATGGTTCTCATCTCCTGTCCTCAGGACCCGCTAACAGGCCAGGTTTGCAAGATAACCGGAATACATCACAGGTAGGGCTGCCGCCTCATCCCTTTAAGCCCCCGTTCACACCTATGCGAATTAGATGCGGCTTACACTGCATCTAATTCGCAGGACATTTTAAAATACATTCATATGAATGCATCTGGTTCACATATGTGCGTTGCATTCGCACTGCGCATTGCACAAAAAACGTGTGTGTTTTCTGGGCATTAAGGTGCGGATTACGAGCCCCTTATCTTCTATGGGAACGCATCTGCTTAGCAGATGCATTGCGTTCTGAACATGGATTTTCTCCTTCTCCTCACTACACCTCTTGGGCCTTCTGTCATCAGGCGTTCGTTGTGCAAGTTTGCAAGGCGGTCACTTGGTCGTTGGTGTACACTTTCACAACGTTATACGAAGTAGATGTGTTGGCATCTACCGATGCCTCTTTTGCTGCAAGGTTTTGCAGGCTGCTGTTTAGAGCAGGGGTCTCAAACTCAAATTGCCTGAGGGCACATGACAAGTTCATATCCCATGGGGGCCGCATACAAACTTTCAAAACTTCAAAAACTATACCAACAATAATATACTATACTATACCCAGCACTGGTGTCGGCAGACGCATTACTAACCCCAGCACTGGTGTCGGCAGACGCATTACTAACCCCAGCACTGGTGTCGGCAGACGCATTACCCCCCACTCTCCATAAATACCCCCCACACTGCACAAATTTCTACCCCAGTCACCCCACTAAGGACCTCAGTGTGATGGCTCACTCGCCTCTCCTGGCAGTTAGGATCATCTGCCTCCCGAGTCCTCCCCTCCTGGCTTCCATACAGGCCTAGTGACAGGGGAACCAGAGAACACAATCTCCTGCCCTGAGATGGCAGCAGGACCCTGGATCGGGGCTCTGGTTGATCGTCAGTGCCTAGGTGGGCAGGACGATGAGCGGAACCTTCCTCCGCTCTGTTCTCTCCCTGGGCTGCAGCAACGTGCAGCAGAGAGGACAGAGGAGATGGAGGGGTTACGCTCTTCTGCGGTGCCTGGGTGCTAGAGCTGCACGATTCTGGGAAAAATGAGAATCGCGATTCTTTTGCTTAGAATACAGATCACGATTCTCTCACGATTCTTTAAAATGGTTAAATTTAAAAAGAGAAAAATCAGCTGTAGACGGCGCATGCGCAATCAACACGCCGCTCGCTCCCGATGCTCGGGGCTGGTTATTCATTTAATACAGAAAGGGGCGGATGCTTTTCTCAAAGGGGCGGATGCTTTTCTCAAAGGTGCGGATGTATAGTTAACCATACATCCGCCCCTTTGAGAAAAGCATCCTCCCCTTGCTGTCTTTATAACCATATATACATCCGCCCCTTTGAGAAAAGTATCCGCCCCTTGCTGTATTAAATAACCAGCCCCGAGCATTGGGAGCGAGCGGCGTGTTGATTGCGCTTGCGCAGTCCAGGCCGGCACTATGCTCTATGCTGACTGACGTCAGTTCCGGTTGCTGACGTCAGTTCCGATATCGGCGCCATTTGCGTTCCAGGCTGGTTCCGTGCTTCCGACTGGGAGATCCGGAAAATCGAGCTAATCCAGCTTGCAGATCGCGCGGGGGGGTGAATTGAAATCGCGATCTTGTATACGATTAATCGTGCAGCTCTACTGGGTGCAGTGCAAAAAGACGTTCTGGATCGGCCCTGCCTGCGGGCCATTTTTAAGCAGGCCGCAAATGGCCCTTGGGCTGGTACTTTGAGACCCCTGGTCTATTCCCTCTTGAAGGGGTATTGTTCAGGTTGAGCTCCTGTTTCCTGGTTAGCTCTTGTGTTAGCCTTGGGATTTTTCGTTGTCCCACCCCTCATGTTTGGCACTGCTTTGGGACGTCCCTATGGTTCTGAATAATGGAGCGCTGTGTCTGTCAATGAACTCTGAGAAATGGATTTTACGGTAAGTCAAAAATCCAATTTTTCTGTGATGAACACAGTTATTGCATTTGTCCCACCTACTACAGCATTACTAATTGCTGTTCTATGGTGTGTGTGTATTATGAAATACAATTGTAATTGCAGGAAATGGTTTTCACGACTCCTTCACAAATGTCATGGAGAGCATGCTCAACTAGGGACCTTTGAACATTTTATCTCCTGTTAAATATCCAGTGACCCATTACACTAGTGGAACTATAGGCCTGTCATGGGAAAAGTGTTTGTTTGTGAGGGGTAATTCTCTTCTCATACATCTGCTGTTATAGCCCACTGATGCACCAGAAGAAGGTTAGAGAGGGTTGAGAGGATGACTAGCTAGTAATGTTGAGACTGAAAATGCGTGAGCTTTTAGACTAATGGGATGGCATATGTCTGCATTTTCCATAAATAATTCACCTAGGTATTCTGTCGGGAAATACACTCTTCACTAGGGGTACAATGGATCAAAAAACTCACGGATCGATCCTCTGATCAGAGTCACGGATCGGATCATTTTCAGATCAGCAAAAAAAACGTATTAAACCCACCGGAGTCTTGGATTTACCAGTTATTTTCAACACAAAACGGAGCTTATATGCATAAATACAGTATTTGTAGATCGGACGGACTGTTTAGATGTTAGATTTTAAAAGCAGCAGCAGACCTGCTGACCTTACATGGTTTCTAATGTGACAGAACACCTCTGATTTTCACATTTAACATTAAATGTGAAAATCTGAGGTGTTCTGTCACATTAGCAACCATGTAAGGTCAGCAGGTCTGCTGCTGCTTTTAAAATCTAACATCTAAACAGTCCGTCCGATCTACAAATACTGTATTTATGCATATAAGCTCCGTTTTGTGTTGAAAATAGCTGTTAAATCAAAAACTCCGGTGGGTGTAACAAGATGTCCGCTTGCCCCCTTCTCACTCTCATTACAGTGCTGTGTGGGGTGTAGCAAGATGGTGGCGACGAAACGTCACTTCCTGACGAGACAGCCGCCGGGTGTACCAATATGGCCGCCGCTCCGGAGCTAGGCTGAAGCCGCGGCCTTTCCTATGGCTGAGGCCGCAGAGCGCTCCACGGATCGCGGGTGTGCCGATCCGCGGAGGTTGACCCGTACTGATCGATGACTACCCGTTGCACCCCTACTGTTCACCATGTAAAGACCTAGACATTTGGATATGTAATTACTGCTGAAGTAAGGGATCAGATTTCAAACTGGCTGAGCTCATAACCAAAGGTATACATTTTGGCCTTTTCTATGCATCCTTTCTGTTCAATAACTTTTATATAAACATCTGAGTATTTAATAGAAGGGTTCACAATTTGTTCAGGGCCCATTTAATTCTTGTAAGCACCTGGCCTTTTTTTCTCAGTGCAACATGAGTATGTGCGTTACTTTTGTGCCATCTTCCTATGCGCTGTCTAGGTATAGCTGTAAAGTCTGACATGGATCCCCTTTTCCCTCCATGGCCATCTGACAACGCAGCTATGACACTTGTCATCTCCAAGCACCTGGCCGATAGGAGCATCTCATGAGTAATGCAGAGGGAAGGAGGCTTGTCAGTTAAAAATGGTCCAGGCATATGCTTGGAGACATAGAAAAGTGCCATCTGTCGAGGAAGCAGTTTTAGTTACATAGTTGGGTTGAAAAAATACACAAGTCCATCTAGTTCAACCAATAAAAATAAAACAACCGTACAATCCCATATACACAATCCTTTACCCACAGTTGATCCAGAGGAAGGCAAAAAAAACCCTAGCCAAGCATGATCCAATTTTCCCAGAGCAAATAGGTTATTCCCAGAATCAACTTTACCTATATGGCCCCTTTCACACTGGGGTTGTTTTCAAGTGCTTTAGCGCTAGAAATTGCCTCTGAAAACTGCCTCTCATTCATTCCAGTGTGTTTTTACACTGGGGCAGTGTGCTTGTGGAACGTTCTGAAAAGTCCTGCAAGCGGCATCTTTGGGGCGGGTTGCGAGCGCTGTGTTTAGCGCTCCCAAAACGCCTCTGCCCATGGAATGAATGAGCAGTACTTTCAACGCGCCGCAAAAACGGGAGTTTAATTTCATTTTTTGGGGGGGGGGGGGGGGGTGAAAAGTAGCGCTTTAGTGCTAATGGCCAGCGCTTTCAGTGTGAAAGCAGCCTAAATGTTAGTACCCAGGTATATTATGTACATTTAGGAAAAGAATCCAGGCTTTTTTAACTACTTCCATACAGGGCATTTTCACCTCCTTCCCAAGCCAATTTTCAGCTTTCAGCGCTGTCGCACTTTGAATAACAATTGCGTGGTCATACTACACTGTACCCAAATGAAATTTTTATCATTTTTTTCCCCCACCAATAGAGCTTGCTTTTGGTGGTATTTGATCACCCCTGCGGTTTTTATTTCTTGTGCTATAAACAAAACAAGAGTGACAAGTTTGAAAAAACACAATATTTTTTACTTTTTGCTATAGTAAGTATCCAAATTTTTTTATTTTTTTTTTTTTAAACAAATTTTTTCCTCATTTTAGGCCGATACGTATTCTTCTACATATTTTTGGTAAAAAATATTGCAAGAAGCGTAGATTGGTTTGCGCAAAAGTTATAGCGTCTACAAAATAAGGGGATAGATTTATAGCATTTTTATTATTATTTTTTTTTACTAGTAATGGCGGCGATCTGCAATTTTTATTGTGACTGCGATATTGCGGCGACACATCGGACAATTTTGACACATTTTTGGGACCATTCACATTTATACAGCGATCCGTGCTATAAAAATGCATTGATTACTGTATAAATGTGACTGGCAATGAAGGGGTTAACCAGGCGGGGGTGCTGTAGGGGTTAATGTGTTGCTAGGGAGTGATTCTAACTGTGTGGGGAGGGGATTCACAAGGGGAGGAGACCGATCGGTGTTCCTCTGTACAAGGAACACACCATCGGTCTCCTCCCATCTGACAGGACGTAGATCTGTGTGTTTACACACACAGATCCACGGTCCTGCTCGGTTACCGGGCAATCGCGGGTGCCCGGCGGACATTGCGGGCACGCGCACCGGGACCCGAGCGATGCAGCGGGCGAGCGCCCCCTGGGCTGCCTGGAAGGCTGCGCCGTCATATGACGGCGGCCCAGGATAACAGCTGCACCGTCATATGACGGCGGGCGGGCAGCAAGTGGTTAAAGCAATCTACTGAGCTTGCCAGAATCACCTCTGGAGGGAGTCTATTCCACATTTTCACAGCTCTTACTGTGAAGAAACCTTTCTGTGTTTAGAGGAAAAAGATTATCTCCAGTCGTAAAGAGTGCCCCCTTGTCCTCTGTGATGACCTTTTTAAAGTGAAGAACTCAACACCAAGTTCACTATATGGACCCCTTATGTATTTGTACATGTTGATCATATCCCCCCTTAACCAATTAAGGGCCAAGCCTCTTTCTGAAATTTGTTTACAAGTTGAACAGTTTCTAGCAAAAAAAAAAAATTACTTGGTACCCCCAAACATTATTATATATATTTTTTTTCCTTAACACCCTAGAGAATAAAATGGCAGTCATTGCAATACCTTCTGTCACACTATTTGCGCAGCGATCTTACAAGCACACTTTTTTAGGAAAAAATACACTACTAACTTTAAAAAAAAAAAACCCAATATTTATTTTTTATATTGTGAAAGATAATGTTACGCCGAGTAAATTGATACCCAACATGTCGCGCTTCAAAATTGCGCCCGCTGGTGGAATGGTGACAAACTTTTACCCTTTACCCAAACTTTTACCCTTAATTCTAGGACTAGAATTATTGCTCTCACTCTACCGATCACGGTGATACCTCACATGTGTGGTTTGAACACTGTTTTCATATGCGGGCGCTAGTCACGTATGCGCTCGCTTCTGGTCACTTTTATTTATATTGCAAGGAATGTAAACATCCCTTGTAATAAAAAAAGCATGACAGGTCCTCTTAAATATGAGATCCGGGGTCAAAAAGACCTCAGATCTCATATTTACATTAAGATGCAATAAAGTGTCATTGGAAAAAAAATGGCCCTTTTTTAAAGCTGAGTTCCACCCAAAAATGGAATTTCTGCTTTTTGGAATCCTCCCCCCTCCGGTGTCAAATTTGGCACCTTTCAGGGGGAGCAAATGCCTGTCTAATAATACAGGTATTTTGCTCCCACTTCCGAGCATATCTACGCCACTCCCCCCCCCCCCCCCCCCGTATCCCCCCGCTGTCTTCTGGGAGACACACGGGTCCCAGGAGACAGCAGGGACCAGTGGGAATGCGCAGCGCGAGTCGCGCATCCCCAATAGGGAACCATGAAGTGAAGCTGCAAGGCTTCACGTCCTGATTCCCTTACCGAAGATGGCGGCGGCAGCACCCGAGAGCCGAGGGACAGATCGGCTTCGCGTGCCGACATCGCGGGCACCCTGGACAGATAAGTGTCCATATTTTAAAAGTCAGCAGCTGCAGTATTTGTAGCTGCTGGCTTTTTAAAAAAAAAAAAAATCGGCAGAACTCCACTTTAAGAGCTACGGGCAGAAGTGATGTTTTGACGTCGCTTCCGCCCTGCAATGATATGGAGACGGGTGGGGGCTATCTTCCCCCTCACTCATCTCCATGTCAGGCCACGAGAAGGATGCGATCGCCTCTGCCGGTTCCGGTAAGCGGTGGAGGGCACTGGTAAGCGGTGGGGGGGGGGGCCCTCTCCCTCCGCCGATAAGTGATCTCGCAGCAAATCCGCCGCAGAGACCACTTTTATCTTAAACCGGACCGCTCACTGAAGAAGATACCGGGGTTATGGCAGCCCGATATCCTTTTTGAGAACTGAACTGCATATTCCAGATAAGGTCTTACTAATGATTTGATTTGTACAGGGGCAAAATTCTCACTCACTCTCTCTCTCTCACTTTACATTTGCCACCGTGCCTGTCCAACCTTACAGGTAGCCTTCTACAGCACATGTTAAGATAGGACAAAGTAATACTTGTACTTTGTCCCCTAGGGAACAGCTCGCCTTAAAGTGGTGTTCTGGCCAAAATTTTACTTTTTAAATAAAAATAACCTTATAATACATAAGCTTAATATATTCTAGTAAAGTTAGTCTGTAAAAAAAGCTCAGTTTTGTTAGGTAAATATATCATATTGTAACTTTATAAACTAGCAGCAGGCCGTGGCCATCTTAGGTGTGGGCATCTGAAGCCAGACTGTATCTCTTCCTGGATCTCGGCCTTGCAAATCTCGCACATGCTCAGTGCTGCTCAAGCAGTGTAATAGGTTTCAAGTCAGGTTTCCATAGCAATGACAGTTACAAAGGAACAAAGGAAGTTGCCGCCCCTTAGCTACGCAAACCTCTCCTCCCCTCCTCCCTCCAGGAACCTGGAAATATACTGCATGTACATCACCCCCAGCACAGCACATCACCCTCAGCACAGCACATCTCCCCCAGCACATACCGCTCTCAAGTAGCTGCTTGCTGCACTAACTTCCACGAGAAACGATGGCGCTGCTATGGACGCTATAGTCGCTATAGTAACACTGGCAAAACAAATCCACTTTGCCCTTATTTAAAATGGCGCTGGCCGCCGCCGCCCTACATCGCGTCATTTCCGGTTTGGAAATAACGCGATACTACGGCCCAGCGGCCTGTTGCCTCCTGGGATTGATAAAAAAAACATCTCCCAGGATGCATAGCGAACGGGGGCGGCCGCGGCCGCAACCAGGAAGTGGGAAACCAGATGAACAATAAAACTGATTTAAAAAAAAAAAAAAAAAATGCCAAATGTGATTAAGGGGACAAAGAAGCATTGAATGCAGAGGACATGAAAAAGAGGGTGGAACTCCACTTTAAGGACTTCCCCACGTACATATACTATGATTGGTGTCTCCTGTCCTGATTGGATAGATTGATAGCAGAGCAGCCATTGGCTCCCGCTGCTGTCAATCAAATCCAATGACTTGGGCACTGGGGCCGAGTCCTGTCTGTCAACAGATGCAAAACTCGGGAGCACACCCGCACGGGTGTCCCGAAGGAGAGCGCTTCTTCGATGGGGCACTTGAGAAGAGGTGCCACTGAGGGACCCCAGAAGAGGAGGATCTGTACAAAACCAACTGCACAGAGAAGTGTGTGTGTGGTACTTAGTACGTGATTCCTCAGATTGGCTCTGGGGCGCGTACTGCCAGAGCGAAGCTCCTGCTGTGTCCAGTCAGCGGATCTGGCGGCTGCGATCGTTGGCAGAACGACGGTCTGCCTATTATAAACAAGGCACACCACTGTTCTGTCAGAGGAAGTGAGAGATTTTGTCTTGCTGCTAATCGGGAACACAGATCTCTTCCTACCGTCAGTCTATCCCCCACACTTCACATCAGGGGCAATCAAAGGGGTTAACACCTTCTTTGCCAGTGTCATTTATACAGCGACCAGAGAGCTCTATTTGTGGGGGGGGGGGGGGGGGGTTAAGACATCAATTTTATTTGGGTACAGTGTTGCATGTCCGCAATTGTCGGTTAAAGCAATGCAGTGCCGTATCGCAAAAAAATGGCCTGGTCAGGATGGGGGGGGGGGGGGTAAAACCTTCTGGAACTGAAGTGGTAAATGGAAGTTACTTCTATAAAAATCTTAATGGTAATGCAGATTCATTTTAAACCTGCTGCTAGCAGGCTTTAGATGGCTCTAATTTGCTTGCTGGTAGCCATGATAATGTGTCTTCCCCTAATCTTTGTACTGTTGATGCTTTTTTTTGAAACTAAAGTTTAGTTATAGGATTATATTGCATTGGTTCAAGCCCAGATCCTCCTTCTTGGGTCCCTCTTCTGTGAATATGGCCCCTCCCTCCTGTCCCCATAGCAAGCAGCTTGCTATGGGGGCTCCCTGTGTCCATTCAGACACAAAGCCCCGTCCCCCTCTCTCCTGATTGGCTGACTTACTTTGATAGCAGTGGGAGCCATGGGGAGCGTCTCGGACAGCCGAGGCACTTGTGAACATCACTGGGGAGAGATGAGGCTCAGGTAAGTATTAGGGGAGGCTCCAGGGCAGCTACCACACACAGCTATTTTATTTTAATGACCTCACAACCCCTTTCAGCTTGGATCAATGTAGGTATGCATGTGCAATACCTGGCTAATCACATGGAAACTGGAAATGACTGTAGTAGGCACCAAGTGACTGCCTTGCTGCTTGGTGAACACAGGAGGTCACTTGCTTGGCATGTGCCTTTTTTTTTTTTTTCCTGCAAAGTGCTCTCTGGACAAGATGGAGCTGGGGTGTCTGTCACCATGTTCACCTCGTCCAATTAGAACACTTTGTATTCATTAAAAAATGGGAAGGGTTCACTGAATGGCGCTTGTGCAGAGAGAGCAACTCCTGTGCTCATTAAAGCAATATTAAACCCCCCAAAAAATGTATTATATTGCAGCTTACCAATCATTAGATGTAGTGGCTGTATTTCCTGTTTTAGGCCCCTTTCACAAGGGGTGGATTCTGTTGTGATCTGCTCACAGATCCCCTGCTGATTGGAGTAGGACGGGTGAGACACATTTGTGTCTGCAGAGAGGACACGGACACAGCCTGCTCTATGGGTGGCCAGGTGTAAATGGACTCTTCGATCAGCTCCCCTAAATTGGTGTGTGTGTCCGTTTTGTGTCCCAGAAGTAGACGGGTATAAATGGACACAAGTTCATTTACACCCACCTGTCTATAGGGATGAATGGACCTTCCGATCAGGTCAGCCTGAAAAACTGACAGGTGGACCTGATCGGAAAGGCTGTGTGAAAGGGGCCTTAGGCTTTTTTCCTCTGGGGGAGGGGTGTATTAGACTAGCAGATTTAAACACCCTAACAAATGAAGCTGAACTCCAGCTTGTGCTTTATAATCAGTTCCAGCCAACAGTCTTTATTTCTTTTGGGATAAATGCGTTCCATAAATAAAATGATGATTTTAAGCACCCCAGCCAGTGTTAAATGATTTGTCTCATTCCTTTAACTACAAGAGCATTTAAGTTGAAAAACAGGCGTACTGGCTGGATCACCAGATGAAAATAGAATGAAAGCCTAAAAAAAAAAAAAAAAAAAAAAAAAAAAATACAGCCATCACATTGAAGAATTGGTAAGCTGCAATATGTTTTTTTTGCTTTTGTGTTTTACTGGTTGAAGCGGCAGGGCAACCGCTCAGCACAGGACCTGTAGTAACGCTGCCTACTCCAGTGATTTCCAGTTTCCACAGGAATTGGCCAAGTTTGGCACATGCATACTTGCATTGGTTCAACATGGACCGATGTTGGTATCCAAAAATATCCATAACTGAAATTCAGCTTTAAAGCCCAACTCTGGGAAAACTGGAAGTCCTCCCTTGCAGTGGGGCTGTGCCCACAAGGTTAAATGTTCTTTTTAGCCTAGGGGATGGTAAAAGCAATTTTACTTGCCTGGTCCTCCACTACCCATGCAAACTACGCTCCCCCGTGTTCAAGCAGTGGATTGTCCTTTGGTGTCCTTAAGTCCAGTGCATGGCTATATTCTCTGCATCAGTCTTGATGTCAGAGGACCTAAGACCAGTGAGGTTCAGGTGGAGGGATCAGTCACGGCATGGAGGAGCGGGTAAGTAAAACTGCTTTACCCGTTCTCCCTAGTCTTAAATGAGCAGTTAACCCTTGCAGCGTGGGTGCAGCCCCACTTCAGGGGAGGACTTTTCCTTTTCCCATAGTTCACCTTTAAGGCAGCCCATTCAAGTATGGGGCAAAAAGTACATGCACTAATTTTGATGAGCACAGCGCATTCACATGTGTATGTTGAAGGACAGGTTTGTTTCTCAAGATGCTGAAAATGTGCATTGAGGCACACTACTTACAGTGGAGGATTTACCTATAAAAAATTGTTCCCTGCTGCACATGCAGGGTGTCTGGCCTTGTGCCTGCCCAACTGGTAGCTTTCTGCAGGCAGCATGTAGTGGGTGGACCTACTGAATCACTACAGCTCTTTTTACATGGGCTGTGTACATCACCGTGGTGATTCTGTTAATTTTATAACCGAATACCTGGGTTTACAAAAGCCTTTGGTGCAATCAAAGTGGGTTTATGTCCTTTTTGTTGTAATATATTTTTAAATAGTAGCTCTGTTCCCAGAGATCTAAATAAAGTGATTTGTTGCAGTGTGCCCAGGTGGATGACTGGAAGAGTGCGAAGACCATTTATGAATTTTCTGCTACTGACATCGATGGCAATGTAGTTTCCCTGGAGAAATACAGGTAACTTGTGTCTCTGTTCTCATATTTTGTTTTTTGCATATGTGGATGTCAGCAGGTGGAATTGCCTACTAGCTTGTTTATACCCTTTTAAAGGTCAAGTTTGCTTTTTTGAAGCATGTTACACCAGCTCCTACCCCCTCCTCCTCGATTCCCCAACTTTTTTGGATAACATATTTTTTTTTTTTTTTTTCTTCAAAATACTTATCCAGTTTACAGATATGAGGGTTTAGTTCTGCTGTTGGGCCATTACATATATATTGGGAAAGGGTGGGGGACTTGGTTTGACTCCCACCTGTATTATGTTATTCAGGTTTAACATTCAGTAGTGGGTTGTGATTGTATACAATACAGATAACACCGAGATGCTGTAAGAACAAGACTAATTTCAATTGTACAAGAAAGATGGTGAGAGCTATTTAAAGCGGAGCTCCACCCAAAAGGGGAAGTTCAGCTTTAAGGACTCGTCCCCCGCTCCTCTTGCACTTTTGGGGGTGGGGGGCAGGTACCCGATTTGGACAGGTTCCCACTCCTGTTCCGAGCGCTGCGGCGCTCTTTAACGTAAGTTCTCCTACCCCCACACTCCCACCATCCCCAAAGCCCCCCCCCCTGCAGTCTTCTGGGACACTGGCAGGTTCCAGAAGACTGCATCCGCCATTCACAATGCGCGACTTGTGGGCACCCAGCTGTGAAGCCGCAAGCTGTCAGTCAGTGCCCATAGTGGAGATGCCGGGGACCAAAAACGGCAGGTAAGACCGACTGAGCAGATCACTGGATTGTGGGACAGGTGTGGCAGTTTTTTTTTTTTTTTTTTAAAGTCAGCAGCTACAGTTTTTGTGGGATATTTTCTGTTCTAAAATGGGTTTGGTCATTTTTGCCACTATTTGGACCATGCTTACATATTGTGCTCTGATACTTTATCTTGTAAACCTACAAGACAGGTCTGTCTAAAATGAAAAGAACCTCTGCAGTCTCAAATGAGCAATCTGTGTAGCCTACCAATGCTGACACCTAAAAATGCTAGTGGCCCAGCTATCACTTGTTCAGTGGCTAGCAACAATAATAGATGGACTTCATTCAGCTTATTCTGGGTCAGAGGCTCAAAAGCCAGGAAACTATCCTTTGTAGACAGCCTGCATTTTACTCATGCCAGGTAAGTTTCGATACTGAAAAAAGTGCCTGGAGTCCTGCATTAAGCATACGCCTGACTGATGCTTCAATGATGTGATTCACCTTTTAAAGTGCACATAAATCTCAAATCTTCTCCTCGGTATGTTTGGCATAATTTGTTGCTGTAATACAGTTGAGTTTGAGCAGATTTCTTGCAAAGTTTTTTTTTGCCTGAATATCCTGCCTATAACCGAACCTCCTGTTGCAGACTGATATGTCACTGCCTTGCAGATGGCAGCAGTGTTGTCAGCCTGTTATGTGCTCTGTCATTTGGCCATTCGACTGCCTATCTGATAACTGTAATGGGCTCAAACTATTTTATGCTTAGAAAAATGGTATGCAGTGAGACCCGACTTCAAACCTACTGAAAAATGTATTTTTATTGTGCGTTGAGGGACACAGGAAGTCTTAACCTTAAACCTTCATGTTTTACTGCTGCTTGCAGAGGATTGGACAATGGCAAGTTAGTTCATTTAACTTGGCAAGCCCAGGACTACTTACTACCAGCATGCCTCAGTAGTTGGGTTTTTTATTTAGTTTTTTCTCTATAGAACTGGAGATTTGTCTCTTCAGCTGCAGCTACCTGGCAGTCATCTGCCTAGCTTTTGGAGTAACGTGCTCAGACCCTGCTGCATTGACTAATATGGGGATGGCCTGGAATGCCTGGTACCCACGAAGTGGTGTGTGGTGGTTTTAAATTTTTTTTGTGTTTAACCCAGGCTGAAAAGTAGAAAAACTGAGGGGCTTGAGAGGAGTTTGCTATACTAATTATGCAATGTTAGTACAGCCATCTCCCTGCTGAGCTATTGTGCTCCGACATGGACATTGGCTGCAAGCGCTGATCGGCTGCTGCTTTTCTAGCATGCCCTTACACTGGAAATCGGACAGCCCACTGTATGCTGGCCGAATGTTGGCTGGTTTCTTATGAACCAGATGATATTCGGTTCGTGTGTACCAGCCTGACTAGACCTACTTGGGGCACTTTGGACTCTTGCTGTTCTGTCAAAAGTTAGCTGCAGAGTGCTTTCCTGGTCCAGCCACTGCCATTGCCTTAGGGTCTGCCCTTTCTCTGAAGACTTGAGTGAACCAGTCGAGCTGAGCACTGGGAGCTGCCTCATTTGCAGAGGCTGCTGGACTCTTTTTCTTATTCCTGCAGGTGTGCTTTCTTCTTTTTTTTTTTTTTTTTTTTTTTTTTTTTTTTTTTCATTCCTAAGAGGGTTAACACTGTGGGTTTGTGTGCTGCTGTCCACTTCATGGTGGTTCGGGTTTTTTGCCACAATACCGCAATGAGGCATTATCTCCCAGGTACCTCCTGCAAGCACAAGCAACTGAACTTTCATTTGTTCCTACTGCTTGCCTACAGTGAGTGTGGTAACCTTTGACCATCTGACCCTCATCTGCTACCAGCTGTCTCAGTTTTGAAAGCTGCTATATTGAGCCTATATGTTACTGCCAAGGAGTTGCAACAGGGGAACGTCTAGCTGTACTGAGTGCCCCCAGCTCGCTTAAAACCAATGACTCAGGGGCTGCCAACAGTGTTTCCAATGAAAGTGCTGACCTCTGTAGCCTAATGCCATGTTGCCCTCTACTCCTGCAGTCTATCCAGGTCTGGTTTTCAGCTCGATCAGGTGTGGCTGCAACCTCTCCCATTCAACTGTGGTCTTTACCACAGGTATGCAAGACTCTCCTCCAAATCTAGGTACTTGTTGACCCTAATGGAAGAGACCACAAGCGCACTCCTGTGGCCTCTCCTGCAGACTGTATATCTGATTTGCTGCAGCCTTAGCAGCTTCTGAACCATCACCTGCAGAGTCTGTCTAAATCTGAGTTGGCTCAGTCTTTGACTGATAGGACTCGTGTCTACTTTTACCACCAATTTAAAGTAGAACTATAGGCAAAAAAATTTCATTTTGGATTAAGGGGAGGGTTATAACCCCTATACGGTTTATTTTTGCCATCATCTTCCCATCGGGGATATTTACTTTGACTTCCTGTCTCAAAGCCAATACAGGTAGTGAGGAAATTCCTGCAAATTTAAGGGAATCTCTTGGGAACCCCAGGTCACCCAAACTAGTGTCCCCATTGGAAGATTTTTCCTTCCTAATTTTGTGGGACAACCCAAAATTCCAGATTTTCATTTATTTTCAGTAACAGTTAACAGGATAAATGGCAAAGGTGATTCTACACTATCCCAGGGTGGCCTTCACTAGACTCACTCCCCTAGGCCTAATGGACGCAAGGGAGGTGGAGTGGGATTCCTCCTATTCCCAGCGCCGCCCCCCCACCCCCCCCAGCACCTTCCAGGTTATTCCACTGTATACGTCTGTGATAAAAGCTGCGCTCAAAGGATACTAAATAAAGAATGAAATTTGTGAAAAAAAACAACACAAAAAGCAGCCAGCACCAAAGGTCTAGTCCCAAAAACCCCTCAATGCAATGAAAATAAAAAAGATGTGGCGCTAAAAATTATTATGAAACAAAAGCAAAGGGAACAAGAACTAATAACAGGTCTGATCCCCATCCAAAACAATATAAAGTGAAGTGAATATGCACACAGAAATAAATAGTGCTACGATGAAATGACAATTGAATATATAGGAATGAACACTGATATCCAAATGAATAATATACAACAATACACAAAAAAAAAAATATATATATATATATATATATATATATATATATATATATATATATATATATATATATATATATATATATATATATATATATATATATATATATATATATATATATATATATATATATATATATATATATATATTGAGGAAAGAAGGAAAAAACCCCAAGATGTAAAGTCCAAAAAAATCAAAAGTAATCCGTGATTTGAAAAAAGAAAATGTGCCAAAAAAGACAGATGCAGGTAAGGATGCAGGTGAAGAAGCCTTCCGAATCTTGTAACTAGGGTTGTCCCGATACCACTTTTTTAGGACCGAGTACAAGTACCGATACTTTTTTTCAAGTACTCGCCGATACCGATTACCGATACTTTTTTTTTAATGTCACGTGACAGTTTTTTTTTTTTTTTTTTTTTTTTTTTGAGGGGGGGGTGGGGGTGTGGGCATAGTGAACGGTGTCTGTGTGTGTGTTTTTGTTTTGGTTTTTTTCATTTACATTTATTATTTTTTACAATTTTTTTTTTTTTATTCTTTATTGCACTATGTGTGTGTTTTTTTTTGTTTTTTTTAATCAGCCCTGTTGGGGGGCTTTGGTGAGATATCAGGGGTCTTAACAGACCTCTGATATCTCCCCCTTGAGACAGAGAAATAGACTGAGGATAGAGATTCCCCAGTCCCTTTCTCTGCAGCGTCAGCTGCACTGAGAATGAATGGAGAGAACACAGCAGCTTCTCTCCATTCATAAACTGACACATTGTAATCACAGAAGATTACAATGTTTCAGTTATGTGAATGGAAAGAGTCAGCTGACTCTCTCCATACACACAGCGGAGAGACAGCAGAACGGAGGGGACAGACGAAGAGAGAGGGGGACAACGGAAAGCCGGTACAGATGGGGACAGCGGAGGGGGACAGAGGAACGCATGGGGACAGCGGAGGGGGACAGAGGAACGCATGGGGACAGCGGAGGGGGACAGAGGAACGCATGGGGACAGCGGAGGGGGACAGAGGAACGCATGGGGACAGCGGAGGGGGACAGAGGAACGCATGGGGACAGCGGAGGGGGACAGAGGAACGCATGGGGACAGCGGAGGGGGACAGAGGAACGCATGGGGACAGCGGAGGGGGACAGAGGAACGCATGGGGACAGCGGAGGGGGACAGAGGAACGCATGGGGACAGCGGAGGGGGACAGAGGAACGGGACAGCGGAGGGGGACAGAGGAACGGGACAGCGGAGGGGGACAGAGGAACGGGACAGCGGAGGGGGACAGAGGAACGGGACAGCGGAGGGGGACAGAGGAACGGGACAGCGGAGGGGGACAGAGGAACGGGACAGCGGAGGGGGACAGAGGAACGGGACAGCGGAGGGGGACAGAGGAACGGGACAGCGGAGGGGGACAGAGGAACGGGACAGCGGAGGGGGACAGAGGAACGGGACAGCGGAGGGGGACAGAGGAACGGGACAGCGGAGGGGGACAGAGGAACGGGACAGCGGAGGGGGACAGAGGAACGGGACAGCGGAGGGGGACAGAGGAACGGGACAGCGGAGGGGGACAGAGGAACGGGACAGCGGAGGGGGACAGAGGAACGGGACAGCGGAGGGGGACAGAGGAACGGGACAGCGGAGGGGGACAGAGGAACGGGACAGCGGAGGGGGACAGAGGAACGGGACAGCGGAGGGGGACAGAGGAACGGGACAGCGGAGGGGGACAGAGGAACGGGACAGCGGAGGGGGACAGAGGAACGGGACAGCGGAGGGGGACAGAGGAACGGGACAGCGGAGGGGGACAGAGGAACGGGACAGCGGAGGGGGACAGAGGAACGGGACAGCGGAGGGGGACAGAGGAACGGGACAGCGGAGGGGGACAGAGGAACGGGACAGCGGAGGGGGACAGAGGAACGGGACAGCGGAGGGGGACAGAGGAACGGGACAGCGGAGGGGGACAGAGGAACGGGACAGCGGAGGGGGACAGAGGAACGGGACAGCGGAGGGGGACAGCGGAGGGGGACAGAGGAACGGGACAGCGGAGGGGGACAGAGGAACGGGACAGCGGAGGGGGACAGAGGAACGGGACAGCGGAGGGGGACAGCGGAGGGGGACAGAGGAACGGGACAGCGGAGGGGGACAGAGGAACGGGACAGCGGAGGGGGACAGAGGAACGGGACAGCGGAGGGGGACAGAGGAACGGGACAGCGGAGGGGGACAGAGGAACGGGACAGCGGAGGGGGACAGAGGAACGCATGGGGACAGCGGAGGGGGACAGAGGAACGCATGGGGACAGCGGAACGCATGGGGACAGCGGAGGGGGACAGAGCAAAGAAGGACAGCGGGAGGTGGACAGAGGAACGGAGGGGGACACAGCAATGGAGCAGGACAGCGGAGGGGGACAGAGGAACGGAGGAGGACTAAGGAGGAGGAGGTGACAGTCAGCGGTGATCGCGTGTGAGGGAATTACAAGCACCGATCACCGCTGTATGTCACTAAGCAGCTGAAAGCCGCGGGGGGAGAAGCTTGTAACTCCCCCACACGTCCATCACCGCTGACAGTCAAGGTATCGGCGGAAGCATCGGGAGCATTTGCCCGAGTACAAGTACTTGGGCAAATGCTTGGTATCGGTGCCGATACCGATACTAGTATCGGTATCGGGACAACCCTACTTGTAACACACAGAATGGATAATCGAATGCGCTTACCAGATCCTGGTGACTGCTATTACGGCAGTCTCAAACAGCACAGGGAAATAGGTCTCCCCACAACCTTGCCAGGCAGCGACAGTAAGCAGCAGATTATCTATCTCTCTCCGATGAAAGATCTGCGGTGTAGTGTCAGATGACTCCGCTAAAGGGCGCTGTTCTCTGTCACAGAAGCTCCGAGAAAACGCCTCCTTCCCGGTCACTTTGACTTCGCCCAGCGACCGGGAAGGAGGCGTTTTCTCACTTCAAAAACAAGATTAATACAATCCGTGATGAAATCTCCACTCTACAGGTATCTCCCCCAGTTAACACCCCATGTCAACAGGTACAACTGGCACTCCCCTTATTCAAATCTGCTACTACAGACGAAGTTGCTAAACTCCTTTCTATCGTCCACCTAACCACCTGTCCCCTGGACCCTATTCCCTCTCAAATGCTATGGTCACCCTCTGACTCTATCCTACACTCTCTAACCCACATCTTCAATCTCTCCCTCACCTCTGGCATCTTCCCTAATGCTCTAAAACATGCACTGGTCACCCCCATACTCAAAAAGCCGTTCTTGGACCCTACCAATCTTAACAACCTACGCCCTTACTCCTTGCTCCCCTTTTTCCTCAACTCTTCGAACGCCTGGTTTACAACCAACTGAGTGGCCACCTCATTAAGAATAACCTTCTTGGTCCCCCTTCAATCTGGATTTCACCCTCGACACTCCACAGAAACTGCTCTTTTAAAAATCACAGATGACCTACTATCCTTTGACACGGTTGACCACCCCCTCCTCAAACTTTACTCCCTCGGTCTCTGACTGTGCTCTGCAGTGGCTCTCATCCTACCTATCCCAACACACCTTCAGTGTCCCTTACAATTCTACTTTTTCCACTCCTCCTCCCTTCTCCGTCGGGCTCCCCCAAGGTTCTGTTCTTGGACCTCCTTTTATTTTCAATCTACACCTCTTCCCTGGGTCAGCTGATAGCCTCTCACGGCTTTCAATACCATTTCTACGCTGATGACACACAAATCTATCTCTCCACCCCTCAACTCACTCCCATCAGTCTCCTCACGCATCAGTAACTTACTAATGGACATATCTGTATGGATGTCACAGCACTTCCTCAAACTCAACTTTTCCAAAACCGAGCTTATAATATTTCCTCCCCCACGTGCCTCTTCCCCTGACTTCTCTGTCAAGAGCAATGGCACACCCATCCACCCATCCCCATATGTCAGCGTGCTAGGTGTTATCCTGGACTTTGAACTCTCCTTTCGGCCCCACATCCAAACCTTGCTGCCTCAACCTCCAACGTCTCTAAACTACGTCCCTTTCTAACCAATGAAACCACAAAGTTCCTGGTTATCTACTGCAACTCCCTCCTCATTGGCTTACCTTTAACCACCTCAATACCGGGCCAATTCTGACACTTTGCTCCTACATGTAAAAATCATCATTTTTTTGCTAGAAAATTACATAGAACCCCCAAACATTCTATATGGTTTTTTTTTTAGCAAAGACCCTAGAGAATACAATGGCGGTTGTTGCAACTTTTTATCTCACACAGTATTTGCGCAGGAATTTTTCAAACGCGTTTTTTTGGGGAAAAAAACTGTTTTGTGTTTAAAAAAAAAAAAAAACAGTAAAGTTAGCCCAATGTTTTTGCATTTTGTGAAAGATTAAGTTACGCTGAGTAAATAGATACCTAACATGTCACGCTTCAAAATTGCACACGCTCGTGGAATGGCGCCAATGTTCGGTACTTAAAAATCCCCATAGGCGACGCTTTAAATTTTTACTGGTTACATGTTTTGAGTTACAGAGGAGGTCTAGGGCCAAAATTATTGCTCTCGCTCCAGCGTTTGCGGCGATACCTCATATGTATGGTTTGAACACCGTTTTCATATGTGGGCGGGACTTACGTATGCGTTCGCTTCTGCGTGCGAGCACACGGGGACAGCGGCGCTTTAAAAAATTTTTTTTTTTTTTTTTTTATTTTGACACTTTTTTGAAAAAAAAAATTTGATCACTTTTATTCCTATTACAAGGAATGTAAACATCCCTTGTAATAGCAATATGACATGTCAGGTGCTCTTAATAGTGAGATATGGGGTCAATAAGACCCCATATCTAACCACTAGGCTGGGAAGCCTTAAATAAAACTATCGCCGCTTCCAAGCCGAAGCGACGCCGTTTTTTTTTTTTAATAGAGAGGCCGGGCGTGACGTCATAACATCGCGCCCGGCCTCCGACGATCATAGAGACTCCGGGGACCATCTGGTCCACTGGAAATCTCTATGATCTACATCTGGTGCCGGCGGATCCACTCTCCACCTCACCGATCGTAACGGTGAGTCGAAGCAAGCACCGGAGGGAGGGGGGGGGACGTCCCCTCTCGCCTCCCATAGGAACGATCAAACGGCGGCTATGATCGTTCCTATGGTGTAGAGATTCACCGGCTGAAACCGGCAATATATGAATGATGTCTGTAACTACAGGCTTCATTCAGATATACCCGCCCAAAGCCCAGGACGTCATATGACGGTGGGCTAGTGGTTAAATAGACTATCCCCCTACAGTCAATGAATGCTGCTGCCAGACTCATCCACCTTACAAACCGTTCAGTGTCTGCTACCCCTTTCTGCCAATCCCTCCATTGGCTGCCACTCGCCCAACAAATTAAATTCAAAATACTAACAAGTTACAAAGCCATCCACAACTCTGCCCCCAGCTACATCACTAGCCCAGTCTCAAAATACCAACCTAATCGCCCACTTCGTTCCTCCCAAGACCTCTTGCTCTCTAGCTCCCTCATCACCTCCTCCCATATCCGCCTACAGGACTTCTCCTGAGCCTCGCCCATCCTCTGGAATTCCCTACCCCAATCTGTCAGACTGTCTCCAAACTTATTCACTTTTAGGTGATCCCTGAAAACTTTCCTCTTCAGAGAAGCCTATCCTGCCTCCATCTAACAACTGCACTATTTTCTCCATTAGCTCATCCCCCACAGCTATTACCCTTTTTGTATAACTTGACCCTCCCTCCTAGATTGTAAGGTCTAACGAGCAGGGCACTCTGATTCCTCCTGTATTGTAATTGTCTGCCCTAAAGTTGTAAAACTCTGCGTAAACTGCTGGCACTATATAAATCCTGTATTCTAATAATAAATTTTATTATTGACACTGACAGGAATAAAACCTGCATCTCCACTCAAAAGTTTTTAGTTTTTACTTTACTTTTTAGTTTTACTTTTAAAGTAGTAAACCTGACATGCACGAAATGTGAACAAAACCTGTACCTATATACTTTGTGCTTTTCTCAATCCAGAGTACGGAGTGTCATTTCAGTCCTGTGCTTTAAACATGAGTCACTTCTGGCAAGTTTTCTTGACAGCAAGAGAGAAATGGTGTCCTTTCCCTCTGATCAGTTCTCAGAGCTCTCCTCTCTGTAATTTCCCCCCCCCCCCCCCCCCCCCCTTTCAGAGCTGAGAGATCCTGTGTGAATTCTGCACTTTGAATGTAGGGGAAAGAAGGCTGTAGTTACCCAGGTACAATTGTGGGAGGGTTTGTTTAATCTGTATAAACACCTGAGGCCAGTCCCTTTTTACTGTGAAGGGTTTATAACCACTTTAAAGGCGAGCATTTTGGCTGCCTTTTGCTTCTATCAGTGCTGGCTACAGCCTTGGATTGTTTTAAAACTTCTAAAGCTGCAAAGAGCCCTGCACTCAGTTTTCCAACTATTTTACTAAGTAGTAAATTGGAAGCATCAGGTTGTTACTTGCTCTGCCCCATGCACTTATTAGCCTTGTATCAGATTGAGAATTTTTGTACAGAAGTGATTTATTTCCACTCTGGATCTGGCTGACACCAACACTATTTCAATAGATCGAATAGACTTGAAGGCCTGCCTGTCTTTATATACCCACCAATAAGTGATTGAAAGCCCATTGTAAAGCTCTGTTCTTGTAAGATCCACCCTTCACCAATCCTGCTCTGACAGGAAAATGACTAACTGGTCAAAATCTCTTAAGTGGAACTAAAGTCCTAGTAATAAACTGGGCAGGCTCTTCATTGCCAAAAAGACATGTAATGTCCCTTCTGCAGTAAAAATGTATACTGAGCTGTGCATGTGCATCTCAGTTTAAATTCCAGCACTGCCCGCGTGTTGGGATGACTGTACTCCTGCGCAGGATTGACATCCGCCTGCATAGATGGCGGAAGACTGGCACCACGAAGAAGCCTGGGAGAAGATGCCGGCAGGGAAGTAGTCTTCCTATCTTGATGGATACCAGACTGTAAGTCTGGGAAGGTATCCAGAGCACCCTATTGGTGTAAGGAACTTGGTGGTCATCTGCACTTAATCTCCCAATCAACATCTGGATGTTGGGCTTTTTTGGGTTTCTGTCATCGGGGAGGAACTGGTAGTCTTGCCTGCAGGAAGAGGTAAATTGGATCCAGTATTGGGCAGAACTTCACATTCCAGTACATTCCAAGAGTAGACAGTTAGCAGGTAGATTTCCATAGCCAGCAATGCCTGTATCCAGGGTAGTGGTCCCTTCACCCAGAGGTGTTCCAGGACCTGTGTCTGGGGGCTGTAGGGCTTCTAGGCTCAAGAAAATGGAAACCTTTGCCTCCAGGTACTAGGATTCTCTAGCAGAAGCAGTGGATGCTATTCCTTTCCCCCCTAAAGTTTTCTCCCTTGCTTATTGGGATGGAGGACATTCCAATGATCCTCATTGCTCTAGACTAAACCAGTTGGATGCGATATGCCAACCTGATAAGACTTTTGGCAGATGGGCACTGCCAGATTGTCACGATCTTCTGTCCCAAAGACTGATTTGCTATTCTGCCCCATAATTGCTGGTGTTTAGAGCAGGGCTTATGAAGCCCAGGTTCTAAAGGTCAAGCGCATCTGAGTTTGAAGTCCACCTTCTGCAAGATCCATCATTGGACATGGAATGCATACTTTAATGTGAGACTTCCGCTTCTCTATGGGAGGTATCAATCTACCAGCAGTTTGGCCTTTTGCTCTATCAAGGGTCAGCTTTCTGCTCTTTCTATTCTGCTTTTAAAGCCTGTTAGCCTTTCGCCTTTTTTATCAAGATCTTTTGTACAGGGGTCTTAATTGCTGTTTGTACCCATGAGACATTCCTCTCTACCCTTGACCACAAGGTGGTGTTTCTTGTAGCTATCGCCTACTAGGAGCCAAGTGTCTGAATCCGTGGCCTGATCCTACAAATATCCGCTTTTTGGTTCTGCAGTGGAACATGGTGGTGCCCTTGCCTAAGGCAAAGTGTGTGTGTGTGTGTGTGTGTGTGTGTGTTTCTCTCTCCCCCCCCACCCCCCCCTGTCCAGCTCCATTTTACTAGAAGAAAGGTTTAAGAAAATTTCCCTCCATTGTGTGGATGTTCAGGCTGCAAATCTGCTTCTTTTAGAAAGTTTAATTCCACTTTGGGATCTGAGTGGACCTGAAGTTACATAGGTTGAAAAAGACACAAGTCCATCTAGTGCAACCATAAAAAAAATTTAAATAAAAAAAAAAAATCATACAATCCCATATACCCAGTCCTATACCCACAGCTGATCCAGAGGGAGGCAAAAAAAAAAACCCAGAAAAGCAAGATCCAATTTGCTACAGCAGGGGGAAAGAAATTCCTTCCTGATCCCAGAGAGGCAATTGGATTTTCCTTGGATAAACTTTACCTATAAATATTAGTACCCAGTTATATTATGTTCATTT
Organism: Lithobates septentrionalis; assembly: GCA_037952835.1. Lineage (NCBI taxonomy): Eukaryota > Metazoa > Chordata > Amphibia > Anura > Ranidae > Lithobates > Lithobates septentrionalis. Next base: position 124,323 of record JBBDGP010003521.1, read on the forward strand.
AGGAAAGAATCCAGGCCTTTGCTTTAAAAAAAAAAAAAAATCTACTGAGCTGGCCAGAAACACCTCTGGAGGGAGTCTATTCCATTACATTTTCACAGCTCTTACTTTGAAGAAACCTTTCCGTAAGTGTACAGAGGCTTCTTGTTTTTGCTGTTTTCCAGAGGGCTCAGGTAGACCATAATCTGGTCTCGAGGATCAGTTCCACCCTTTCCTGTCAAGGCACTCTACTAGGTCTGAGTGCCTTTTGGCACAAGGCAGCTGTTTCTCAGATATGCAAAGCTGCTTCCTGGCCTTCTGTTCTTTGTGTTTTTTAAATTTTTTATTAAGTGTTCTTGCATAGCAAGACCACTTACTATTATCTCACATATATATATTCTTATTACAGCCAAATTTACCACCCTAACTTCTCCCACAGCTTTTACACTACATATACAGTAATATACCGAAACGTGTGGATTGTTCCCGATTGGTGTGCTATTACTTTGTGGAACGTTTCGCCGAATGGTTCATGAAATATCTTCGTTTTTGTGGCGAAATTGGTCCCATAGGAATGAATGGCGAAATGTTCAAAACTAGAGTGGGAGGTGACAAAAGCTGACCCCCCCCCCCCCCCATGATCAGCCAAAACATTATGTCCACCCCACGATCAGCCAAATAATTTCCAGCTAAAGGCTGACTAGTTTTCGCAGAGCATTTTGTGCAGGGTGAATTTGGCCTATAACAAGAACAAAGTTTTTAGCTTATGGGTTTTCACTGTACTGAATGACTGTTCTCTCCACAGGGGCTATGTGTGTGTCATTGTCAATGTAGCATCTAAATGAGGAAAAACACCTGTAAACTACACTCAGCTTGTAGAAATGCACGCCAAATATGCTGAGAGAGGTTTACACATCCTCGGGTTTCCCTGCAATCAATTTGGAAAGCAGGTATAGTAAACTGCATATTTTTTCTTTTGATAAGTTTTTAATATAGTAAACGTTGGCATTTAAGCCATGTGGCATAGTAAATGTGAGTTACAGTTTAGCAACCAGATTACATTTTAGTATGTGTGGCCATTGTTCATTGCTCATTTTATTGAAGTACAAATAAAGGCAAAATGTTTCCCCCCCCCCTCCTTTTAACCTAACAGGAGTTTATTACTGTATGTGTCACCGTTAAGGAGATCCACTTGCTCACTCTCATCCCAGATTAAAACCTGACGGGTTATGACCCCTCCCTTACTCGATCCACAATGAGAAGTTTTGCCTGTAGTTCTTCTTTAAGGCTAAACTGCAAACATGGATAGATGCTGAGGGCCGAATGGCTGGCAAGTGTCCAGGGCTCAGAACGCCACCACACCCACCCCATGTATCCTGTCCTAAATTGGCCAGTAATGGCAGAATTTTCTCATTGTATTAAGTATAATGGGTGAGATGTTTTGCAATGTGACCTTTCCTTCACTCCCACCTTATCTCTGCTTGCTCAAAGTACTGTTTGTGCACTGTAGACAGCAGATGAGAGCAGGAAAACATGTTGAAAGACTGACAAAGCACAACACCCAGAAGGCACACTCCTATCTCTAATGGACTTTACTACTTTCAAACTACAACTTGCAATTTTCTTGGCTAATAAACTTCTGAACGAAAATGGCCGCTCTTGTGTTTTTGTGTGTGTTTGGGTTTTTGTTGAACAATTTTGAAAAGTGAAACTATGACATTTTATTCTTTAAGGAACCTGGGGATGAAGCTCAAATTAAAGACTTTGCTGCATCCTATAATGTAAAATTTGACATGTTCAGCAAGATTGAAGTCAATGGAGATGGTGCACATCCCTTGTGGAAATGGATGAAGGAGCAACCTAAAGGACGGGGTACTCTTGGAAAGTAAGCACTTGTCCCAAGCAACATGACGGTATTATCACTTTGTGATGCTTTTTGAATGTTATTTTGCATTATTCCAGGTCACCTTTAGGACAGCAAACCTGGGAGATGGCCTGCTACATAACAGGAATGAGATCAAAATTGGTATAAAATACCATGGTCTTTATTATCTCATTGTCAGGTCTCTGGGGTTTTTGTTTTTTTGTTTTTGGAGCAATTTAAGTTATGCTTGCTAGCTGGCAAAGGGGCGCCCCCCCCCCCCCCCGAGTATAGATCTCTTTTTTTTCCCAAGCATGTTTTGGCTGGCTCACTACCTCTGCTGGAAGTTTATTCCACGCATCAACTACCCTTTCGGTAAAATAATACTTTCTAAGATTGGTTTTGAACTTTCCTCCAGTTAGTTTGAGGGCATGTCCCCATGTGTTTGATTTCATATTGGGGGGGGGGGGGATGCCCTCTTGAGCCTTACTCACCCCCTTGAAGTATTTAAAGGTTTCAGTCATGTCTCCCCTTTCCCTGTTCACCATTTTTGTTACCCATCTCTGGGCTCATTCTATCTTGGATTCAAATTTAGATGAAAGCGCATATCCCAACACACCAAAGGCCACCAAGAAAAAAAGGTTCAATTTTATATTTCAGTAATCTAAAAGTGTTTCATTATACATTTATTTTTACCCTATAGGAATTTATATTTATTTCACTGCTTTTAAGTACCTCCCAAGCAACATCTATATACCGTGAGGGCGAAAAAGTATTTGATCACCTGCTGATTTTTGTATGTTTGTGCACTATAAAAAAAGTCTAATTTTAATGATGGGTTTATTTTAAGTGAGACAAAATAACAAAAAAAATCCAGAAACGCATTTCAAAAATTTTATAAATTGATTTGCATTTTAATGAGTAAAATAAGTATTTGACCCCTTTGCAAAACATTACTTGGTACTTGGTGGCAAAACCCTTGTTGGCATTCATAGGTCAGATGTTTGTAGTTGGCCACCAGGTTTCCACACATCTCAGGAGGAATTTTGTCCCACTCCTCTTTGCAGATCCTCTCCAAGTCATTAACCGCTTCAGATCCGGGCCATTGCCAAATGACGGCAACAGCGCGGATCTAAATTGCCGGGACTACGTCCATTGACGTCGTCCCGTGCACGAGCGGCCTGCGCGCCCCCTGCAGGGCGCGCGCGGCGCGTTCGGTGATCAGTGAGTCTATGAGACTCGCCTGATCAGAGTAAGGGGTTGGTCCCAACCCCTTACCACATGATCAGCTGTCAGCCAATGACAGCTGATCATGTGATGTAAACAGAGCCGGTAATCGGCTATTTTTCCTCCTCGCGCTGACAGCGTGAGGAGGAAAAAAAAAACCCGATCACCGGCGGCTGTGATCGGGACATCAGTCCCGATCACGGCGATCTTATAACACAAAGCAATAGGCAGCAGTGCTGCCTACCAGTGCCCACCAGATTAACCCATCAGTGCCGCCTTAACTGTGCCTATCAGTGCATATCAATGAAAAAATTGCCTGTTTGCAAAATTTTATAACAAACTATTAAACATGATTTATTTTTTTTTTTCAAAATTTTCCACCTTTTTTGTTTGTTTAGCAAAAAATAAAAACCCCAGCTGTGATTAAATACCACCAAAAGAAAGCTCTATTTGTGGGAAAAAAATGATAAAAATTTCATTTGGGTACAGTGTTGTATGACCGCGCAATTGTCATTCAAAGTGCGACAGAGCTGAAAGCTGAAAATTGGTCTGGGCAGGAGGGGGGTTTAAGTGCCCAGTAAGCAAGTGGTTAAGGTTTCGAGGCTGATGTTTGGCAACTCAAACCTTCAGCTCCTTCCACATATTTTCTATGGGATTAAGGTCTGGAGACTGAATGGGCCACTCCAGGACTTTAATGTTTCTTCTTGAGCCACTCCTTTGTTGCCTTGGCTGTGTTTTGGGTCATAGTCATGCTGCTCCCTTTAGGAGAGTGCTCCTAATCTCAGCTCGTTGCCTGTCTAGAAGACACCTGGGAGCCAGAAACCTTGCTGATAGGGGATCAAATACTTATTTCACTCATTAAAATGCAAATCAATTTATAGTTATAGTAACTATAAATATACGGTAATAAAAAAAAAATTTCAGGATATTTTTGTTCTGTCTCGCTGTTAAAATAAACCTACCATTAAAATTATAGACTGATCATTTCTTTGTCAGTGGGCAAACTTACAAAATCAGAGGGGGGGGGGGGGGGTGTCAAATACTTTATTTTTCATGCATCGTGGAACAGAGTTAGGCTAATATTCATTAGCTACTGGGTTATACGCTAGGTCGATGGACACTGGTAGACAAAGTCTTAGGGAGTGATCCTATATATATATATATATATATATATATATAACCCTCCCATACAGGAAGTGCATCAGGTTTGTGGGTTTTTTTTTTTTTTTTTTTTACCAGTGTCTGTAAGGTGGATGGGCACTTTTTTTTGTTTTCAGCTGCAGTTCTCTAGTCCCACAAATGGTTCTTAAACGAATCAAGGGATTGACCGATCGGATCAATCTGACACAGGCTCTTTATGCTTAGATAAATGGTACCCTGTGAAGTGGAATCCTGGACACAGCACTAAGACATTCATGCTGGGTGCTGTACAGGTCCAAGGGAGTGGACCCTTTACATGAAAAGGGTAACCAGTCCTTGAAGGTCCTCAAGTGACAGGAACCCGCGGTGAAGATTTGGCTCTAAGTTTCTAAGCTGCCCTGAGCCTGGACGGGTAAGTGAAACTTTTTTTTTTTTTTTAATTTATTAATTATTTATCTCCCACCTAGCACAGGAAACGCGTCATAAAAGCAGCACACATGTATTAGCCCCTCCAGTATTTGTGTTTCCTCCGGCCAGTCAGGAACTCTAAACAGACGTTTGTTATTTTTCCAGCCTTCGTGTTAGGTGGCAGGGGCCTCCCGACGTCCATACCCAGGGCAAACGGGTAGTACTCCTGGGGTATGAGTCAGTTTGGGCCACCCAGAGACCTGACAGTGCGGTCTGGGGTGAAAGTAAGGGACCCCCTCTCCCGATTGAGTTGTAACCTCAGTGAGGTACCGTGGAGGAGGTGATCCAGTGGGTCCATCCAAAATGGCACAGCAGGGTGTTCTCCTAGTGGAGGCGCAGGCCGCCGCATGGTCCGAGCACTTTTTTTTTTTTTTTTTCCTGCTGTTTACAGACATCTCCATGTGCAGGGCTTCCATTTCCCCAGCATGTGGATCGTGCTGGTGGCGCAGAGTGATGAGGTAACTTCCAGGGCTGGTGACATGGCAGGAAGTCCAGAGGCAGCCATCTTGGTACACCCAGACGCCTGGGAAGTGAAGCGAAGCCCTAGCTGGGGATTACAGGGCTGTGCCGGAGGGCGGCGTGGATCCACAGTGCCGCCCCGGATTCTCCACACCTCCTTATATAAAGGCCTGAATAGCAAAATGGTGCTGAAGGCTTCCAGGAGCATGGAGACACCAGGATCCATGGAAGCAGGTCTGAAGGCGCCATCTGTTGATTTTGGCCCTAAGGTAAGAAAGTAGGGGGCAGACTGCTCCTTCCCTTTTCTTATCCTCCTGCGGGGGGGGGGGCGCGCGCGCGTTATGTTTTCTTCCAGAAACTGTTTGTTATGCTTAGTGTGGACAGGTGTCGCACATACTAGAATAGGCTCCGGTGGTGGGTACTTTTAAAAAGGTTCTTGGATAGGAATTTTTGTTATCCACAGGGTGTTTTTGTTACGGGTATTGTCTTCAGTGGAAGTAATGTGCTGGCGTTTGTTATTTGATTCATTTTAGGACAAAGCCCACGAGCCCAGAGATGGCAAAACAGACACCCAGAAAAAGGTGCCTGATGTGCACCAAGAAAAATGCCTGTCAGGACTGTATAGACAAGTTCATCAAAGTAGAAACAGACTTTAAAGTCCTTCTTTTTTTTCTTTTTTTTTTTTTTTTTAAACCCAGAGAGCAGGAGGCTCTTGCTGAACCTATCCCCTGTACTTCCGGCACCAGTACTAGTGTTAGGACAATGGTCCTGACCCAGGCACGGGCAGCCCACCAGCACGGAGTACTGGAGGAGAGCTCAGAGTCAGCCTCAGAGCTTGAGGAGGGGGACTGTAATGAGGAAAGACCCAGCAAGGTTCAAGGATCCCTTTTTCCCGCAGAGGAAACAGAAGAAACTATTAAAGGCTATATATGACACCTTGGAGCTGGAGGAGCCAGAGGACTGGGAGTTGTCTGTACATGACCTTTTTATATGCAGGCCTTCAGCCTAAGCGGAGCAGAACCTTTCTGGTACATATGTCCCTAAAAGAGGCAGTACTACAGGAATGGAAGAAACCGGAATAGGGAGTCTTCTTCCCTCAAAATTTGAAAAGATTTCCCTTAAAGAGGAAGATACAATGTTGTGGGAAAAGTGCCCCAGACTTGACGCTTCCCAATCTAAGGGTTCAGAGCTTTCCTTTGAGGAATCTGGCACCCTGAAGCTAGTGGACAGAAAGGCGGAAGGATATTTAAAGAAAGCGTGGGAAGCCTGCTCCACTAACTTTAAGCCAGCACTAGCCACTACATGCGTGGCTCGTACGCTTGATTTATGGCTTAAACGGCTCCGCACACTTCTGGAGTCAGATACTCCCAGGGAAGAAATTTTGGATGCTCTACCAATGTAATCTGTAATATTCTCAGCCAGGTCTACAGCATTAATTAATGAAGCCAAGAGGGCTATCTGTCTGAAGTCCTGGGGAGGAGACAGTGTCAAAGGTCAAACTCTGTTCCCTTCCCTTTTTAATGGGGATTTGCTCTTTGGTAAAGAGCTGGAATCTGTCCTAGAGAGGTCGGCTGATAAGTTTCCTTTCCCCAAAAAACAGCAAAAAAAAAATTTTTTTCGTCCCTTCCAGAGATCAGGTGAAAGGAACTATCATCAGGGGGACAAAAGAGAGCATAACAAGGGTTTTGCAGCCACACAGGACCAGAAAAGAGGGTAGCAATACAGGAGGGGTAGGGGCAGAGGTGGCTTCCTTTTTAACCCCCCCACCCACCAAAAGACCCTTCCTAGTGACTCAGTCAGCCATGTGGGAGGAAGGTTGGGGTCATTCCTTCCACAGTGGCAGACCATTTCCAGCAGCAGCAGCTTTATCCTGGATCTAATAAAATCTGGGTACAGGATAGCGCTCTTGGGCTGCCCCCCCTCAAATTTCACACAAGCTTTCTCCCGAAAGATTTGGAGAAGGCAACAGCTATGTCTTCCCTCCTACAGAGTATGCTGGAGGAGAAAGTGATAAACTTCACCCCCCCCCCCCCCCAACCCTAAGAAAAGGGGGGTTTTATTCTCACTTTTTTTTTTGATAAAAAAAGCCATCAGGAAAATTTCGACTCATTTTGAACCGGAAGCAAGTGAATGTGTACGTAAGGTACAAACTATTCAAAATTGGAGTCGATTTACACCACCAGAGATTTGTTAACCCCTGTTGTCTTGGTCTCATTGGACCTAAGACTCCTATCTTCATGTCCCTATTTGAAAGGAGTCCAAACAGTTTCTCAGGTTTGCAGTGAAGAAGGGGTTCAAGACCCTCGATTTTCAGTTCAATGCTCTGCCCTTCGGATTGCCATCAGCACCACGCATCTTCGTGAAGATTTTGGCAGAAGCTCTGTGGATCCTGAGATTGGAGGGAATTCATATAATTCCCTATCTGGACAACCTGCTGATCTTTGCAGATTCCGCAGATGAGGTAGAACAGAACCTGAGCAGAACTATCGGACACCTTCAGCAGCTGGGGTGGCTGGTAAATCAGGAGACGTCACAGTTGGTACCTACTCAAAGTATAGTATTCCTCGACTACATCTAAATTTTTTTCTGACGAAAGAAAAGGTGACAAAGCTAATTGCAGAGGTGAGCAGCCTCTGCGTATGTACAGAGACATCAATTCAGGGTATAATGTGGGTTCTTGGATTGATGACAGCTGCCATCCCAGGAGTCCAGTGGACACAACAATTCCAATTCCATACTCGAGCACTTCAGGCGTTCATGCTTTCTGTCTGGGATGGAAGGAAGGAATCTCTTCAGAGGCAGACAGATCCCGCAGGAAGTAAAACTCTCAATAGTGGTGGTTGATCCCTACAAATCTCTCTGCAGGTTGACTTTGGTCCCAACTCCACCCCCCTGGCAGTCACCACGGACGCCAACGGTCAGGGGTGGGGAGCCCATTCAGGCGCACAGATGGCCCAAGGTGGTCGAACTGGCAGGAAGCCAGCCTCTCCTCCAATGTAAGGGAGCGCAGTTCTAAAGGCTCTAGTAGCCTTTGGTCCGACTCTGAGGGGAAGACATGTGCAGGTCCTTTTGGACAATATTACCACAGTAAGTGGGGAATCTCACAAATAGACCTTTTTTGCTACAAGGCAGAACAGGCAGGTGGAACAATTTTTCTCCCTACAGAGAGATCATCTCTGTCTGGGCCTAGATGCCCTATCCCAGTCCTGGGAGGCAAATCTGGTGTATGCGTTTCCACCTTTTTGCCCTCATTCCAAAGATTATCCGGAAGATAAGAGTGTCGAGCACAAAGCTTATCCTGATCACAACGTTCTGGCCAGGGAGGTCTTGGTTCTCTGGACTACTAAGACTCCGCATCATGGAGCCTTGGAGACTGCCTTACAGGACAGACCTCATATATCAGAGAGGTGTGAATCATCCAGAAGTGAGCTCTTTCTCTGACGGCCTGGCTTCTGAGAGGGAGCTGTTGGAGCAGAGAGGGTTATCGGCAAAAGTAATCAATACCATTCTTGGCAGCCGGAAGCCGTCCACTAACGCAATTTACAATAAAATCTGGAAAAAATTTGGGGCCTGGCGCCTGCTCAATAACAGTGTCAGGAGCCATGATCCCGGCGCTCCTAGATTTTCTCCAAGCCGGAGCAGATCTAAATCTGGCAGTCAGTACCCTTAAGGTACAGGTATCGGCTCTAGCTTTTTAAATCAGACTGTCAGAAGAGCCACTGGTCAAGCTTATTTAAGCTGTGTATGCCAAGCATGCGGTGCTTTCAGAAGACAGCTGTGGGACACAGCAGGCTCTGAACCAGGTATTTGCAGCGGTTCATTTCTCCTTACCCGGGTCACGTGAGTCACCAGGTGTTGCTTGGCAAGCTAAGGTGCTTAGCAAGATTGTTGCACAGGGGCTTGGTGAGACCTATTAAAGGGTCTCCCTTAAGGGTGTGTTAACCACTTCCGGACCGCCCACTCTATATATACGTCATTTTTTTAAAGATGGATATCTCGGTAACGGCAGCAGCTGCTGCCACAACCGAGGTATCCATCTTTAGGGCCGGCGGTTCTGTACACGATAATGGTGGTCTCTGCGGCGGGTCCGCCGCGAGATCACCGTTATCGGCGGCGGGAGAGGTGCCACCCCCCTCCCGCCGCTCTCCCGCACCCTCCGCAGCTTACCGGAGCCGTCGGTAGCGGCAGAGGCGATCGGGTCCTTTCCCTTCCTCGGTATGGAGACGAGTGAGGCTAAGATGGCCCCCACCCGTCTCCATACCATAGGACGGCCGGAGCGACGTCATTACGTCAGCTCCGCCCACTTCTCTTAAAGGCACAATTTTTTTTGTGTTTTTTTTTTTTTTTTTTTTGCATTTTAGTCTAAATATGAGATCTGAGGACTTTTTGACCCCAGATCTCATATTTAAGAGGACCTGTCATGCTTTTTTCTATTACAAGGGATGTTTACATTCCTTGTAATAGGAATAAAAGTGATCCAAATTGTTTGTTTTTTCACTGTTTTTTTTAAAAAAAAAAAAAAAGTAAAATAAATAATAATAAAAAAAAAATAATTTTTTTTTAAAGCGCCCTGTCCCGACGAGCTCGCGCGCAGAAGCAAACGCATATGTGAGTAGCGCCCGCATATGAAAACGGTGGTCAAACCACACATGTGAGGTATTGCCACGACCGGTAGAGTGAGGGCAATAATTCTAGCACTAGACCTCCTCTGTAACGCAAAACATGCAATCTGTAGAATTTTTTTAAACGTCGCCTATGGAGATTTTTAAGGGTAAAAGTTTGACGCCATTCCACGAGCGGGCGCAATTTTGAAGCGTGACATGATGGGTAGCAATTTACTTGGCGTAACATTATATTTCACAATATAAAAAAAAATTGGGCCAACTTTACTGTTTTATTTTTTTTATTCAAAAAAGTGAAAGACCGCTGAGCAAATACGGTGCAAGAAAAAGTATTGCAATGACCGCTATTTTATTCTCTAGGGTGTTAGAAAAAAAACAATATATAATGTTTGGGGGTTCTATGTAATTTTCTAGCAAAAAAACCTGTTTTAAACTTGTAAACACCTAAAATCCAAAACTAAGCTGGTGTTAAAGTGGTTAATACTACACCCAGGTAGTCCCCCTTTTTTTTTTTATTTTTTTTTTTTTTGCTTGTAAATGTCTTCAAAAAAGAGGAGCGGGACGAACACTACAGGGAAGGGCACACTTATGTTGTTAGTAGCTCCTGATGAACTTGGTCGTGTCCCCTGAAAGACCAGAGGCTTCCTGGCAATCTGAGCCGCTGCGCCTATCTGATATGGTGCCTACAGTCAACGCTGCTGCTTCACCCTTTTATCACAAGGATGAACTGTCCTCGGCCCTAGCTGGGTTAGAGCACAGGATTGCTGGCATGATTGCCTCCATCCCACAGGGTGGCAAGAAGTGTGACAGATCCCCCTCCCCCTGAGCCTCCTAGTTTGGAGCAGGAATGGGTTGGGGATGGGGGAAGAGCTAAAAGCTCAGGATTCTGTGGATGGCCTGGCGGATGAGTCTGCTTCTGAGCAATCTGGACAAAAAGATATACAGTTGGTGTCTGCCTCTTGCAGAGGTTACTGAACCCCCCTGGTCCTCTTTGGGGTCCCTGAAGTGTATTCTGATTGGGAACATCCTGACAGGATTTTTGTTCCTCCCTAAGAGGTTTTCCCTTTTTTATATTCCCATGGATGAAAAGTTCATTAAGTGGTACATGCCAGCCGTAGATGCAGCAGTCTCTTCCTTGAACAAGAACTTGACTTGTCTGGATAATGCACAGGGTTTGAAAGACCCTGTTGACAAACTGGAATCATTATTAAAGGCTTTCTTTTCTCTGGCCAGTTCAGCTATTCAGCCAGAAGTTACAGCAATTGGTATCTGCCAGTCCGTAAAGGAGCAGGTCAGACGGCTTGACAGGCCTAACCAGGAGGATGATCTTGCTGAAAATAAGACCGATTTATTCCTTGAGCGCTGTGTTTTTGCTGTTGATGCCTTTTTAAAGGATTCAAACCAGCAGGTTTCTCGTTTGGCTTTTGTCGTCTGTACCTAATGCGCAGACTTTTGTGGCTTTAAGAACTGGTCAGCCGAGCTTCCTTGTGAGAAGTTATTGGCAGGTTTCCCCTTTCATGGGGAACGTTTGTTTGGTGATTTGGACAAATATATCCAAAAGATTTCCGAAGGGAAGAGCTCTCTACTTCCTGTAAAGAGAAGCACCAGGTTTCCCCCGCTTAAAACCTCAGGGACTGCTTCCTCAGGTGTCTCAGTGCCAAGGCGATTCCGCCACAAACAGGGCGCTAGAGCTAGGGGCAAGCCGCAGGGCCAGAAAAAGCCCTGGGTCCAGATCTCTTCTAAACCTGACAAGCCCTCCTTTTTGAGGGGACGCCCCCACTCTATTGGGTGGGGGGAAGGCTGCTGTACTTTGCAGACATTCGGAGAACAGTGGCTCGGGACAAGTGGGTCACCTCGACTATATCCTGCGGTTACAAGGGGTTCCCCTCAGGTTTATAATAATGTGTGAGATTTTACGTCGAGAATCGTGTGTGTGTGTGTGTATGTATGTATGTATGTATATGTATATATATATTTAAAATGTGTGTATATTAAAATAAATTATACACACACGATTCTCTCGACGTAAAATCTCACACATTATAATAAAAAAAACGAACATTACTAGTTTAGTTTTTTTTTTTTTTTGTTTTTTTTGTTTTTTTTTTTTTGAGTAATCTTTTAGCTTGCCTGGTACTCTGCTATATCTGGCTACAATTATAAAGCTTTGTATCAGCCTAACTCAAGATATCATATTAATGCTGATTAGTGGTTAACCCTGCATGTGGCTAGATGCATTTTAGGGGCCAGATCACATGGCAGTGTGTGTGATCCCATACGTTCCCCTGTGTTGCTGTTTTTACAGCCCATTCGTTCACTGTAACATGGAAAAAGTAGTGCAAACCCTATGTCGGAATACAATAGCTCAGCAGGAGAGATCCTTGCATTACACATTGCCTGTGTCGATGCAGAGATCAGGTGTTTTGAAAGCCTTCAGTTGGCCAACAAGTTATTTAAAGGTTGTGTGGGTTTGAGAACTTTTTAATTTTCCTTCATTCTGTGTAACCCGTAATTTTAGGTGTACTATTCCACAAGGAAAAGATGTTGACGATCTAACATGTTTTCACATATGCATAATTTTATTTTTATTTTTTTTTTCTTCTATTTTTCCTCTCTCCTCCTAGTGCAATCAAATGGAATTTCACAAAGGTAATTCCCTAACCATATACTCTTTCATACTTTGCCATTTTTTATTTTTTTTTTTTACCTCCTTTTTGGTAATTTTTTTTTTTTTTTTTTTTTTTTTTTTCTTTTGCAGTTTCTCATTAACCGTGAAGGTTTGATTGTGAAAAGATTCAGCCCCATGGATGATCCAGTTGTAAGTAGTTGTGATATAAAATATACAATTGGGCATTTTAACTAGTTAAATGATTTGGATGTAAAACCAAAAAACACATTTGACGAGGAGCAGGTAAAATTAAATTGGCTTATTTCATTTGGCGAGTATGATCAAGTTTTTTGTTTTCTTTTGTTTTCTTTTTGTTTTTTCCCCAAAGCAAACAATCTTGAATAATCTGACAGATGAAACAAGGACTTTGGTTATGGGCAACAGTCCAATTTTTATACAGATAAAATATATATCCACCACATCCTATTAATTCTACAGTAGACAGTAACAGTCCAGGAATTTTAAATCCCTGCTATTCTCACTCTGCATTCTCTAGGGCAGGGGTCCTCAAACTTTTTAGACAGGGGGCCAGTTCACGGTCCCTCAGACTGTTGGGGGGGCCGCACTATAGTTTAAAAAAAATATGAACTAATTCCTATGCACACATCTTATTTGTAGTGCAAAAAAAAAAACAGGAAAAAAAACACAGTACAATATTTAAATAAAGAACAATTGTAATCAATATGAACTTATCAGTATTTCACAGACTCCCCTCATTACAGAACCACTCCTAACCACAGACCCCCCTCCCCATGACAGATCCCTCCATCAAAGCCCCCCAACACAAACTCCTCTCCATCACAAAGCCCCACATAACAGACTCCCCCCCCCCCCCCCCCCCATATCACAGATCTCCCCTCATGTCAATATTACACTGCCGCCCCCTATAATATCACAGCACTCCCACTCAACACTTACCTGTATCACGCAGGACACGAGGCATGGTAGGTCCGGATGGAGGGCGGGACTTTGGAAGTGAGGGGCAGGTGATTGGTTCCTGGGACCGCCCTGATGCCTAGTAACCAATCGCCTGCTTCTTAGCACAGAAGGTCCTTTGTCCAGGCCTGTCATGTTTCTCGTCCTGTGTGATGGAGGGAGCAGAGGGCAGGGGGAGTGCTGCAATGTTAAAGGGGCAGTCCGCGGGCCGGATAAATGCTGGAGGGCCGGATTCGGCCCGTGGGCTGTAGTTTGAGGACCCCTGCTCTAGGGCTTCCAGAACAGCTACTTTTCCTGTGATTGTGCATTGTCCTTGGGATTGCAAAGATCTTGTTTGCTAATGGGAATCGGGTCAAATCTGCTTTGCAGGTATTGTGGTATATGTACCTTGGTCAGCAGCAGATTCTTTGTCCTGTAATTTTGCAAGGTGGGACCTCCACGAATCAGATTTTTTTTTCCCTTGGATGCTCGATTTGAATTTTGCAGTGTAGCAGGGTGCATTATCCTGAGACCACTGCCATCTGGGAATAAAAGTTTGCATGAAGGGGTGTACTTGGTCAGCAACAATGTTTAGGTAGGTAGTTTGTGTCAAGTAACATCTACATGAATGGCATGGCCCAAGGTTTCCCAGCAGAATACTGCCCAAAGCATCACACTGCCTCTGCCAGCTTGCCGCCTCTTATACTGCATCCTGGTGCCATCGCTTCCCAAGGTAAGTGATGCACTCACACCTGGCCATCCATGTGATGTAAAAGGGCCACCTTCTTCCATTGCTCTGTGGTTTTAGTTCTGATACTCATGTGCCCATTGTGGGTGCTTTTGGCTGAGGACATGGGTCAGCATGGGCATCCTGACTGGTCTGTAGGTATGCAGCCCCATATGCAATAGACTGCGATGCCTTTTTTTTTTTTTCCTTGCTTCCAACACAACTTTGGAGACTTGTTTAGTTGCCTATAATGTCTGACCAATTTTCAGATGCCGTTGTAACAAGGTAATCGGTGTTATTCAGCTAAACTGTCAGTTTCATAAAATAATGGTTGATCAGTTTAATTCAGTTGTCAAAAATGACTATCGTATTTTTAGAAAATTTAACTACCGTATGTTTAGATCTTAATTGTCTATTCAATTGTATTTTCTAGGTCATAGAGAAAGATTTACCCAACTATCTTTAGGATGCTCCATGCACCCAGTAACTGACTGTAGATGGCAGTCTTCAATCCACAGAATGATGGTGTGCTTCAAAACCATTAGGGGAAGCAAACCAGAAGGTGTTATGGCGTGCACCTGTGGAGGGAGACTGTATTTTGCTGCCAGAATCTGAACTGTGGACCAAGGAATCATGTGAACAATAAACTTTGAACAAAATATTGTTGTGTTATTTCAAAGCATCACTTAGTACTGCATAAGACTGTAATTGCTTAACAAGTTTGAGATTCAAAACATATTTGACATGCTCAACTTTGCTTTTGGTGTTCACGATTGTCACTCATCAATTGGCTTGGTTTATTCACATCAGTAGCAATTAGACTGCAGTGCCCAATGTAATTCTTACACAAGGACAAAACAAATGGCCTGATTTCCTCATGTTTAGTTTACACCAATGTGCTGCATTTATCTTCTGTTAACCACTTCTGGACCAGGCCTATTTCTGACACTTGTTTACAAGTTAAAATCAGTAATTTTTGCTAGAAAACTACTTGAAAGTATCTATCTCACAGTATTTGCGCAGTGTTCTTTCAAACGCAATTTGTTTTTATTTTTTATTTTTTTGTATATTGTGAAAGATGTTATGCCATGTAATTAGATACCCAACAAGTTACGGTTTAAAATTGCGCACACTTGTGGAATGGTGACAAACTACGCTACTTAAAAATCTCCATGGATGCTTTAAATTTGTTTTTAGCGGTTACCAGTTTAGCGTTGGAGGTCTATTGTTCTCGCTCTGACTATCGTGGTGATGCCTCACATGTGTGATTTGAACACTATTTTACAATTTTGGGTATATGACTTGCATATGTGTCTTCTCTGGTGCGGGAGCATGCAGGGAGGGGGCACTTTAAAAACCCCTGCTGCACATTCAAAGTATTTAAACTTTTTTTTTTTATACTTTGGGTTTTTTAAAATCTGTGCCGTTCGCAGTCGAGTAAACCGGAAGTGACGTGACTTCGCTTCCGGGTTATTACATACGAGACCCGATCACAGCCGAATCTGGCCAGCCCTCCTGCTCCTTGTAATAATGGCTGAGTGGCTCATTTGCCAAATCAGTTATCGTTTGAAAGCTGACCGCAGCTGCAGGCTTCACCCTGGTACAACCACTTCCCAAAATGGCAGACAGGTACGTTGTTTCGTGTGAAGTGGTTAAAGATTTGTTGTATTTTTGCACGCAGGAGTGCAGTGCGTCTCCATTCACTGGGTTTTGTGTGTGTGTGTGTGTGTGTGTGTGTGTGTGTGTGTGTGTGTGTGGTGTTGTTTTTTTTTTTTGGTCCGATTTCAACCTGAATTTTGTGCCATTCGCACCAGAGCCACTCCAGCGATGTGTGAAACTCCTCCCATAGAGAGCTGGTGACAATCTCCTGCTATGTGACTTGGATGGGGAGAAACCCCCGCATCCAATTCACAATAGTGTGAACCCAGCCTGAGAGGAGTAAAGTACAAGCTTTTAGGGAACTGCTCAAGTTTTAGCGTTGGTTAACCTCCCTAGAGATTTTTGTGTCTCAAAGCGGTATTTATTTTGCATAGAAATTTGACATTTTATATTGTAGGCCTGTAATTCTTAGCAATAACACACGTAAATCAGTCCACCAAGAGTCTAGTAGATATCCCGGGTATGATGAAGTTTGAAACACAAAATCATAAATCATAAATTAGAATATAATTTATATAATATAATTAATCATTTCCCTACGATTCACTATCGCTCAATTCTGCAAGTGTTCTAATTTACTATCGCTGTCTGCTAGCTGGTCTAAAACAACTTGATGTAAAGGGACACTTTTTGGTTGCAATGGATAATCAAGTTTCCAGGCAGAAAGAACCGTATATATAATATAAAACTGCATGCAGGACATTGGACAAAGCCCTGGGGACAAAAGGGATGTGAAATTTCATACAGTAATGTATTCTGTAAGATTACAGTGTACTGTATGTATTATGATTTTCACTTTTTTGAATTTGCTGTTGGGCTCCGCCCCCAGGGAACGGAACCCGGCACGGAGAGGCTTTGGGCAGAGGACATTACTATGTTACATGAGTTTTAGTAACATAGTAATGCACACTAAAGGAGCATTAAACCTATACAAAATTTTTTAATGGACCTGAAGAGTCATGCCATAATGTGTTACTATGCACAGCATCATGGTGCACTTACCTGGTAGGTAAATCCCTACCAGCACTCCCATCTGTCACAGGCTTTTCTAGCTTCTCCTGGTCTTTTTGCTGGGTTTATACTTTGGTCAGGCATGTGCACAGGAATCTGTCGTGGCACAAATCCATGAACAAGGGGTTCTTCTGTCATAAAAATCCTACGTGTGTGTCACAGAATTTGGAGAGAAGTCTGTTGTATTTCTACCTACAGGAGGATTTTGACACCGGCAAACAAAATAGTTACAAGCCTGGTATAACCCCTTCCACTATCAGCATGTTTGCTAGTTTTCTAGTGCTAGAATTTTATGCTCCCATTTTTCTATAAAAAAAAAAAAAAATAAAAATTTAAGACTTTTGTCTAAAAACCATGGCATAGCCTCTGCTATGACAGTCTCTGTGCTCTCCTACTGTGTAGGCCTGTGATTTCAATGGAGGAAAGGGAAACCACCATCCAGACACATTCATCTGGGACATAAACAGCTTCAGCTGTCTATCTCAGAATATGTAAAGTTGGTATTAGCTGTCAAATGATTTGTGCAAATAGAAATCACACTCCTGAGCTTTGGCTTGAATCAAGTATATACTTTGTTCATATTATTATATATATTTATTTTTATTAATAATATATACTTTTTATTTTTTTTATGCCAGGTTTACAACCTCCCCCTAAATTTCTTTCTTTTTAAGAATTGTTTTAATATAGTTTTTTTTTTTTTTTTTTTTTTTTTTTTTTTCTTCTAGAAAAAGAATGCAGGGGTAAGGTACATTACCTTGCTACATAAGATTGTATACATTTGTAATTACAGAAAAAAAAAAACTGGCATTTTGCAGGTCACATACAAACATTAATAAGCATTGAGACACAATATTTTTAAGGTGCCGCACAAATGTAATGTAGGTATATGAATGGAGAAGTGTACTTGTCCCTGACCAACAAAAAAAAAAAATATGTATATTGTGACCAGACACAATCGGGTACAATAGCTTGGGTGAGTGCTCAGCCATGGGGCCTCTAAAGCGTAAAATGGCATCTGTTTGTTGGTATTGGCCACAGAGGTGAAGGTAGAAATGAGATTGCCAAGTATTAATAAAGTTGGGGGTGTCTGTCATGTAATCTGGCTGTCAGTTTTTCCATTCTAATAAGTCAGACAGCTAAACTTGAAAGAGATGTGGACCAATCTACTGGCAGAAAGGAATTACTTGAGTAGGCCTTTCTCCTTCATAACCATGTAATCCATATATGTGTTGTCCATGAAGTGGGCCTTAATACTGGGTGCTGTGTATATATATATTTGAAGCATGCTTGATCGCATGCTCCTGGCTATGCCTGATGGAGCACGCATGCTCCGAACGCGTGCACGCCCCCAGCGTCACTGATACCCGGGAAATACAACTTAACAGACGATCCACGCTGTGCCTGTCTCAACCCAGCCTGTGACACTGGTTACCACCTGCGCCGTCAGACGGGACAAGGAGACAAGTGTAACACACTCCAGCTTTCAGGATCGCCCCCTGTGGAGCCCTGCTGCCCACCACACAGCTTCCCGGATGGATTTTTTACTTGATGTGCCTGTATCTACCTTACTCTGAGTGAGTGCATTTTAACCTGTAATAAATGTTTATGCTACAGTACTGCACTTAGGTCGGCGCTGCTTTTCTTCCTTTTTATCTCCTGGCACTGAGACCAAGCTGTCAGTGACTGCTCTGAGTTTTGTACTAATGATCAGGAAGAAGAAACCAAACAAACACAAACTGAGCTCAAATTGCAAAAATATAATGTATCCCTACATGGATGTGTATATACACCTGATTATCAAAAGTATTGGGGCGCCTGCCTTTACATGCACATAAACTTTAATGACATCCTAGTCTTAGGCCGTAGGGTTAAATATGGAGTTGGCCCACCCTTTGCAGCTATAACGGCTTCGATGCTTCTGGGAAGGCTGTCCACAAGGTTTAGGAGCATATATGGGAATGTTTAACCTTTTGTGAGGTCAGGCACTAATGTGGATAAGAAGGCCTGGCTTGCAGTCTCAGCTCTAATTCATCCCAAAGGTGTTCTTTAGGGTTGATGTTAGGACTGTCAAGTTCCTCCACCCCAAACTTGCTCATCCATGTTGTTATGGACCATCCTTTGCACACTGGTCCAAATCATTTGGTGGAGGGGGGGGGGGGGTTGGTGTTGTTTTTTTATTCAGGGGTTTGTCTTGGCCCCTTAGTTTCAGTGAACAGAACTGGCGTCATCATACCAAGACAATTTCATGCTCCCAACTTTGTGGGAACAGTTTGGAGATGGTCTGTTCATGTTCCAACATGACTGCACAAACGAGGACCATAAAGACACAGATGAACAAGTTTGGGGTGGAGGAACTTGACTGCGAGCCAGGCCTTCTCTACATCAGTACCTGACTTCACAAATGCGCTTCTGGAAGAATGGTTACATATTCCCATAGACACGCTCCTAAACCTTGTGGACAGCCTTCCCAGAAGAGTTGAACCTGGTATAGTTGCAAAGGGTGAGCTAACCCAATAGTGAACCCTACAGTCTAATGCCCCATACACATGGTCGGATTTTGCGATGGAAAATGTCCGATCGGAGCGTGTTGTGGGAAATTCCGACCGTGTGTGGGCTCCATCGGACATTTTCCATCGGATTTTCCGACACACGAAGTTGGAGAGCAGGAGATAAAATTTTCCGACAACAAAATCTGTTGTCGGAAATTCCGATCGTGTGTACACAAATCCGACGGACAAAGTGCCACGCATGCTCAGAATAAATAAAGAGATGAAAGCTATTGGCCACTGCCCCGTTTATAGTCCCGACGTACGTGTTTTACGTCACCGCGTTTAGAACGATCGGATTTTCCGACAACTTTGTGCGACCGTGTGTAGACAAAACAAGTTTGAGCCAACATCCGTCGGAAAAAAGCCTAGGATTTTGTTGTTGGAATGTCCGAACAAAGTCCGACCGTGTGTACGCCCTATAAGACTGGGATGCTATTAAAGTTCATGTAAAGGCAGGCGTCCCAATACTTTTGGTAATAGTGTATATAGGAGACCTTGCAAAGTAGTCTGACGTATGTAACAGTTGAAGAAAAAAAACATTATTAAACACTTATACTCCACTACACTGTACCCATACAAAATGTTTATCATATTTTTTCACACAAATTGAGCTTTATTTTAGTGGTATTTAATCACCACTTCTTTTTTTTTTTAATACTTTGCTAAACAAACACAAGTTTTCATAGTTCTAAAATGTTTCTCCTTTGTTGATGTGTGCGCTTATGTGGCTGCACTGGTTAGGAGTACTGGTGGTCAGTGTGTGGAACCAATGTCCCTTTTACAGAAGCTGGTAATCGGCTTATTTTTTTTCCCTCAAGCTGTTAGTGTAAAGAAGAAAAAAAAAAAAAGGAAAAGCTGATTACCATCTTCTGTTTAGATCATGTGATCAGCTGTCGTTGGCTGACAGCTGTTCAGGTGGTAAAGAACTAGTGGTTACAAAGCATGAGCACGCGAGGACATCCATGTATGCCCTCCCGCCAATTTAAGCCCACGTTGTAGCTGTCTTTTGGCTATAGCGTGGGCACCAAGTGGTTAAGGTCAAATACCGTAATTTTCCCTTCCTGATGGACTCCATGGCAGCAGGAGTTCCCTCTCTGTCATTAGTAGACTAGGTATGGAACGTAGCCTCTGGCTCTGCCTGAAAGTTTATGGGAGTGGGGTCCTATGATGTCAGAGCGAGGGTGGAGCTACCCAAATGTATGCTGTCATGGAGTCCATCATTACTATTTTGGGCCAGATTTATTTTCATAATCAAACAAAATCAGCTTACCACCAATTGAAAGCCCAATCTGTCCGGGGGAAAAAAAGAAGTCATCTGGATACACTAAGTAGTTGTGATAATATGTACTGTTTTACTCAGAGGCGGTTATACTCTCTAGGCAAAATAGGGGGTCGCCCGGGTAGAGGGAGAGGAGGGAGGAGCCGGATGTGGGCGGCTGGCTGGACGCGATGCTAAGCCCGGGAAGCCTTGGGACCCCCTCCCTGAGATGCCGGCTCATGCTTAGGTAAAGCCGCTGTGTCCCGCTCTCCTCTCGTCTTCCTACCCCCGGCGAGGCTGTCCTACTGCTGTTCCCTCGGCCACCTGTTCATATCTTCACCGCTCCACCGTCTTTCCACCCCCTCTCTTCCCCTGTTGTGAGTGCTGTTGCCATGGAGACGCTGCGCGGCATACCGGAGAGACTGGGGCGGCTACATCAGGAGAAAACGGCCGTCCTCTGGCCACTTGCTTAGCCCTGCCCTCCCTCCCATGTATGGATGAGCTGCAGGCGATTACTATCTAAGATCGGGTAGTCAGGAAGGAGGAAAAGCTAAAAGACAGGTGGAGAGAGCCTGGTAATTATACCGAAGGAAGGGGTAAGTGCATGATACCTGGTCAGGGGAAAACTGGTGACAGCAGAGGAAAGAATCCACCATAATGGACGGATGACAGATGAAGATTGGCAAGTAGCCCAAGTTCCTAATTACTTCTGTTTAGTTTCTCTTTTTCATACTTTAGATTTGTCACTTGTTTGAAGGGGACGGTGAATCCACAGAGGCAGGCTAATTTAAAAACAAGAGTTTTCTAGGAACAGCTGCTACATGCACCTGGGACTCACAGCTCTTGTAGTGTTATTGTGATTAGCTGCCATTTCCTTTTTTTTTGGGGTAAATACCCATAGGAGACACAACAAGCTCTATGTAGCGACTTTATGGACAGTAATGTAACTGAAAAACAGAAGGGGAGGGCTGGCTAGAAAATGGAATTTCAGGAATTTCAAATATTGACTGTCTTGGATGTTAACTGCTTGTATTAGACTCTTTACCTTGAGTAAAAGTGGGGCTTTTTTTTTTTTTTTTTTCTATCTAAAGTAAAAAAAAAGCTGATTGTACCACACATCAAGGGATATCTGGGATTTCTGTGCAGCCCCTGCCCAGAAAAGTTACTGCCATCTCAAAAGTTCATGCTTTTTAAGTAACACGGTGGTTACCCTTGCCAAACACTTATTACAACCAAGTAGGCTGTTTTTGTTACATTTACAATTATCTATATCTAACTGCCTCACACAGCAAAAACAATCATAGCCAGCGGAGGAAAGTCAATCAGAGCTGGCCTTACTACAAGGGGGTACTATCAAGGGGTTGTGAATGGCCATAGCTGAAGCTATGCCTATGGCTTACCTTCAATAGTAATAAAAAGCGAGAATAAGGTCAGTGGACCAGGGCATCGATAACTGTGGGATTGAAGGATTGATATACCAACAAGGCGGCACCCGCTATGGAATGACAGGCTACATTAAATAGCACGGCCCCACGTTGTGTGATACAGAAAGGCGGGCAGGTGAAAACACCAGGCACAAAAAATTATTTACCAGGTAGCTGAAAGCCTTAGGTATATGTCTATTCAATTAATGAATGGGCGGGAGTCATCCGTCAAACAATAGTAGACGGACTAATTAAACATACCACTGAGGTTAGATGGTGTCAGTGGCAGTCAGAACTGGTTCTCACTGTCCAGTTCGACACAGGACCCCCGTCCATAAGGGACCTAGATGTTGGACCTCCTAATCCTGTCAAAAACAGGCCCCCCTTGGAAACCCTCTGGAGATCTTCCATAAACCCTTCCCGGTAGACTTCTAAAGTCTATTTTAGACGAGGTAAACTCAGAAGGTGCTTCCTTGGGTCCAAGAGTGGGGTCTTGGAAAACAGTAGGAGAGGGAAGGGAAGAGTAGGTGGAGCAAGCGCCCATATTAAGTGTAGTAACTAGGAAGAAATGAAAGGTAAATCGATGAAGGGGACGACTGCTAACCCTGCCAACCCACCCAGGACAAGTGCAAGCCCGGGAACCATCAGAAAGTACATGGTGCATGATACTGGCAAAGATAGCCCAGGTAAACATAAAGAGACTAAAAGCAAAACCCCTGAGTGTATCCCAAGGATAGGGACGAGACGACAGATAGTCGAGGCCGATATCCACACAGGAAGTAGCGAAGCAGTAGAAGATATAACAATGGAACCACAAAAAAAACTACTCCCTACTAAAGGTGAAATGGCAGAAATGTTTGCGAAGCTTGAAGTAACCAGAAACGGGGAAATAGGCTCTCTCCGTGAAGATATGAATCACATCTTGCAAAGAGTGGAAGAGGCAGAAATAAAGATGGACAAGCAAGAAGAAGAGATAAAAGATCTTAAATCTCAGATGGAAGAGCTACAGAGAGAGCAGAGAAATTTACGATACAGACTGGAAGATCAAGAAAATCGGAACAGAAGGAAAAATTTACGGATTAGGGGTCTACCAGAGTCACAGGGGGGAACAGAAGATCTACAGGGAATAATGGATGAAATTTTTGGAGGTATGGTAAACCCCCCAGATACAAGTAATGATAAAGTTTGAAAGAATACATAGGATCAGAAAACCGGCGGAAATAAGAGGGGAGGTCCCAAGAGATGTAATCGCAAGATTTCACAATTTCAATGACAAAGAGAAAATTAAGGCTAATTTGAAAAAGAACTACCCAGTGAAGTTTGGAGAGACAAACCTGCAGATCTTTCCGGATCTGGCAGCTGAGACGTTGGCCAGGAGAAGAATACGGAAGCCACTTCTAGAACAGTTAAAAGCATACGATGTACAATATTCTTGGGGCTTCCCAGCCTGCCTAACAGGACGTAAAGATGGCCGATCAGCCACCCTAAGGTTCCCAGAAGAAACAGCAAAATTTTGCAATCGTTTAGAGGTGCCTCTGGTGGAAATCCCGGGTTGGTGGGTAAAGACTGGGGACATAAAAACCTCTGGGGAGCAGCAGGCTTGGAGGCCAGTATTTAAAAAGAAAAAATCATAAATGGAGAAGATATACGAGCTAATGAAATAGAAATTAAGTAGGAATCTCTGAGCTATAAGGGGGTGGGTTTGGGGGGCGGGGGGGTGGACAAGCACGGGTACCCCACTGTTTTACGGGGAGTATTGGGTCCAGGGTTGCCCAGTCCGAGCTCAACCTCAAGGGGGACAACCGAAGGGCCGGGAGGTGTTGGAGGGGCCACGGTTTCTTAGGTCATGGGATGGCCTAGTACCCTCATGGGGGAAGGGAGGGATGGGGGAGAAGGGGGGAGGAAGGAGGGGGAGGATGGGTATGGGGGGTGGGATTGAGCAGGGGTTGAAGTCCGGTAAGAATTACCAACGAATAAATTTGTGTTATAGGTCTCTTGGACACCACTCGGTTGCAGGGCTTAGGAAAGGTATCCTGATGTATAGATGAGTAATATAAAAATAATATCATACAATGTACGTGGTTTGAACTCCCACATAAAGTGTGCCAACATCCTGCAGGAACTAAAATTTCCTGGAGCCAGGAAAGGATAAATCGTCCCATATACGGGGGACGAGCATGGCCTGGAATAATAGTGAGACAGAAGCTGCACCAATCTCAATTTGTGGATGTATGGAGGGCGCCTCATGCTAATAGTAGGGACTATACGTTTTACTCCCCCGTGCATGGGACTTATGTGTCCTTTTATGAAACTGAGATCAGCGGCGATCCCGAGTCTCACCGCTGATCTCAGCTCATTACCAGTTTATGAAACTGAGATAATCAGCGGAGAACATGTTCTCCGCTGATTATTTCAGCACAGTGAGAATTCACAGAAACGGCCAGTTTATGAAGGTGCGATCTCGGCACCTCACTTGCGATCTGTGACAGAATTCTCACTTTCTGATTAACCATTTCAGAAGTGGAGAATCAGAGTGAGAAGCCTGAAACTGGCTGATATTCTGGAGAAAGCAAGAAGTCTTTTGACTTCTTTCTTTCACCAAACAGTCAGAGCACATCTTCCCCACCATTACACACCCCAAAACCAGCAGGATAGGAATTTATACATACATACATACATACACACACACACACACACACACACACACACACACACACATATATATATATATATATATATATATATATATATATATATATATATATATACACACACACATATATATACATATACATATATATATATATATATATACATACATACATTTTCCCGGAGTCCTGTGATTAGTATTACGGCGGCCATTTTCCTAGGGATCATACGGCGCGGCCATGTTTGGGTGTACTAGACGCCCGCCCATCCTATATGCCAGCTGATCTGAGCGGCCAATTAGGTGGAACCTGCCTTCCTGTATCTCCCGCACTGTCAGCAAGGAAGGACAGAGCGACTTGTAGCCGATCTGTCAAGAGAAGTATCAAATGACAGGTGTATGGGAAGGGAGGTAGCGGGCTGCAGGAGCATAGGTGATGTAAAAGACAGTAAACCGGGGACTGTCAAGGCTGTATTCTAAAAGCATATTAAAAACTGGCAATGTTTGCCATTCGCAAAAACGGGGGGGAATTATAAAACGTAGATAGCATATACCTAAATGAAAAATAAACTAAAAAAAGGGGAAGAAAAAACGCAGGCACTAAACACTGTCATATATACAATACTAGAAAAGGTACAATTTCTGGGGAAATTGTGAAAGTGTTCTTGCCTCTACAACTGGAGTGGGCGGAGTAACTGGGTGGGGTGGAGTGGCTTGAATAACTGTGAAAAGTGTTAAAAAGCTTAATATTTTAAAAAGTATAAATAGTAGTAAAAAAGTTCCATCATTCGCTGAAAGAGCTGAACATTTTTTTCAAAAGTAATTTTTTTTTTCAAAAATGAATTTTTTTTTAATCAAAAATTATTTTTTTTTCTTCAAAAATGATTTTTTTTTTCAAAAGTAATTTTTTTTTTCAAAGGTAATTTTTTTTTCCAAAAATGAATTTTTTTATTTCAAAAATTTTTTTTTCGAAATTATTATTTTTTTTAAAGTAATTTTTTTTTCAAAAATGAATTTTTTTTTAATCAAAAATTATTTTTTTTTCTTCAAAAATGATTTTTTTTTTCAAAAGTAATTTTTTTTTTCAAAGGTAATTTTTTTTTCCAAAAATGAATTTTTTTATTTCAAAAAATTTTTTTTCGAAATTATTATTTTTTTTAAAGTAATTTTTTTTTCAAAAATAATTTTTTTTTTCAAAAATAATTTTTTTTTCAAAAATATTTTTTTTTTTCAAAAATATTTTTTTTTTCAAAAATATATATATATATATATTTTTCAAAAATGATTTTTTTTTGTTCAAAAATTATTTTTTTACTTTTTTCAAAAAAAATTTTTTTTTTTCAAAAATATTTTTTTTTTTACATGGGGCGGTCATAATGTTTTGGCTGATCATGGGGTGGTCATAATGTTTTGGCTGATCATGGGGTGGTCATAATGTTTTGGCTGATCATGGGGTGGTCATAATGTTTTGGCTGATCATGGGGTTGTCAGCTTTTGTCACTTCCCACTCTAGTTTTGAACATTTCGCCATTCATTCCTATGGGACCAATTTCGCCGCAAAAACGTCATTTCGTGGACCATTCGGCAAAACATTCCACAAAGTAATAACACACCAATCGGGAACAATCCGCTCGTTTCGGTATATTATTTTGTCTCTGTAGTGTGAAAACTGTGGGAGGAGTCTACAAGCATTATCAAGTCTAGCAGATGAAGTCACATGCATTTGGAGTGTCTCAGCATCTTGTGTTTACAACCACTGTTTCCTAGCAACGCTCATGCCCTGTTTATGCTTCCCAAATACTGCTTCATCAAAACTGCCCCATCAGAATTACCCCATCAAAACTGCCCCATCATATTCCTCTATTATAAATCAGTACATGGTGTGTCTGTCCCCTCCCCCGGGCTCTGTAATCAGCTGAGATGCTCCAGCCACCTCCCCCCTGTGTATAACAGAAGCTTTGGTAACCATGGCAACAAAACAAACACTAACAGTACACTCTGATTAATGGCTAAAATTTCCTGAAATGACCTCTAAACAAATGGCCGTAGTTTAAAAACTATACATCCTACAGCGAAGATCTTTATATTGTGAGAATCACAAGACCCAGACCTAGATTTTGATGTATAGTATGTCTCTGAAATATTAAAAATGAAGGCACAGTCGCAGTTTAGAAATTGCCCTTCAAATTTGGAGGGGGCTAGAGTGTAGTTTCAATGAATGTCAATGGACGGCGTGAGTTGCAAACAAATGGTCATATTGTGAAAACTATCAGGACTATGGCTTAGCCGTGGACATGTTTAGTGGCAGCAGGGATAGCTGAACGTTTTGATATAAGATTTGTGTAGGTGGGCTTGAAAATGAGGGAGTGGCGGCAGTTTAGAAATCATGTTCTGATTTTCCAGCTTTTGTCATCTCCCACTCTAGTTTCCCCATTCATTCCTATGGGACCAATTTCGCCGCAAAAACAACGATATTTCGTGAACCATTCGGCGAAACGTTCCACAAAGTAATAGCACACCATTCGGGAACAATCCGCACGTTTCGGTATATTACTTGTCTATGTAGTGTAAAAACTGTGGGAGGAGTTAGGGTGGTAAATTTGGCTATAATAATAAGAACTAGAAAATGCATTTCCTGGGGAAAATGCGTGGGAATGCTGAATTGCTAAAACGGCCCCCAGCAAAATTGCCCCCATCATATTGCCATCAAAACTGTCCCATCATATTGCCACCATCAAAACTGCCCCATCAGAATTGCCACCATCAAAACTGCCCCATCAGAATTGCCACCATCAAAACTGCCCCATCAGAATTACCCCATCAAAACTGCCCCATCATATTCCTCTATTATAAATCAGTACATGGTGTGTCTGTCCCCTCCCCCCTGTGTATAACAGAAGCTTTGGTAACCATGGCAACAAAACAAACACTAACAGTACACTCTGATTAATGGCTAAAATTTCCTGAAATGACCTCTAAACAAATGGCCGTATTTTAAAAACTATACATCCTACAGCAAAGATCTTTATATTGTGAGAATCACAAGACTCAGACCTAGATTTTGATACATAGTATGTCTCTGAAATATTAAAATTGAAGGCACGGTCGCAGTTTAGAAATTGCCCTTCAAATTTGAAGGGGCTAGAGTGTAGTTTCAATGAATGTCAATGGACGGTGTGAGTTGCAAACAAATGGTCATATTGTGAAAACTATCAGGACTATGGCTTAGCCGTGGACATGTTTAGTGGCAGCAGGGATAGCTGAACGTTTTGATATAAGATTTATGTAGGTGGGCTTGAAAATGAGGGAGTGGAGGCAGTTTAGAAATCATGTTCTGATTTTTCAGCTTTTGTCCCCTCCCCTGGGCTCTAATCAGAGCTGAGATGCTCCAGCCACCTCCCCCCCTGTGTATAACAGAAGCTTTGGTAACCATGGCAACAAAACACACACAGTACACTCTGATTAATGGCTAAAATTTCTTGAAATGACCTCTAAACAAAAAGCTTTTTCTCAAAAACTGTAAAAGATATCAAATTGAAAAGCTATAGCCAGATAGCTGAATATTTTGTGAACATTTTAAAGTTTGTTTGGTGTCTCTAGGTGAAAGTATGAAGGAGCTGAAACTTTTGGGAGCGGAAGAAAAATTTAAGGATTTCAAGCATGCTCCCATTGACTTCAATGTTAAAAAAAAGTGATAAAAAGCTTAATATTTTAAAAAGTATAAATGGTAGAAAAAAAGTTGAAAAAGAGCACACCTCAGCTAAAAGAGACGAACATTTTGATAGTTGAATGGTTTTAATAGCTGAAAGTATGCAGAAGTTACGCATTACCGAAAAACGTACGGAATAAGAAAAATAACTAGAAAATGCATTTCCTGGGGAAAATGCGTGGGAATGCTGAATTGCTAAAACGGCCCCCAGCAAAATTGCCCCCATCATATTGCCATCAAAACTGTCCCATCATATTGCCACCATCAAAACTGCCCCATCAAAAAATATTTTTTTTTTTCAAAAATATTTTTTTTTTTCAAAAATATTTTTTTTTTTCAAAAATATTTTTTTTTTTCAAAAAATTTTTTTTTTCAAAAATAATTTTTTTTTTTCAGAAATATATATATATTTTTTTCAAAAATATATATTTTTTTTCAAAAATAATTGCTTAATAGCTAAATTGCTAAAATGACCGCCATCAAAACTGCCCCATCAGAATTGCCACCATCAAAACTGCCCCATCATATTCCTCTATTATAATCAGTACATGGTGTGTCTGTCCCCTCCCCCGGGCTCTGTAATTAAAGCTGAGATGCTCCAGCCTCCTCCCCCCCCTGTGTATAACAGAAGCTTTGGTAACCATGGCAACAAAACATACACAGTACACTCTGATTAATGGCTAAAATTTCCTGAAATGACCTCTAAACAAAAAGCTTTTTCTCAAAAACTGTAAAAGAT
This sequence comes from Lithobates septentrionalis, assembly GCA_037952835.1. Taxonomy (NCBI): domain Eukaryota; kingdom Metazoa; phylum Chordata; class Amphibia; order Anura; family Ranidae; genus Lithobates; species Lithobates septentrionalis. The sequence continues at coordinate 153,385 of JBBDGP010003521.1, forward strand.
ATCAAACTGAAAAGATATAGCCAGATAGCTGAATATTTTGTGAACATTTTAAAGTTTGTTTGGCGTCTCTAGGTGAAAGTATGAAGGAGCTGAAACTTTTGGGAGCGGAAGAAAAATTTAAGGATTTCAAGCATGCTCCCATTGACTTCAATGTTAAAAAAAAGTAATAAAAAGCTTAATATTTTAAAAAGTATAAATGGTAGAAAAAAAGTTGAAAAAGAGCACACCTCAGCTAAAAGAGACGAACATTTTGATAGTTGAATGGTTTTAATAGCTGAAAGTATGCAGAAGTTACGCATTACCGAAAAACGTACGGAATAAAATTAAAATTATTAAAAATAATAAATAAAATCGAATAACAATAGTGGGACTGCTAAAGCATTCCCACTAATAAAAAAACGAATAACAATAGTGGGACTGCTAAAGCATTCCCACTAATAATATATATGTGAGATAACAGTAAGTGGTCTAGCTATGCAAGAACACTTAATAATATATATGTGAGATAACAGTAAGTGGTCTTGCTATGCAAGAACACTTAATAACATATGATCATATGGTTAACATCAGTCACATGGACTTGAACATAATTAAAAACATAAACAATATATAAATATAGGCATCAATTTAAATCAAATAAAATAGATAAGTAATTAAGACCATAAGAACAAGTAAGAAGTGGACTGATAGGGTAATGCCATACTAATATATAAATCCGGACAATATGGGACTAGACCACGATTGGGAAAGGGGGCTCCATAAGAAATCCTGATATCATACCCGAATAAGACCTGACTGAGACATTTAAAATCGCATGTGAATAATAATGTAGATAGGAGGGGGTAGATTTTAAAAATCGCTAAGGAAACAATTGAGGTCAAATTCGATATTTAGGCCACGAGGCGAGAACGTATCGAGAGTAAAAATCCATTGGGATTCGAGTTTACTCAAAGTCCTCACCTTGTGGCCCCCCCGCCAGTGTTTGATATACGGTGTTATACCCCAGAACTTCAGGTGGGTGGGGTCCTTATTATGGTGCGTAAGAAAATGTTTGGAAACACTGTGTTTATCATAACCGTTTAAGATGTTTTTAACATGTTCTTTAATGCGGACCCTCAGGGGTCTTTTGGTACGGCCAACGTATTGAAGGCCGCAACTACATTCAAGGGCGTATACCGCTCCTTCTGTGTTACAACAGATAAAATAGTTTACCTTATGGGTATCTCCTGTACTCGTGGAGGTGAAATTGAATACCTTTTCATTTGGGCGTTTGGTGTTTAAGCACGCGAAGCATCTTTTACACGGAAAAAAAACGTTACCGGTAAAGAATGAAAAAGGTTTCTTCGGTGGGTCAACAACATTTTTAACTACTAGATCTCTGATTGTGGGTGCCCTTTTGTACACAAATTTTGCATATCTGGAAAGAATCTCGCACAGCTGTCTATCTGCCAGTAGGATATGCCAGTGGCGTTTGATAATCCTTTCTATTCTTTTATGTTGCACATTGAAGTCCAGAACTAGCGGTATTCCTTCCAATGGGTTACTTTGTATCTCCTTATCTTTAATCAGTTCTTTCCGATCCATATTTGCAATCTCGGTAATTTTAGACTTAATGAATTGGCGATCGTAGCCTTTTGAGATAAACCTCTCTCCCATTTTTTCAGCTTGTTCGAAAAACGTCTCAATCTTGGTACAGTTTCTTTTGATCCGCATAAGTTGGCCCTTTGGGATATTGAAAATCCAGTTTTTATGGTGGCAACTCTTCGTTGGGAGGTAGCTGTTCCTATCTACGCTCTTAAAGTGCGTTTTCGTGCAGAGTATAGATTTCTCTAATGTGATCTCGAGGTCAAGGAAGTTAATTTTGTTCTTACTGATGTCCCAGGTTAATTCAATATTCCTGTCATTGATATTCAGTTTTTTCAGAAATTCCGTTAATGCGTTTTCTTCACCGTCCCATAATATAAAGATGTCATCGATATACCTTTTGTATATCGCTAGTTCGCTCGGACGATTATTAAAGACATTTTCCTCCTCCCATTTTGCCATAAAGAGGCCAGCTATACTTGGGGCAAATCTTGCTCCCATGGCAACTCCTGTTTGTTGATGGTAGTAAGCCTTGTTGTACCAGAAATAGTTGTTCTTGAGACTAAATTCAAGACATTTTATCAAGAACTTTCTCTGGATACATGGGAGATCCGTATAATTCCTGAGGCCCCATTTTGCGGCCTCGCAGGCTCGATGGTGGGGGGATCACCGTATATAGGGATGATATACATATGATGTATTTCTGAATATTCAGTTTGCGCACAAATTTCTGTATGCCAATATATGTTTCAAACTTATTAAGGTTTTTTGTCGGTGCAAATTTCAACCCTTTATCTAGTACGCCCACTTCTTCATGTGTCAGGTCCTGGCCGCTAAGGTTAAAAATGCCCTCTCCTTTTATGATCTTTTTCTTTTGTTGTCTCTTTCCGGCCCTTCGTCCTCTCTTCTTTCTGGACTTCTTCGCGACGATCGTGTCTCGTCTGAGTATCTTACTGGGTGATTTTCTCTGTTCCTGTCTAAAAAAGATTTGTTATATTCTTGGTCCCCATAATAGGGGGGGTTGGATCTAGCTGATCTTTCCTCTTCTTCTCTGCTCATCAAAAGGGGCATAGTAGTTGTATGTGGGAACAGGACTCCGTTCATCTTGTCTATAATTTCTCTGTGTAGGTCCCCTTCTATCATCCTCCCTGTATTCTTGGTTCGGACTCCTGTCCCTTGGTCTGTAGTATTCGTATCCTGAGTCTCTATTTTCTCTATATTCTTGTATGGGCCTTCTATAATCCCTCTGCTCGTATGGTGGTCCCCTGTAATCTCGTTCTCCATACGGTGGTCTGTGCCAATTATTCCTATTTTGGGGTCTTCTGTTATTTTTCCAATAATATTGCTTTCTCCCTCCATTTTGTGGTGTCCGATAATTTTGTTGGGGTCTTCTTTCATTCCGGTGTGGGGTATTCGCATAATGATCAGTGTTTCTCCTATCATTATCTCTGTGCCTTGGCGTCGTCCCTCTATTTCCATCTTCGGGTTCTTGGTATCTGGTGTTTTCTATATTTTGCCTAGGTTGTTCGTTTTGTGGTTGAGAAAACATTCTGACTATTTTTTCCGGTGTGGAGTATGTGGATGCAATTTCTGTTTTACCTAGCTGGCTTTGCCATTTGAAAACTTGGTCATTCTGGAAGTCATTGGTATCTCTAATATGCTTCTTGCTTTTCCTTTGTTGGACTTCTTTATCTTTTTTAACAAGGTCTCTGTTTAATTGGGTCATAAGAGTATTAAATTCGGCGCTGTCTTTGTATGGTTCTAATTCTCCTTTCAGATCGGCGATATTTTGGTCTATTTTCTTATTTTTCCTTCGTTTTCTTTCCGAACCAAGAACACAGGGAGGATGATAGAAGGGGACCTACACAGAGAAATTATAGACAAGATGAACGGAGTCCTGTTCCCACATACAACTACTATGCCCCTTTGATGAGCAGAGAAGAAGAGGAAAGATCAGCTAGATCCAACCCCCCCTATTATGGGGACCAAGAATATAACAAATCTTTTTTAGACAGGAACAGAGAAAATCACCCAGTAAGATACTCAGACGAGACACGATCGTCGCGAAGAAGTCCAGAAAGAAGAGAGGACGAAGGGCCGGAAAGAGACAACAAAAGAAAAAGATCATAAAAGGAGAGGGCATTTTTAACCTTAGCGGCCAGGACCTGACACATGAAGAAGTGGGCGTACTAGATAAAGGGTTGAAATTTGCACCGACAAAAAACCTTAATAAGTTTGAAACATATATTGGCATACAGAAATTTGTGCGCAAACTGAATATTCAGAAATACATGGCAGGAAACCCCCCGAGAGTAAATACGGTAGTACCTACACACCAAGAAATTGCACATAGCTCATTAAGGAACAAATCCATTTTCAATCCCCCGATTAAGGATAACAAACATATTGATGTTTTTAAAAAAATTGTTTTAGACGAAGTCAAGGACCTGAAGGTAAAAAAGAGAGAAGATCCTAAGTTTATAAAAAATGGTATCCGTAAGTTGATAAAAAGAAGAGATATCGTTATTCAACCAGCAGATAAGGGAGGTGGGATTGTGATCCTCTCAAAGGAACAATACCACAAATCAATGACCCAGATGCTAGATGATACAAAGACGTACACCAAGCTATTGAAGAATCCTGTATTCAGCTGCCGGAAAGCACTCGAACAAATTGTCCATTTAGGTGTGAAAAAACTGGTATTGAATAAAAAAGAAGCAAGATTTCTTATATAACCGGTGTGCGGCAGGAGTCTGGTATATCTATTACCTAAAATTCACAAAAACAGAACCGACCCACCACTGAGGCCGATAGTTAATAGTATAGATTCACTGACCTCAAGGATGGGACAATACATCGACACCTTTCTACAGCCAGCAGTGCAGAAGACAGAAGCGTACCTGAGAGACACTAAACAGATGTTGCAAACTATTGAAAATTTCCAAGGAGGTGATAAATCATGGGTTATGGCTACAGCGGACGTATCATCCCTATATACGGTGATCCCCCCACCATCGAGCCTGCGAGGCCGCAAAATGGGGCCTCAGGAATTATACGGATCTCCCATGTATCCAGAGAAAGTTCTTGATAAAATGTCTTGAATTTAGTCTCAAGAACAACTATTTCTGGTACAACAAGGCTTACTACCATCAACAAACGGGAGTTGCCATGGGAGCAAGATTTGCCCCAAGTATAGCTGGCCTCTTTATGGCAAAATGGGAGGAGGAAAATGTCTTTAATAATCGTCCGAGCGAACTAGCGATATACAAAAGGTATATCGATGACATCTTTATATTATGGGACGGTGAAGAAAACGCATTAACGGAATTTCTGAAAAAACTGAATATCAATGACAGGAATATTGAATTAACCTGGGACATCAGTAAGAACAAAATTAACTTCCTTGACCTCGAGATCACATTAGAGAAATCTATACTCTGCACGAAAACGCACTTTAAGAGCGTAGATAGGAACAGCTACCTCCCAACGAAGAGTTGCCACCATAAAAACTGGATTTTCAATATCCCAAAGGGCCAACTTATGCGGATCAAAAGAAACTGTACCAAGATTGAGACGTTTTTCGAACAAGCTGAAAAAATGGGAGAGAGGTTTATCTCAAAAGGCTACGATCGCCAATTCATTAAGTCTAAAATTACCGAGATTGCAAATATGGATCGGAAAGAACTGATTAAAGATAAGGAGATACAAAGTAACCCATTGGAAGGAATACCGCTAGTTCTGGACTTCAATGTGCAACATAAAAGAATAGAAAGGATTATCAAACGCCACTGGCATATCCTACTGGCAGATAGACAGCTGTGCGAGATTCTTTCCAGATATGCAAAATTTGTGTACAAAAGGGCACCCACAATCAGAGATCTAGTAGTTAAAAATGTTGTTGACCCACCGAAGAAACCTTTTTCATTCTTTACCGGTAACGTTTTTTTTCCGTGTAAAAGATGCTTCGCGTGCTTAAACACCAAACGCCCAAATGAAAAGGTATTCAATTTCACCTCCACGAGTACAGGAGATACCCATAAGGTAAAGGATTTTATCTGTTGTAACACAGAAGGAGCGGTATACGCCCTTGAATGTAGTTGCGGCCTTCAATACGTTGGCCGTACCAAAAGACCCCTGAGGGTCCGCATTAAAGAACATGTTAAAAACATCTTAAACGGTTATGATAAACACAGTGTTTCCAAACATTTTCTTACGCACCATAATAAGGACCCCACCCACCTGAAGTTCTGGGGTATAACACCGTATATCAAACACTGGCGGGCCACAAGGTGAGGACTTTGAGTAAACTCGAATCCCAATGGATTTTTACTCTCGATACGTTCTCGCCTCGTGGCCTAAATATCGAATTTGACCTCAATTGTTTCCTTAGCGATTTTTAAAATCTACCCCCTCCTATCTACATTATTATTCACATGCGATTTTAAATGTCTCAGTCAGGTCTTATTCGGGTATGATATCAGGATTTCTTATGGAGCCCCCTTTCCCAATCATGGTCTAGTCCCATATTGTCCGGATTTATATATTAGTATGGCATTACCCTATCAGTCCACTTCTTACTTGTTCTTATGGTCTTAATTACTTATCTATTTTATTCGATTTAAATTGATGCCTATATTTATATATTGTTTATGTTTTTAATTATGTTCAAGTCCATGTGACTGATGTTAACCATATGATCATATGTTATATTGTATATATGACAGTGTTTAGTGCCTGTCCCTTCTGCGTTTTTTCTTCCCCTTTTTTTAGTTTATTTTTCATTTAGGTATATGCTATCTACGTTTTATAATTCCCCCCCGTTTTTGCGAATGGCAAACATTGCCAGTTTTTAATATGCTTTTAGAATACAGCCTTGACAGTCCCCGGTTTACTGTCTTTTACATCACCTATGCTCCTGCAGCCCGCTACCTCCCTTCCCATACACCTGTCATTTGATACTTCTCTTGACAGATCGGCTACTAGTCGCTCTGTCCTTCCTTGCTGACAGTGCGGGAGATACAGGAAGGCAGGTTCCACCTAATTGGCCGCTCAGATCAGCTGGCATATAGGATGGGCGGGCGTCTAGTACACCCAAACATGGCCGCGCCGTATGATCCCTAGGAAAATGGCCGCCGTAATACTAATCACAGGACTCCGGGAAAATGGCCGCCCATTAGCGCCCATTATAATACTATTTAAAGACAAAACTGTAGCCTGTACTTATCCTCTGATGAAGTCACGTGCGGTGTGACGTCACGCGTAAGGACGGGACAGGCTCTACACGCTGTGTCAGTAATACGAGCTCGCCGCTCGTCGGAGATAGGAACATCATTGCTGTTTTATATGTGAGTACCGAGTTTTACCTTAATAAAGCTACTGGTTTTAGCAGTATTACACTATTGGGGCTCCCCGTGTTTTTTATCCCCCCTATTTACCGAGGGAACCACCCCCTGGAATTGGGACCGTGAGGATAGGGCTCTACATCCTAGGAGGACCCCCCTAAAAAAGATTCTTGGTCATACACGCCTGCTCCATTGCTTCAAGGAGGACCCTGTGCAAAGACCCCTGGCTATATGCGTTTGCCCTATTGCCTTAAGGTAAGGGGCCATCTCTCACAGGAGTGACCGTTGCATGTCAGGACGCTATCACCTTTATTTTAAACAAAAAAGGACCTTGTTCTACTGTCACATCTGGTGCATGCCAAATCATCCAAGTCACATTATTTAGCACCATTGCTTGCTATAGTTCTGAACAATCTGCGAACATTGCACTGGTTTACATTTTTTATTTTGTTTCACTTTGCACCTGTCACTTTATGTGCTACTTTGTTTGCCACTCTATTTGAGTCACATAGGTTTTTTATGTTAGGTGACACCATAGGCGTGCGCACGGGGTGTGCCTGGGCACACCCTAATCACCCTGTGCTGTGTCCAGAGATTTGCCCCAAAATGCTGCATCTAAGGGAGTGTGTGGCCCGCGCTGCCTGTGAAACAGTTTCACAGGCAGCAGAGCGTGAGAATTGCCAGAGCTGATCAGTGTATGGAACTGTCAGATAATGACACTGCATGCAGGAAGTGAGACCAGCTGTCTTAATGTCAGGGTGATGAGGGGGGTGGGCGGGACAGAACGGCCATCAAACACCAGCCAATGGGATGGGGTCTGGGCGGGCCGCTCTCTGAAGCAGCTCAAACATTGGCTTGTGTTTATAGCGCTTGGTCCCGCCCACTCCCGACATCGTGGCTGAGTTGTAAGTCATCACAACTCAGCCGCGATGTCGGGGGTGGGCGGGATCAAGCGGCAACACCAGCCAATGATTGGGCTGCTTCAGAGAGGGGGCGGAGCCAGAGAAATGTAGCGGCCCGCCCAGACCCATCCTATTGGATGGTGTTTGGTAACTGTTCAGTCCCGCCCACCACCAGCATCACCGCTGACTTTTAACAGCTGTGTCTCTCCTTGCATGCAGTGTCATTATCTGACAGTTTCATACACTGAACAGCTCTGGCAATTCTCACCATCTGCTGAATGTGAAACTCCTCCTCTCCCCTATCTGTGCCACCCAATGCTGCCAATCAATTCTGCCAATCAGTGCCAACCAATGCTGCCAATCAGTGCCAACCAATGCTGCCAATCAGTGCCAACCAATGCTGCCAATCAGTGCCAACCAATGCTGCCTATCAGTGCCAAACAGTACTGCCTATCAGTGCAAACCAGTGCCGCCTATCGGTGCCAACCACTGTTGCCTATCAGTGCCACTGCTGCTTATCAGTGCCAACCAATGCTGCCTATCTGTGCCAGTGCTGCTTATCAGTGCAAACCAATGTTGCCTATCAATGCCAACCAGTTCTGCCTATCTGTGCCAGTGCTGCTTATCAGTGCCAACCAATTCTGCCTATCAGTGCAAACCAGTGCTGCCTATCAGTGCCAACCAATGCTGTAAATCAGTGCCAACCAATGCTGTCAATCAGTGCCAACCAATGCTGCCTATCAGTGCTGCCAATCAGTGCCCATCAGTGCTGCATATCAGTGCCCATCAGTGCTGCCTATCAGTGCCAATCAGTGCTGACAATTAGTGCCCATCAGTGTTGCCAGTCAGTGCCCATCAGTGCTGCCAATCAGTGCCAACCAATGCTGCCTATCAGTGCCAACGAATGCTGCCAATCAGTGCCAACCAATGCTGCCTATCAGTGCCAACCAGTTCTGCCTATCCGTGCCAGTGCTGCTTATCAGTGCCAACCAATTCTGCCTATCAGTGCCAACCAATTCAAACCAGTGCTGCCTATCAGTGCAAACCAGTGCTGCTTATCAATGCCAACCAATGCTGCCTATCAGTGCCAGTGCTGCCTATCAGTGCCAACCAGTACTGCCTATCTGTGCCAGTGCTGCTTATCAGTGCCAACCAATTCTGCCTATCAGTGCAAACCAGTGCTGCCTATCAGTGCCAACCAGTGCTGCCTATCAGTGCCAACCAATGCTGTAAATCAGTGCCAACCAATGCTGCCTATCAGTGCTGCATATCAGTGCCCATCTGTGCTGCCTATCAGTGCCCATTAGTGCTGCCCATCAGTGCTGCCAATCAGTGCACATCAGTGCTGTATATCAGTGCCCATCAGTGCTGCCTATCAGTACCAATCAGTGCTGCCTATCAGTACCAATCAGTGCTGACAATTAGTGCCCATCAGTGCTGCCTATCAGTGCCACCTACCAGTGCCCATCAGTGCAGCCTATCAGTGCCCATCAGTGCTTCCAATCAGTGCTGCCTATCAGTGCCGATCAGTGTAGATCAGTGCTGCCAATCAGTGCTGCGAATCAGAGCCTATCAGTGCCCATAAGTGCTACCAATAAGAGCCCATCAGTGATGCATATAAGTGCCCATCAGTGCCACCTATCAGTGCCAATCAGTGCCCATTAGTGCCAATCAGTGCTGCCTATCAGTGCCACCTATCAGTGCACATCAGTGCTACCAATTAGTGCCCATCAACGCTGCCAATCAGTGCAGCCTATTAGTGCCCATCAGTGCTGCCTTAGCAGGGATGGTGGAAACCCCTCTACAGATAATTGCAATACAAATTACCTTCGAGTGCAACAACTTTTTAGTTGGGAGGTTCACACCATTATAGCACTTTGGATTTTTTATTTTTTAGAGTGTTACACTTAATTGTATATGTTTTAGTTACAGTTATAATATGAATTATTGCACTTGAAGTTAATTTCCCACCACCCCTGCTAAGTCCATGTCTTTATGGACCTTGCTTTGTGCACTGGGGAGCAGTCATGTTGGAAGGGGTCATCCCCAAACTGTTCCCTCAAAGTTGAGAGCATGAAATTGTCCAAAATGTCTTGGTATGCTGACGCCTTAAGAGCTCCCTTTACTGGAACTAAGGGGCCGAGCCCAACCCCTGAAAAACAACTCCACACCATAATCCCCCCTCCACCAAATGATTTGGACCAGTGCACAAAGCAAGGTCCATAAAGACATGGATGAGCGAGTTTGGGGTGGAGGAACTTGACTGACCTGCACAGAGTCCTGACCTCAACCCGATAGAACACCTTTGGGATGATTTTGAGTGGAGACTGCGGGCCAGGCCTTCTCATCCAACATCAGTGCCTGACCTCACAAATGCCCTTCTGGAAGAATGATCAAACATTCCCATATACACACTCCTAAACCTTGTGGACAGCCTTCCTAGAAGAGTTGAAGCTTTTATAGCTGCAAAGGGCAGAGCCAACTCAATATTGAACCCTATGGACTAAGACGGCATTAAAGTTCATGTGCGTGTAAAGGCAGGCGTCCCAATACTTTTGACACTATATATATATGTATGTGTGCTTGAGCTTTCGGGTGCACACCCTAATGCAATAGGCTGCGCACGCCTATGGGTGACACCATTGATTTCTGCACATGATTACAGATATGGACGGAGTATTTACTTAATGGCATTATTTATGATGAGTGATTTTTTAGCAATATATTTTCCACATTGATTTGTCTTTATTGTTTTTAGCATTGCCAATATATATTGATGAGTGTGATGTTTTATGGCGGATTGCCAACACTTTAATGTTGTTTATACCACTTTTTAGTTATTTATCATCACTTTAAGTCCCCTAACAGGGGCGCTCTGGATTAGCGCAGCACTATTTAATATTTTTTATGTCCTTTTAAGGTTTGGTTTGCACCTTTATTCAGTGCATGCAGCTTGTCCGTAGTACTATATTAGACTCTTTTCCTGTTAGCGCGGGAATAATTTCTTTATTCTATATATAGATATAGCTATAGATATATATATATATATTTTTTTTTAGATGTTCACGTCTCTGGCTGGGTTCACACTTGTGCGATGCGTGAACCAGCAAGATTCCTGTGTGGGTTTTCACATCGCACCTACATTGACATCTGCGCACCACTGCGGGTGTCAATGTAAAGTTAATGACACCCCCAGATCATTTCACAGATCGCAGTGCGAACTATGTAATGGTGCAGGAATCGGATCGCATGCGTGTTCACACCCATGCGATCAGATTCCAGTGCGGACCAAATAAAGGGTCCTGTACCATTTTGGTGCAAATGCAATATGGTTTAGGGCCAGTTCCGACTGCTGCGGTGTCCAAGATCGGATGTGATTCGCACCGCACTGCAGTGCAAAATCACATCCGATCTCTGTGCGATGCGATTTCAGCCATACAGATAGTATTGCTAAATTTGCATTGCCCTCGGACCAAACTCTTACAGGACCCTTTTTTTGGTCCACAGCAGAATCGGATCGCATGGGTGTTCACACCCATGCGATTCAATTACTGTCTGAGTTTGCAGATCGCACTGCGATATGCGAACTGATTTGGGGGTGTTGTTAACTTTTAGGCCCAGTTCACACTTGTGCGATGCCGGACATCGCACAGGCATCGCATTTAATTCGCAGCACACTGCCATTCACATTGCATGCGATGTCTGTGCGGTGCGATATCAGCTGTACAGATAGTATGGCTGATATTGCACCGCATTTGGTGCAAACACGCACAGGACCCTTTTTTCTGTTCGGACCAGAATCGGATCGCATGTGTGTTCACACATATGCGATCCGATTCATGTCCGGACTGTCAGTTCGCAGTGCGATATGCAAGCTGAACTGGGGTTGTCGTTAACAATGTATTGACACTCCCCAGCGATTCGCATATGGCAGTGTGAACTGACATGCGAGTCGGTGCGATGCGGTAACCCGCAGTGGATTCGCAGTGTTCTCGCATTGCACCAGTTTATCAATTTTTATGTTTATCAATTATGAAATATATTTTATTTCAATTTATTAATAAATATTTATACTTGTATACTTTATTAAAATTATTTTTTTAATGATTATAAATGTATTTTGCATTTATATGAATGGTGTATAGCTGCATTACATATGTGCATTACATTCATTTACTATACACCATTCACATTTAAATAAGGACATGTATGATCTTTAAATATTGATAAAAACAATGTTTTTTTATAATTAGGTTAATGTATATTGTGTAGGGGGAATTTAACGTTGTTATTTTATTAATATGTTGGGGAATGTGTGCTGATTTGTGTTACACTTTGTATTTTATGGTTCCTCATACTGTAATCCCGCTATATCACGCGAGATTATAGTGAGAGGAGCCGTTTCTCAGGAGTTCCTGGCATTTGTAGATCGCTTCTCAACTCAACATGAGAAGCCATCTACACACTTTCATAAACAGGCACTCAGAGGAGAGCGATCTCCTCTGAGAATGCCTGAGAACTGAATCGCGGTATTTTACCTCACTTTCATAAAAGGACACCTTATTCTAGACTGGATTTTCTCCTGATTGAACATCGCTGACTGGAGGCGGTTGCTAGTTCGAACATTGGGGTAATGACCTTTTCTGATCATGCGCCTATAAGCTTAACAGTAAATATAGGACAGACCCACAATAAGAGCCCTAGCTGGAAGTTAAACGAAGAACTACTAAACGATAAAGAGATAGGTGATCTAGTATCAAAGGAATTAGAGTTCTACTTTAAAACTAACGAAACAGCAGAGGTCTCGGAGTCCATAGTGTGGGAGGCCCACAAAGCCTATATTAGGGGAATTTTGATTAAGGCAGGCGCGGAAAAGAAGAGAAAGAAAAAGGGAAGAAAAACTCAAAATAATGAACGAGATATCAGAACTCGAGCAATTGCATAAATTAGATGGGGGGAAGGAGGTGCTCTTAAGACTCCACAATAAAAGAGAGGCCATGAGAGCTCTAATTTGACAAGAAACACGAGTAACGTACAACCTACTAAAGAAAGAGAGATATGTGGGGGGAAACAAGCTGGGGAAGTATTTAGCAAAGACCCTAAAAAAAAAGAAGACCAATAACTACATTGAGAAAATCAAGACCTCAGACGGGGAGGTGAAATATAGAACTAGTGAAATCGCCAAAACCTTTCAAAACTATTATGAGGGACTATATTCCATCAATAACAAGATCTCAATGAGCGAGGCAGACAAAAAAAGGGAGAGAACCAAAGTTTTTTTTCAGGAGTTAGGATTAAAAAAAATAGAAAAAGATAAATATAATCTACTAGAGGCCCCTATTACAGAGGATGAAATAAAAAAAAACACTGAGGGAGACGTCAGTGGGGAAAAGCCCTGGGCCGGACGGTTTCTCCGTACTGTATTATACAAAATTCCAAGACTTCTTAATCCCTAAATTATGTCCGTACATGTATGGAATAGGTGTAAAGTGGGAGATGGGGAAAGAAGCGTTAGAAGCTATTATCACCATTATATTGAAGGAGGGCAAGGACAGTACACTCTGTTCTAGCTATAGACCTATAGCGCTTCTCAATGCGGACACGAAATTGTTTGCGAAAATTCTGGCCGGGAGAGTGAAGAACATACTGAACAACATGGTCCACCCAGATCAGGTGGGATTCACCCCTGGTAGGGAGGGACGGGATAACGGGATAAGAACCCTCCTGGTAACCCAAAGAATGAGGGACAGTGGAGCCCCAGGTCTACTCCTGTCAATCGACGCTGAGAAAGCTTTTGACAGGGTAGACTGGGGCTTTATGTTCTGTATGTTGAAAGAGATAGGAATTGGGCCAAACATGATTAGATGGATGAAGGCGCTGTATGCTAGTCCTTCTGCAAGGGTCAAAGTAAACGGAACACTATCCGAGTCGTTTGTAATGACCAACGGAACGAGACAGGGGTGCCCACTGTCCCCCCTTCTGTTCGTGCTAGCGCTTGAGCCCCTGTTAATAAGGATAAGGCGGAACCCGGATATTACGGGAGTACTTGACGGAGACGAAGACCACAAATTGGCTGCCTTTGCAGACGACATCCTTTTTTAAAGAAAGAAGAACTTTTGCGCTAACCAGACAAATGAGATAAAATGAAATATTAGGTGCAGCTGCTAGTGTTAGTCAAAAAAATACAAAAGACCCTAATACAATACATATATAGTGACAAGCGCGCATCCTGACACAGTGTGTATTATACAGTGTGTGTAATCCTTAGTGTTTTGAACCCTATAGGTGTGATATTGAATAATAAATATCCAAAATAATTTATGTGAAAAAAAACTTATTGAAGAATTTGTTATAGTTCCGCTAAATATTGAATTACCATGCTCCAAACAATATTGTGAAAATAATATAGTAAAAAATGTTGGTATAGTGACACCAGCCACAATGTTGCTAAAAAAACTTTTTGGTCAGCAACAATGTAGCATCCACTCATTACTCAAAATAATATTGTGAACATCATATGGTGAAATATAGTGGTATAGTGACACCAGCCACAATGTTGCAAAAAGACTCTGGTCAGCAACAATGTAGTATTCACTCCACACCTCAAAAATAGTGCTAGAAAAAAATAGTCTGTCAGTGAGAACTTCTTCCCTCTGAATATCCTGTGTAAGGATTTAAACAATAAAAAAATTATGTATTCAAACTCAGTCCTCATAGAAATATATATTATGCTGATGATGAAATAAATATTCTACTGGAATACAGTGATGATCTTCCTATTCAGAAAATATAGTAGAAGAGGCTGCTTACCGGATCAGATGGATCTCTGGTTAGGGAGATCAAACAAGCTTGTTGCATTAGCCTGCCAGCTTCCCTGATTATCACCTGGATGTCAGTTGTAGGATCTTCATCCACTTTACCCAATCCACAGAACAGGTATCCTCTGTTTTTGGTATACAGGATTCCCACAACTCCAGAATGATTTTAAATCTTTGAATTATCCATAGTATAGCCAAACACCTCAGTGGGAACAAAGCGGGAGAAACTCCATAGTGCAGATGTGTATTTCAAAAAATGTATTTTAACCACCTCAATACAGTGCATTTTCGCCCCCTTCCTGCCCAAGCCATTTTTCAGCTTTCAGCGCTGTCACACTTTAAATGACAATTGCGCGGTCATACAACACTGTACCCAAATGAAATTGTTATCATTTTTTTCCCCACAAATAGAGCTTTCTTTTAGTGGTATTTGATCACCTCTGCGGTTTTTATTTTTTGCGCTATAAACAAAAGAAGAGTGAGAAGTTTAAAAAAAACACAATAATTTTTATCTTTTGCGATAATAAATATCCAATTTTTTTTTCTTTAAAACAAATTTTTTCTCAGTTTAGGCCGATATGTATTCTTCTACATATTTTTGGTAAAAAAAATCGCAATAAGCGTATATAGATTGGTTTGCGCAAAAGTTATAGCGTCTACAAAATAGGGGATAGATTTATAACATTTTTATTTTTTTTATTTTTTTACTAGTAATGGCGGCGATCTGCGATTTTTATTGTGACTGCGATATTGCGGCGGACACATCGGACACTTTTGACACATATTTGGGACCATTCACATTTATACAGCGAACCATGCTATAAAAATGCATTGATTACTGTATAAATGTGACAGGCAGGGAAGGGGTTAACACTAGGTGGTGATCGAGGGGTTAACTGTGTTGCTAGGGAGTGATTCTAACTGTAGGGGGCGGGGACTCACTAGAGGAGGAGACCGATCGGTGTTCCGCTGTGCTGGGAACATACCATCGGTCTCCTCTCCTCTGACAGGACCGTGGATCTGTGTGTTTACACACACAGATCCACGGTCCTGCTGTGTTACCGGTAATCGCGGGTGCCCGGCGGACATCGCGGCCGCCGGGCACGCGCACCGGGTGCCTAGTGACACGGCGGGCGCGCGCGATCGCCGCCGGCGGCGCGCGCGCGCCCCCTGGTGGCCTGGGAATGCGAGGCCGTCATATGACGCCCGCCCGCAACGAGAGCTGCGCCGCCTGGCCGTCAATAGACAGCCGGCGGTCAGGAAGCGGTTAAAAAACTTTTTCACAGTCACTTCAACAAATTCCACTGCAGTTGATCACAGCAATGACACACAGCACTCTAGGAACCGCAAATCAACAACTTCAAAAGTGAACAGCAAACGGGAACCAGATAAAAAACAGCTAAAAAGTTCAACTGCAAGTTTTAGCAGACATGCAGCGAGGGAGCAAACCGACTGACTGCATGGGGGAAAAAAACTAAAAAAAGTGATGGCATCACAGCCTCTAGCTCCACCTGACATGTTTCCCCTAAACAGGCTTCCACTGGGAACGGAGACATGGCTGGATATTGACACATCACGTTTATATACTCACAAGGCAGGAGAGACACCGGAAGTAACATTTCCACACTTCCTTCTTGTTGTCACTTAATATGTGGTCATTTTATTTCCGGATTTACTTTAAAAACTAAAAAATTATTATACTTCATCATCCCATATGAGGAAAAAGGGGAAGAT
The DNA here is from genome assembly GCA_037952835.1 of Lithobates septentrionalis. Lineage (NCBI taxonomy): Eukaryota > Metazoa > Chordata > Amphibia > Anura > Ranidae > Lithobates > Lithobates septentrionalis. The sequence goes on from JBBDGP010003521.1 coordinate 169,765, forward strand.
GAGACTGGAAATTACTATTAGAAAAAAAGAAAAAATATTTTTCCTCAAACAACACTTTTTCTGGAAAAAAACTCATTTTTTAAAAACTCTTTTTTAAAAAGGGATTACCACAAATAGACTTATACATATATATATATATATATATATATATATATATATATATATATATATATATATATGTGTGTGTATGTATATATATTATATATATATATATATATATATATATATATATATATATATACGCATATCTAGGTATATTGGTGTTCTTGATTTGCGTTTCAACTTATTATATATATATATATATATATATATATATATATATATATATATATATATATATATATATATATATATATATATATATATATATATATATATACATATAAATTTATTACATTTTTCATAGGGGTTATTTTGTCCTAAGGTTATGCAGCAGTCTAACCAAAAAGAGGACTCTACTCCCTTAATACATTAATTCATTGTTATATAAAATTATCAACAATTGCAACACTTTAAAGGGGAAAAATTCTTAAAAACCGTTCGGAAGACTTCTATCTGTTATCAATGTAGCAGTTAATATCCCATTCTACATTGAGTCCCAGGGGCTTGTAACTTTGGAGGTCGTATATCCATCTGGTTTCACGACGAGAGATGGACCTTTTCATATTACTTCCTCTCCAATGTGGGGTATATTTTTCTATCGCTATCACCTTCAATAAAGCAGTATTGCTATTATGGTGGGTTCTAAAGTGTCTTGACACACTATGTCCTATGAAACCTCTCCTAATATTCCCCAAATGTTCCCCTATTCTAATATTTAGAGCACGGGTGGTCCTCCCCACGTATTGTAACCCGCAAGGGCAAATAAGCAGGTAGACCACCCCCACAGTGCTGCATGTAATGAAGTCCTTTAATATCATATGTTTTATTGGTAACATTGGAGGTGAAAGTCGTGGTTCTTACCGTCTGAGAGGTCTTACATACCTTACACCTCCTGCATGGGTAGAACCCTTTAAGATTCCCAAAGGTACTAATCTTAGGGGGACATTCAATGGCACTTGGTGCTAATTTCTCCGTCAATGTCTGATTTTTTCAAAAAATGATGCTAGGTCTAAAAGGGAGAACCGATCCCAAGATCTCATCCCCCTTCAGAATATTCCAATACTTCTTCATAATTCTGTTTACCCACCAATGCTGTGATGAGAAGGTGGTGATAAAGGCCCACTCAAAATTCTTCTTTTTACTTTCATCCAAATTTTTAATTCTGGGTTTCAGGAGTTGTTCCCTTTCTATATTGGCTATTTTTTCAAGTTCTACTTACAATATTTCAGATCTATATCCTTTATCCTCAAAACGTTTTTTTAGGACTTCAGCCTGAGCCCTGTAGTCCTCCATATGAGAACAGTTCCTCCTTACTCGCTGGAATTGGCCTTTAGGTATAGCTTTAAGCCAATCCGGATGATGGCAGCTTCCAATAGAAATGTAGCCATTCCTATCAGTTGTTTTAAAAAACGTTTTAGTGAACAATTGTCCCTCACTCTTGGTGATTGTGAGGTCCAGAAAGTTGACTGACGTTTCACTATATTCATATGTGAAACTTATGCCCCATTTATTCGAATTACCTTATCCATAAACGACTTCAATGATTCTACATCCCCTTTCTACAGAAAGAAGGCGTCATCAATGAACCTTCGCCAAAAAAGTAGGCGGGGACAGTCCCATGCAAAGATATGGTCATTTTCCCACAGTGCCATAAATAAATTGGCGAGGCTGGGGGCAAACTTTGCCCCCATTGCCACGCCAGTACACTGTAAGAAATACTGATCATTAAAGAAGAAAAAATTATGTTCCATTGCAAATTTTAATAATTTCAGAACAAACTCTCTCGTTGACTGCTTGATGGAATTATCTCTACTCATATAGTATCTGGTAGCTGAGTAACCTAAATCATGTCGTATATTCGTATATAATGCGGAAACGTCCGATGTTACTAGTAGGACATCATCATCCACTTTCATCTGTGAAATTTCATTGATAATCTGTGATGAATCCTTTAAGAAAGCTGGAGTCTTAGTTACCAGCGGTTGTAGAAAAAAAATCTACAAACTTACCAACCCTAGAAGTGAGGGAGTCTATGCCACTTACTATCGGTCTACCTGGTGGCCGCACTGGGTTCTTATGTATTTTTGGTAGGTAATAGATAATCGCCATTTTAGGTGCCAAAGGTATCAGAAACTCCATTTCTTTTTTGTTAATAACACCTTTTTTGAAACCATCCTGAATTATCATATTAAGTTGCTTCCTATATCCCACGTGGGATCCCGCCTCAAAATGGTGTATGTGTTCCTGTCAGATAATAAATTATTCATTTCCTCCAAATAATCCTGTTTCTTGAGAAGGACAATTCCTCCCCCCTTATCCGCAGGACGTATTATTAGTTCTTTTTTCTCACATAGAGTTTCTATACCAGGGGTCTCAAACTCAAATTGCCTGAGGGCCACATGACAAGTTTTCATATCCCATGGGGGGCCGCATGCAAACTTGCAGCGTGCAGCGGAGAGGACAGAAGAGATGGAGAGGTAAAGCCGATGGCCGATATATGATGACGATTTTTGTGGCCGATATTTTAGGCCGATTTGAAAAAAAAAAAGCTCACCCACTCCACTCCTCCCTGCTTGCTCCTGTCACTCTACCAAACACTTGATGTCCTCAGTACAGATGGCACTGGTTGGCTTAGGCAGGTGGCACTGGCAGGTGGCACTGTCTGTCACTGGCAGGTGGCACTGGCAGGTGGCACGTTGCACTGTTTGGAGGGTGCACTGATTGGCACTGACAGATGGCACTGGCAGGTGGCACTGATTGGCAATGGCACTGGCAGGTGGCACTTATTGGCAGTGGCACTGGTTGGCACTGGAAGGTGGCACTGGCAGGCATTGGCAAGTGGCACTGGTTTGAAACTGGCAGGTGGCACTGGTTTGGAACTGGCAGGTGGCACTGACAGGTGGCACTGATTGGCGTGGCACTGGCAGGTGGCACTGATTGGCGTGGCACTGGCAGGTGGCACTGATTGGTGTGGCACTGGCAGGTGGTGGCAGGTGGCACTGGCAAGCACTGGTTGGCACTGGCAGGTGGCACTGATTGGCGTGGCACTTGCAGGTGGCGGAAGGTGGCACTGGCAGGTGGCTTTGATTGGCAGGGGCACTGGTTGGCGGTGGCACTGGCAGGCACTGGTTGGCGGTGGCACTGATTGGCGGTGGCAGGTGGCACTGGCAGGTGGTACTGGTTGGAGGTGGCAGGTGGCAATGGCAGACTGGTTGGCACTGGCAGGTGGCACTGATTGGCAGTGGCACTGGCAGCTGGCACTGACAGATGGCACTGACAGATGGCACTGATTGGCACAGGCAGGTGCCACTGGCAGGTTTCACACTGAGCGGAGTGTAACAGTGTGTGAAACTGACAAGGAGCTGTCCACACTCAGCGCTTGATGCTTGTGTGAAGCTGACACGTAGCACAGAGGAGAGAGACAGAGGGATCTGTCAGAATTGAGGTTGATGTCGGGGTGGGCGGGACCCGGCCGAGGTGGGCGGGGCCAGCAGCTGTCAAACACCAGCCAATGATTGGGCTGCTTAAGAAAAGGGGCGGGCCACATACACGTAGCTGCCCGCCCAGATCCCATTGGCTGGTGTTTGATATTGGCCGGGTCCCGCCCACCCCGGCCGGGTCCCGCCCACCCCCGACATCAACCTCAAATCTGACAGATCCCTCTGTCTCTCTCCTCCTGTTACGTGTCAGTTTCACACAAGCATCAAGCGCTGAGTGTGGAGAAGAAAGGAAGAGCAGCGGCCAGTGCTATATATCGACCTAATGGCCAAATATCGGTCGACCTCTAGTCCTTTATCAGCCCTGCCTGCGGGCCATTTTTAACCGGTCCGCGGGCCGCAAATGGCCCGCGGGCCGGTACTTTGAGACCCCTGTTCTATACCTTTATGAATTTCCTTCTGTTTATTATTATTGCAATTCTTAAAACTTACCTTTTGTAAATCTTGCATTACTAGGTTTTTGAAAACCGCTATACTAGGAGCCGGTTTTTCAGGGGGATTAAAGAGGGACGCATTTCTGAGTCCTGTTCCTCTAGATATCCTATTCGTCTGTGATCCTGAATTTCTTAAAATGGGATTAGATAGGAAGTGCCGTTTTATGTTTAATTTCCTCACATATTTTTGGAGGTCTATAAACATTTGAAATTTACTAATACTCTGCTTGGGAGCAAATTTCAAACCCAAGTTCAGAGTTTTACGTTCGGTTTCAGTTAATTCTATTCCACTTAAATTAAAAATTCCCCCACCTTCTATCTCTTTCTTTTTTTGGGTGATCTGTTTTCCTCCCCTGCATCCTCTTTTTGTCTTCCTTTTTTGTTTAGATTTTTTCCTAAAAAACTCTCCGGTTTATTTCTAAGTGGGGCCACATTGGGGGGCCCCCCATAGGGTTCTGGAATGAAGTTTCCATATCCCCCATAATTACTTCTGGGGTACTCCTCTTCTCTGTTACTAACATACCGCTCTCAAAGAGGGTAGTACCGATTTTCTACCGGGACCTCATACCTCCAGGGCGGAATGGGGGAATTCCATGTTTCTCCCTGCTGCTCATTCCAATATGGTCTCTTAAATGAAGGATCTTCGTATTTCCCAATATAATCCATATTAACTTTTCCCTGGGGATATTGGTCATGGTAATTTCGCGGGGTGTGAGGTGGTCTATTTCCTCTATTTTCCCTCTGGGGGCCTGAAGCCTGTGATTTACCTCCATTTCTTTGATAGTAATTAACGGGCGACTGTTGATATTGATTATTTGGGGGTCCTCTATTTGTTTTTTTTACCTTTTATAAGGGTGTCCCTTCCCCCCTCTTCTCGACGTAAGGGGGACCTCAACCTCACTTCAACTTCCTTGTTTCCTGGGGGAGGGGGTACTTGTACCCCATTGCTGGTTTCCATACTCTCCATATCAATTGTGTCTCCCTTACTACTCTCTCTATACAGTTCCTGCCATTTAAATACGTTGTTTGTTTTGTAATCTTCAACGTCCCTGAGATATTTTTTCCTCTTTTTTATCCTTTGTTCCTCTTCCTCCTCAATCAAAATCTCTCTGAGTTCCTTTATATAAATCTGGTATCAACCTTCTTTATTATATGGTGTGAGTTTTTTTCCTTAATTTCACTAATTTCTTGTTGCAGTTTAGTGGCCTTTTTTCGTTTCTAATGCCGCGTACACACGAGCGGACTTTACGGCGGACTTTGCCCGGCGGACTTTTCGACGTACTTTCCGACGGACTTTCTGAATGAACGGACTTGCCTACACACAATCCACCAAAGTCCGTCGAATTCGTACGTGATGACGTACGACCGGACTAAAACAAGGAAGTTCATAGCCAGTAGCCAATAGCTGCCCTAACGTGGCTTTTTGTCCGTCGAACTAGCATACAGACGGCGGACTTTTCGACCGGACTCGATTTCAACGGATAAATTTTAAACAAGTTTCAAATCTAAGTCCGTCCAACTTTTGAGAAAACAAAGTCCGCTGGAGCCCACACACATCGAATTGTCCGACGAAATCCAGTCCGCTGGGCAAAGTCCGCCGTAAAGTCCGCTCGTGTGTACGCGGCATTAGAGATTAAAAAATCCAAAAACGCTAGTCCTACTCCATTAAAATAAAGGAACCACTCCGGAGGCTCTTGGTCCCCTTTATCAGTGTAGACATGCCATCTAAGGCTTCTAGGGATCATTTTTTCTTTTAAATATCTCTCCAAAAAAACAATATCCCATGATGCATGCAACTCCGCAATTATAACATTTTTCAGTCTCATAAAAATTCCTCTCATATTATCAGTCTCCAGAGTATTCTGGTCAAAGACTTCTTCCGGATTGATCTTCCTGCTTTTATGGTATTCAAAAATATCCATTCTCTACCCTCACAAAGGCGTATATTCCAATTTGCAGACGACATCCTTTTTTACATCACCAGACCTAGGATAACTCTCCCTAACCTGCTTAAAACTCTGAAAGAATACGGGGAAATATCAAATTTCAAGATTAACCTGGCCAAATCTAAAATATTATATATTTTATATAAAATGCAAATGCTCCCTATTCCATTACCACATGCATATTTCAAAAAACTGCACTCACTTTTTTCAAAATTTATTTGGAGGGGGAAAAAACCGCATATATATATATGCAACACTGGTTAGGGACAAAGAGAAGGGGGGTTGGGGTGCACCAGACATAAGATGTTATCACGAGGCAATCATTTTATCAAGAATTATAGATTGGGCAAAAGGTAATAAGGAAAAGCGTTGGGTGAAAATGGATAACACGATTAGTAAAGTAGACATGAGTAAAGTAATTTGGATTCCTCCACTTTTTAGGAAACTTAGTTCTGAGGCACATATTATCACTAGATACACTTTAAAAGTATGGGACAAATTGCATAAAAGGGAGAAATGGGAGTATAACTCCCCTTTGATCCCTCTGAAGGACACAGAATTTTTTTGCACCAGGTATGGAGACTTTGAGTGGGAGATGGATCCTGCAAGAAGGAGCACAGCTTAAGGATGTTATGGAGAAGGGCAAACTTTGTTCTTTTCAGGACTTAAAAAATAAAAGCGATCTTATGACCCTCAAAAGATGGCGATATCTTCAACTAAAACACTTTGTTGAAACACTCCCCCAACCTATTAGAACGATGGATAACCTACAGCCGTTAGAGAAACTATGTGTCGGTAAGGTAGGGAAGAAGGGGATTTCGAAGATCTATAGGGTGTTGATGGATCTGAAGGGTACAGACATTCCAGTATTTATCAAAAAATGGGAGACAGAATTAAATTCAAAATTCAAAAACGAGGAGGCTACAATTTTAAAGCGAGTCCATAATACTTCAGTAAACTATAAGGTGTCTGAGTTAAATGATAAATGTTTGTCAAGATGGTACATTACCCCAGACAGAGCATCTAAGTAGCAGAGCGAAACCTCACAATACTGCTGGAGGGGATGCAAAGAGCTGGGTACAATGGCACACATCTGGTGGCAATGCACAGAAATAAGGGAATACTGGGACGAGATAAGGAAAATTATTAGTGAGATAACCCAAATTGTAGTCCTGGATGATCCATGGGCATGCCTATTTCATGGTTTCAGAATGCCAACCGAGTCATATCGGGGAACACTTATACCACAACTGTTGAATGCAGAAAAAAGCCTTATAGTAAGACACTGGCAGGAAAAAAGCGGCCCAACATTACAAGAATGGTATGACAAAACAAATGAAACCCAGAACTTAGAATATCTGAGATACATTGAGGGAGTGGAAATGGAGGAGTATGAGGAAAAATGGAGGGGCTGGCAAAAATGTAAAAGCTCAATAAGAGCAGTAGAGGTATTGGGAAGTTAATAGGTCTAACTAATATAGTCCCCGTGTAGTCAGTCAGAGATTGGTAAGATGCAACAGGAGTGGTGTCCATTGGTGGTGTTGACCTAGCTAGCTCGGAGGCCTATGGATGAAAGAGATAAAGGACTTTGAGGAGGTGAGGAGGTGGGGGGGTTTGGGGGGCGGGGGAGAGGGGAAGGGAAGGGGGCCTAAGTTAAGGGAGGCTTTAGATATGATCTACTTGGCATTGTTGATGAGGGATGCTGCTGTGTTGTAAGCAATGAAGATTAAATCTAAGCGATATTTGTAAAAATAGGGAAAAAAAATAATTAATAAATGCCACTATGATGTGAGTAACGAGTCGAAAGTATTGAACGGTAAAGTTGAAACTTATGCCCCCAAAAATGGACACTGATGTGGCAAGAAAAAAAAATAGGGGGTCGCCCTAGGTCTCGTGCTCCCAGGGTCCTTGAGGCTGCCTAATTTGCCCATACCGCAACCTAGAATCAGAGTCCCGCAATGCTCTCGGCTTCTGCCCGGTGTCTCCATTCCCAGACGCCAAAAGCTCCACTGTGCATTGCAGCCGGCATATCTCCCCAGCTGCCTGACACACACAGTGCACTGCGGAGCGAACTGAACCCGCCCCTCCTCCTGCTGTGATGTTTTCCTGTGCACAGAGAAGGAGGCACACCACCTGTACCGAGAGCGCACTGGTCTGAGGTATGTGTAATCTAAAAGTGAGTCTTGCAGAGGAGGGGAGGGGGGTAACCAAAGCGTTCACTTGGAGTGATTTGGGGAAGAGGATATGTACTAGGGGGCATTTTAGCACTTGTGCTACAAGGGGGCTTGGATATGAAATCCACCCCCCCAGCGCATGTCTTCTCCCCTCCCAAAGCCCCCCTAGCACATATCCTCCCCCCCAATCAAACAGATGCTGTCTGCCACAAAGGGGGTGGCTCTAGGCACCCCACAAGACCTGTGGATAAATGCTCCCGCTGTCCAAACTAGTGCCCCCCTACCAGGCAAGTTAGTGGAGCAAATTGTGGGTTCCAAGACACAGGGTGGGTTCACATCATGAATCGCACAGGAACGCACTGTGCAATTCACATGTAACCCAGGTGCAGTGCAATTTCAGCCCATTCATGTCTGCAGTCTCTGACCATCTCTTGCAGTGGCGGCCCGTCCATTAGCCTAGGTTCACACTGATGCGATGTGGGAACCAGTGTGATTACAGCATCGCATCTCTCCTGCAGGCAGTTCACACTGCCCTCTACGAATCGCTGCAGGTGTCAATACATTGGTAATGACACCCCCAGATCGGTTCACAGATCAGATTGCGAACTGTGAACTCGCACAGGAATTGGATCGCATAGGTTTCTGTGCGAGGGACTGCACTTTTTTTCCTGCGAATCTAATGCGAGCTCAGCCATACAACTGTATGGCTGAGCTGGCACCTCACAGACATCGCATGTGATCGGCATTGCAGGTGCGGGTGCGAATCCCATGCGATGTCTGATCGCACTAGTGTGAACCTGGGCTCAAGGGCACTGCCCCCACTATCACACCACCCTCCTATCTCTATAATGGATAGATTCATGCATAGCATAGCATGAATCTATCCATGGCTACCGCATCCACCCCCTATTCATGCGTCCAGCCCCTTTTAGGACGCCGGGCACCTGAATTGCAGCGGTGGGGGTGTTTTTTCTTTGAAGAACCTGATTACAGCCATATGTTGAAATAGGCTTCAAAATATGGTGGACTCTGAATGCAGAGCATTGTGCTCAGAGCCCACCCCCATGTGTTAGAAAAGCAAATGAATATTCACTTTTCTAACACTAACCGCCTCTCTGCCAATCAGGAAGCGTGGGTATGATACCGTCACCTGATTGGCTGAAAGGACAGGCAATCCTATTGGATGCCTTGAAGGAGGAAATAAGAGAGACGCATGGAGGACACAGCTCGCCGCTGCCTGTCCCATAGCTCACCACTGTCACCCACTGCCTGACCCGCCACCAAGATGGGGTAAGTGCTGGTCAGACAAGGATCAAGCGCGGGGGGGGGGGGTGTGCTACCCTGTTTCCCCTAAAATAAGACCTAGCGTGATTGTCGGTGATGGCTGCAATATAAGCCCGACCCTCCAAATAAGCCCTACCCTGTTTCCCCGAAAATAAGCCCTACCCTGAAAATAAGACCTACAAGGACTTTAACTAGGGCTTATTTGGGGGGTAGGGCTTATATTGAAACTAAAACAATGTGTCTGCGCTAGAAAAAAATCACATCAATCAAAAGTGCAGCAATAATAAACATAAGCAACATAGGTGTTTAACAAATAATACACTTGAGTGAAAATACCCCTAAGTACTAGAGTATAAAGTGCACAGTGCTATATAAAACACACAATGTGAGTGATCAATCAAAAAACATATCACATAAATAATGAATCAAATGAAATGTAAAGGGATATAACTCCTGGTGAATGAAATAAAGTCCAAAACAGTATATATCCAGAAATATAAGAGTGCCCAGAAGAAACATAGTCCGAAGATTTAGTGAAATTCACATATCCTTCCTTCCAAAAGTGTATCACCAAAAAACATGCTGTAGTGTCTTCCAGCCACCCCCACAGGTGTATATGCTCACCTTCCTGTGTGTGACACAGCGATTAAACTATGTCAAACAAAGCCTTGGAGCCACTCCTGTGCTCATTTGGAACCAGCTGTGCAGACCTCCAATGCTCTCAAACGAAGATAATATATGCAAAAGAAAAAAACTCCATAGCGCAATATTGCAAGGTGTAATAAAAGGATTTTAATAAAATAGTTCTCTCCCCTTGCTGGGGTACTCACATACTATGGGTGCGTGAGTGCACCATCCTTAACAAACAAAGAACGGTGCGGTGTGTGTATCGAAACTCTCCTTCTCCCTCTCTGCTGACAGCTCCAGGGAGGGGCCTGGACGGAGCTGTCAGCAGAGAGGGAGAAAGAGAGTTTCGATACACACACCGCATCGCACGCCACACCGCGAGATTGACCGTTCTTTGTTTTTTAAGGATGGTGCACTCACGCACCCATAGTATGTGAGTACCCCAGCAAGGGGAGAGAACTATTTTATTAAAATCCTTTTATTACACCTTGCAATATTGCGCTATGGAGTTTTTTTCTTTTGCATATATTATCTTCGTTTGAGAGCATTGGAGGTCTGCACAGCTGGTTCCAAATGAGCACAGGAGTGGCTCCAAGGCTTTGTTTGACATAGTTTAATCGCTGTGTCACACACAGGAAGGTGAGCATATACACCTGTGGGGGTGGCTGGAAGACACTACAGCATGTTTTTTGGTGATACACTTTTGGAAGGAAGGATATGTGAATTTCACTAAATCTTCGGACTATGTTTCTTCTGGGCACTCTTATATTTCTGGATATATACTGTTTTGGACTTTATTTCATTCACCAGGAGTTATATCCCTTTACATTTCATTTGATTCATTATTTATGTGATATGTTTTTTGATTGATCACTCACATTGTGTGTTTTATATAGCACTGTGCACTTTATACTCTAGTACTTAGGGGTATTTTCACTCAAGTGTATTATTTGTTAAACACCTATGTTGCTTATGTTTATTATTGCTGCACTTTTGATTGATGTGATTTTTTTCTAGCGCAGACACATTGTTTTAGTTTTATCACTTTGCACGATTATGAAACGTGACTGAGTGTTTGCAGCTGGTCTCCACTTAAGACTAATTACTCACCATTTTGTAGGCATTCATCCGTAAGTGGCTCGCAGGGTTGCTCACTACTTTTGTTTAGGGCTTATATTGAAGCCATCACCGACAATCAAGCTAGGTCTTATTTTAGGGGAAACAGGGTAGTTAAATGCCGCTGGGGGGGCACAGTGGCTGCAATTGAAGACACAGTACCTGCATTTGATGGGCACAGTGGCTGCATTTGACGGGCACAATGGCTGCAATTAATGTTTTGTTTTCAGTTAGTTTGCACCCCCCCAAAAAAAATTTGAGCACCACCTGCCACTGATCTCTTGTATCATGTCTGCAGTCTCTGACCATCTATTGTATCATGTATGCAGTCTCTGACCATCTCTTGTATCATGTCTGCAGTATCTGACCATCTCCTGTATCATGTCTGCAGTCTGACCATCTCTTGTATCATGTCTGCAGTATCTGACCATCTCCTGTATCATGTCTGCAGTCTGACCATCTCATGTATCATGTCCGCACAGTCTCTGACCATCTCCTGTAGTATGTCCGCACAGTCTCTGACCATCTCCTGTATCACATCTGCAGTCTCTGATCATCTCTTGTACTATGTCTGCAGTCTCTGATCATCTCCTGTAGTATGTCAGCACAGCCCTTACCATCTCTTGTATCATGTTTGCACAGTCTCTGACCATCTCTTTTATCATGTCTGCAGTCTCTGACCATCTTCTGTATCATGTCTGCGACTCTCTCACTCTGCGGAAGGTGCTCCAGAGCCCCCTTCACAGTTGGAACTCTGTGGACAGTGATGTAAAGGGGAACTCTGATGTAAAGAGGAATGGACTCTGATATAAGGTAATCTCTGGTCACCAGAGCTCTCCCCCTCCCTTACAATAGAGTTCCCCCTTAGATCATGATCTGCAACATTCCCCTTTACATCAGAGTTCCCCTTGCACTGTAAGGGGGAATCCTGCAGACTCTGATATATGGGGGAACTTTGTGCTGGCTGGGTTATATTAACCTGACCTTCATGTAAATGGAGAAATATGCGTGTAATATATATATATTTGATTAAAGAAGAATTGGTTAAAGAAAATTCTATAAACACGTGAATTCATAGTTCATAGATTTTAAAACTCTTAATATGTTAGAAGGCTGGCCATTGGCTAGCCTGTATTTGTAGGAGTCTTCCGGGGTTTATAACCCCCCCCCCCCTTCTCCCTGCAATAGTCAGCTAGCATTTCTGGGTTCAGTGCAGTGTCACGGTTACTACGTCACTCCCGGTTTTCGTACGGCGGTAGTGGAAGGCAGTGTGGACACCCATACCCCTCTGGCTCTCCTCAGTTTTGTTCGTGCCACTATCGGCTGGTGGTGTGGGTACCTTGGGTAGGCTTGCCCGGGGGGGTGGAAATGCTGCTGCATCTATCATGGGGCATCTGCATGGTTCTCAGGTGTCACGGGAGCTTGCCCCTACACTCAGATCGTTGTCTGCACAGCAGTACCAGCTGCGTTGGGGTCATCCCCAGGTCATTGTTACAACGGACAGGGCACTGTCCAGTCTTCAGGGCAGCAGTCAGCCTCTCACTGTACCCACAGGTCACGGCATTAGGAGTCTTACTGACACCCAGGTTTTACCTGCTGAGTCCTGTGGTTCACAGGCTCAGGGGGTCAAACATTTGTTCTTGCAACTTGTCATATGTACCTGTTACCCGTTGTTCACCACCAACCCTGACCTGACATGCAGCTCAACACTGTCATCATGACCAGGTGGCAGATGCATGAACCACTGTAAACTCACCATCAGTAGGGGGAGGGGCATGGATCACAAACTTGGCAATTGGCGCCTGTCCCTGGGCACTGGTATTCACTGTTTCAGGGCATCAGGTTGGGCTGTTTGGAATTCATGGCTTTCCTTCCACTTTCCTCTGTTCATTTGATTATTCCACCATGCCTTTCTATCAGACAGATTCAGGGGGGTTTCACAGAGTTGCATTGATCTCTTTCCGGTGCTTGTGTCTGAAGTTTTTTCATCACAGGACCTTCCGCGGTTTGTTCCAGGTACAGCGTTCTGGTCAAGGTGCGGAGTTAGGTGTTAGGGGAGGGAGGCTGCTGGGGCCAGACCTTAGAGAACCTGAGGTGGTGTTGCAAGCTGCCCCTTACTGGTGGCGGTTGGGGTTTGCTGCACAGAGGTTTTGGGGGGGGGGGGTTGCCAAGTCACCACACCCACCCACAGGGTGTTCCATGCCAGTTCTTGGTGGCAGGCCTGGTAGCAAGCTGCCTGGTGCTGGGCTCATTGTCATAGGAATCTCACTGGTATTCCCAGGCACATGACCGTCTCTTGTTTTCACAGCTTGGTGGCCACACGTCAGCCACAATTACATTGTCATAATGTAGTGTTATGGCTGATTAGTATATATACCCATTCCCTTAGCAGGGGATGAGATTTTGGGGATGTACGTGCAAGATTGCTTTTCACAAATCGAACAAGCGAAGAGTCTACTACATTTGTTTCCAAACTCGTATATGGCTTGTAGTGTGCATTTGCGATGGGAAAGATAAGCTCGGTCAATCAACCTGTGTAATTCTGTTCTTTTTTGTTTAAGTGTTTGGGATGTAAGCAGCAGGTTCTTACAATGCATATGTTGGGTTTCTATGGCTTGTATGTTTGAAAGAGGTTTCGATACAGATCAGTTTTTTCTTTTTTCAACTGTGTCTTTTGGGCAATCAGTATGCCCCATAAGATGCATTTAAGTGTTTCCCGTATAAGAGGGGAAGTAGTAGTAGCTTAGGCATGGGTGGGGAGAAATTTTTAAATAGTTTTCCTAATAGCTGATTAACTTATAGGATCCTGTAGGAGTCACACTGTTCAATAGCCATAAAGAGAATGGTTTGGATGTGGGAGGAAGGATGATGGTGAAAAATTGGAAAATGATCAGATTACAAGTGTGCATCTATATGGGCTCGGGAAAGCCAACTCACAGTGCAGTGCTATGTCATGTGTAATCTCAGACATTCCTCCAGTATTTTATTGGAACTGCCCTCATGTTGTAAACTGCTGCGTAAACTATTGGAGCTATATAATTTCTGTATAATAATAATAATATAGGGATATGGGGTACAGCACAGGTCAACCAGTTGCAAGTCATGTAGAGGGTGCGGGTCCCAGGGCGGGGGGTGTCATTGCAATGCTTGTGGCTTTATACAAAAAGTGTGTGAACTTCAATTCCTGCATGTAGACGTAATTTCAATCTATGCAGTTTAGCAAGGGATATGTGTTAAAAATTGGTCATGGTATCTAGGGCAGGGTCAAAAAGTTAAAAATCGCCTTCCGGGCTCCAATTCAGGGAACCAAATGTAAAACTTGCCATGGTGGGGCAAGAGGAGAGGGCCAAAAAAAGCTTATGTAAGATTGTGAACCCCTGGCTGTGCACCTGAAGGGAGGAGGTTGTGAGGCACAGGGCAAGTAAGGAATAAAAAGCAGACCCAGAGAGGGATGTGTGAAATGACCCAAGTCAAATGGGTGGACATTGTTGCAAACAACTAGGCAGGATAAGGGAGTATGAGAATTGGGTAGCAAGGAAGGGTGAGCGAGAGAGGACGTAGAAAAAGAGGGAGAGGGGGGAGAAAAACCTTTCAAAGCAAGCAAACTGATGTCACTAAGGGCTGGGGAAAATGACCGTGGATGAACCTTTACCTGCGCCCATCCAGGCATGGAGACTAATTTAGTAATTATTGAACCATCTGCAATTAACAACATGGGGGGAGGGGGGAAAGAGGAGAACATGGACACCTTATAACTAAGAGAACTAAAGAATCAGGAAGAAGAATTTGTTACTTGAGATGAAGGAGGTCACTGGACCCCATTCATCAGGTTGCACGGTCTGTTCCTCCATAGTTGTATCAATAAGTCAAGGTCCAGGAGGGGTTGGAGAACTGCAACTCTTCAAGAAATAAACATGTTTAAGCAATTATATTGTTTCCCCACCACCAGAGTAGAGATCTGGTCTTGGCGATAGTGAAAGAATAGTGATATATGTTTAGCAGAAACAAAATGTGGTGTCCCCATCCCTTCAGCATGGACACTAGTAGTGGACATCATAGAATGAATATAAATCATCCCTCCTTCCTTTTCTGGAGAAGACAAGGGGAGTGTGTAACGAGCCCCTGCTCGCTCGATTCCACTCTCGACACTCCCCTGCGGCTATTGAATCAGATTGCAGATTGCAACGTCTGATGGTTCGGTCATCCGATGCTCCATGATTCAAACTACAGCTATGTGCTATTCGAATCCAGTTGGGATAGCTCAGAACAAACACCAGGCAGGCTGTATGTAAGTTCAAACAGGAATCTCACTTTTATTGGATGCACACAAAACAATTTTATACAGCAGGATGACTAAAACCTAACCTAATTAACATGAGCTAATTATCTAACATGACCTTTTGCCCAGACTTGTGGTCACAGAGCTTCACACAGTACATTATACATTATCATAAGTACAACCACAGGACATTTTCACAATAGGAGGAGCTAATTACAATTAACAATACAAACAGTGTTCTCGCCCCCTCCTCAGCCTGGTCATCAACAACTATAGTAGGAGTAGACTGTTCGTCTCCTAGCCAGTCCTGGAGGCTAATGTGATCAGCTCACTCAATTAACATGTTGAGTTCAGAATCAAACAAACCAATAATAGTCTTTACATATATATCCTGGGAGATATTGGGGATAAATATTACTGTCCCATTTTAAGCAATCCAAGACATACCCTCCAAGTCACCATTTCCCATATGGCATACACAGGGTCCCCAGAGTCTGTGTGTCCTGGGGGACCAGGACCCGAATCCACAGTAATACCACCTCAAGAGTCCCCAGGCATACAGCTCACAAAGAGCACCGTTCCCCCAAATGCCAGGGCCCATAATCCGTCGGCAAGAGGCTTGCATTCAGTCCCCTCCAAAAGCCTCTATCCCAGGTGAGTCTGTCACATTTCTCCCCCATCAAAGGTTGACTAACAAGGTCCCAGACCTCCACCTGGTCTGGACATGCGTTAGTCAGGCAGAGTGAACTCACATAGTCTGTCCGCATGATCTCCTTTCTTGGCTGCAAGGAATAGTTGACCTCAGTAGGTGTGGGGCAGAGGTCATTTACTCTCTGTCTGGCTGCCAGCGCTTCAGTTGGGTGGTTTTTAACATTCCGGGGCACGGTCTGCTGCTGGGCAGAGGGGCCGATCACCCCAGCTTTCTGAAACTGTAGAGACACTGTAGGTGCTAGGCAGAGGCAAGCGGCGCTCTGCCCTGTTGCCAGTGATTCAGCTGGGAGTAGCAGCTTTACTACATCAGCTTGTCGCTGGAGAGAGGGGCCGACTGCCCCGCCTCCCTGGAACTCCACAGTTGTTGCTGGTGCTGGGCAGAGGTTGGTAGCACTCTGCCCTGTTGCCAGCACTTCTGCTGGGGACTCCACATCCTCCGCTCCGGCTAACCGTTCGGGCAGGAGGCTGGCTTCCTCCACTCCCAAACTGTGTAGCTGCCATTGGGGAGGTGAGCCGGCTGCTTCCTTTTCCATTCCCTCATCTGGCTGCTTGGACGACATGTCTATGGTACTGTCTCCCAGGTGCACGGATCTTTGCTGGGGAGGAAAGGCCACTTCCTCCACCCTGGCCAACTGTTGGGGAGGGACAATACACACCTCCTCTCCCTTCTCCCCCTGTATCTGCTGCTGGGAAGTGATTGCCACCTTCTCACCCTGAGCTTCCGAAACTGCCACAGGTGTGGGGCAGAGGTCTTGAACCCTCTGTCCGGTTGCCAGCACTTCTGCTGGGGGTTTGCTAGGTGGTTCCTCCTCTACAGAAACGTCTATTAAATCCCCAGTCTCTGGAATTGCTAAAAGTGTGGGACAGAGGTCTTGGATCCTCTGTTCAGTTACCAGATCTTTAGCTGGAGAAGTTTGTTGTAGCTTCACAGATACTGCTGTTGGTGCTGGGCAGAGCACAGTGAAGTTTGGCCCTAATAACAGCTCTTCTTCTGCTGGAGGCTCACCAGGTTGTTCTTCCTCAGCAGAAACGTCTATCAAATCCCCTGTCTCTGCAACTGGTGTCTGGGGATAAAGGTTCACCATCTCCTGTCCCTGGAACCCAGAAGATGCTATCAGTGCTGGCCAGAGGTTAGCAGAGCTCTGCCCCATTGTCAGCACTTCAGCTTTGGGGATAGCGATCTCCAGATTTTCCACTGCTGATTCTCTGGCATTCTGCTGGACAGGCACATTCCTCCATCCAAGATCATCCAATGCAGAAACAGGTTCATCAAGGTCGGTCAGCACTTGCTGCATTCGCCATAAGACCTCCGCCTCCATAGCTGCGGGGGCAAGTTGGCAAAGCACACTGTTGCTCTGCCACATTGTCAACTCTTCAGCCAGGATTTCAGAGTTGTCACCTGGTATTTCCTGATAGTCCCAGGCAAAGGGAGCACCACCCTGCTGCTAAGCAGAGTCTAACAGCTGTCTGTAGGCGATCTCCAGCTCCCATTCCTGAACGGCCAGAAACTCTAAATCTTCCTGTGCCCAGTGCACTTCTGAGACATTCAGTCTTCGCTCTCTGTGCTCCATTATTTCCTCCAAACGCCACTCCCAATCACTCCCAAAGTCAGGGTCCCTGGACAGCCTCCAGTATAACAATCCCAGGCCATCGTAGTCAAAGCCTTCCGTGGGGCTGTCATCCGCTGTGCACGGGCACACTTGGGCTACATACCACTGGAGGGCTCTGTAGCTCTCGTCCAACCGCATTTCTGCCCGGATCAGCCTGCTTAACTCAGCTGTCCACTCCTGGTTCGGTTGTTCCCCCAATAACAGCATTCGTACTTCATACTGTGACCAGTACCTTACATGGATGGAGGGGAGACTTTTTCCCTGGTGGTGCTGCTCAAGGGCTAGCGCTTTCTTCCAGAGTTGTAGGCGGACAGAATCATACCATCCCAGCAGGACCTGCACCGATACTGGTCCTCTGTGATGTATCCGCATCTCTCGCAACCTCCTTTGGAATTCCTCTTCCATGACGACGTATCTGTACCTCTCCTCTCCTGCTATCTGGACCTTGGATTCAGGTGATGGTTTGGATGTGTTCACAGCAGGGAAGCACGATCCCACCGTTCCCTCCACGGCTCTCAAGTAAGTCTTTCAGCGTGGCTCTCCTGCAGGCTGCATAGCTGGTCATTCACTGTGGTGGTTTGGAGTGTCCCAGTAACTGGAGAGCAAATCCCACCGCTGCCAACCAATGTAACGAGCCCCTGCTCGCTCGATTCCACTCTCCCGACACTCCTCTGCGGCTATTGAATCAGATTGCAAATTGCAAAGTCTGATGGTTCGGTCATCCGATGCTCTGTGATTCGAACTACAGCTATGTGCCATTCGAATCCAGTTGGGATAGCTCAGAACAAACACCAGGCAGGCTGTATGTAAGTTCAAACAGGAATCTCACTTTTATTGGATGCACACAACACAATTTTATATGGCAGGATGACTGTTGGCAAATGTAGATTGTCTAGGGATATTTTTAGACCCTCGATAAGTCTGCATAAGATGTACCTTACAATCCCCACAGGCCTGTGAGATTAGCCCATTGAGACAATGATAAAAAACTGCAAAAGTCTCGCCGAGCAAATCTAATCTTTATTCTTTGGTGTGAATATTTAAAGGGGGCTTTCAGAAACTACCGCCCCTTGACCGCGTCATACAAATTATCCAATACAATACAGAAACAATTTATGACAAAAGTGAAACTAATTATTTTTAAGATATCTCGTGCTTTACAGGAAACGAAACACAAAATATAACAGGGATGTGAGAAACGAAACTAGAATACATTACACTCCTAGTAAAATGTGAAATAGAGTACAGGGAAAAACACAAAATGGAAACTAAGTTATAAAATGGATGTGGTTAAGCTAAATATCCTTCAATCCCCTCTTAGCTCATATAAGATGATCTCTACATTCTATCTAGTGTTCTAGTACTTCTTTGGGATTGTGGCATAGATTGCCTGATGATTCTTCATATATATCATGTAGGATAGAACCTTATCATTAGGAGATTGAATGCGTGCAATTATGCAAATACAACACTTAAAGCAGAGGTAAAGAATCAGAGCAAGGATAAATATCATAGTAGTCAGGCACCTTGGCACTCATGTTAGAGATCCAAGTACAGCATTCGTAGTCCTCAGTCATTTCACATAAACCTGTGAGAGCTACACTCATGCTTTCTATAGCTAACTCATGTAGTTCTAGCTGTTTTCTAATTGCTCTAATTTCTATGTTTAACATAGCAATGTCATCTGAATTCCTCTCCATTATCTCATCCAATATACTTGAATAATTGTTCAACCTTTTCATCATGTCTATACCCCATCCTGTCCAAGAAGGAAACCATGCCCAGGCAACATCTTGTTTATAGAACAATTCCCTTTTGTTGTGGTGTTTGAGGGGGTATCTGGGGTGTATACTAGCCTCTAGATTCGCACATGGAGATGTTAAATATTGACCTACTACAAATGGAGGAGTTAGTCTGTGTCTCATTCCCTAAATTAAAACACCAAATGACTTTTACCTTCTATTGGAAAGGTAACAGTGGTAACAGTGTTATTTATGTACAGAGTGGATATGTTAGTTAGGAAGACAGGAGGAGTCTCGTTGAGGAAGGAGGAAATATTTAAAGGTACAGCCAAAAGGGGAATTCGGGCAGTGCTAGGATGTAATTTGCTACATATCCAACATTCTTCATACCCTGATTTTTGAGCATAAGCATACTAAAATTTTAGCAAAAACATCTTATCAGTGACCTGGTGCTCTCCATCTAACTAGAGAAATTGTCACCAGGCCCCTCTTGCCGTGACAGGATACACATCCCCCCCAATCTCGCCTCCGAGGCTTCTGTTCGGTGCTGCGGAGGACTGTAGTGTTGCCTAGTTCACAGGTTACCGCTTTACAATGTTGAGTTCAGTTTTGGGTATAGACCGGCTCCCGGCCCATCCCCAGTGTTTTTTGGGGGGTCCGGGTACCGGTAGGAAAAGCACACAGTGCTTGGGAAGTTGTATTGTTTTCTATGGTTTCTATGTGTTATGTGCGGTTGGCTCTTGCTCTAAAAACACTCATCAGGTGGGACTCAGATGGGACTCGTTCACCCTGAAGTTAGCAATTCTCCCCTGGGATCATGACATCACGTGATCAGGGAACAATGTCGGTGATATCCTGGAATGTCAGAGGCCTCAACTCCAAATTTAAAAGGGCACTGATGTTCCAGTATGTCAAGGCGCACAACCCGCAGGTACTGATCCTACAGGAGACCCACTTGATGGGTGGCAAACTGATGGCCTTGAAAAAGCCCTGGGTTCATAAAACTTTCCATGCCACGTATTCCTCATATGCCAGGGGGGTCTCAATACTGTTAAATAAATCCTACCCATGTAAAGTTGAGGCGGTCCATACAGACCCCCATGGCAAATTTGTAATTGTGGTATTGACGGCCTGGCAACAAAGGTATATTATAGTAGGTGTTTATATCCCACCACCTTTCAAACCGGAAGTGCTGTACACTATTTTGGAGAGGATTACCCCGTATTGTCCAGCTAAATTGTTAATCCTAGGAGACTTCAACAACACCCTCTCCCCTGATCTTGACAGGCCCACCCCATCACAGTCCTCTACGGGGGACCTGCTGGGGTAGACACACTCGGCAGGGGTTACTGAGGTGTGGAGGTGGTTACATCCCCAGACTAAAGCTTACTCATGTTTTTCTACGTCATATAAAACCTCCTCCAGAATTGATTATGCGTTCGCAAATCAACTTATGTTAACTGACATAGTGGAGGCAACCTATCTATCTAGTGGACTTTCTGATCACTCCCCCCTCAAGATCACTATGCTGACCCGAGAAAAACACAGTGGCTCCATGTGGCGCCTTGGGGCCCACTGGATCTCCCATGACGAGATATCAGAGCAGACCCCACAAACATTACGTGAATTTTGGGAACATAACGCGGGGTCATCCTCTCCTCCCATAGTCTGGGATGCCTTCAAGGCGTTTACTAGAGGACACTATATGTCAGCAATTAAGGCGGTGAAGGTAAATCAACAAGCAAGCACAACACGGTTGGAGGGGGAGATTGAAGAGGCATCGGCCACTTATGGGTCTGACCCCTCGATCTCCAATTTCGATAGACTGCAGTCCACAAAAAGAGATCTCCAACTCCATCTCACTGAGATCACATGTTTAGAGTTATTCCACACCAAACAGAGATTCTTTGAGCAGGGTGATAGAAATGGTAGACTGCTAGCAATGATGTCTCATCACGACACCCCTATGACTCTGATCCCCGAATTGGTCTCTCCTACAGGTGAATCTATTACATCCCAAAAGGGTATCCTGAAGGAGTTTCAGACCTTCTATCAGACACTATACAGTACAACGCTCCCTCAGGATATGACTCCTGGCGAGATGGCACCTCTCCTGGACCCCCTGGCCCTGGGGTGGCTCTCAGACGAGGAGAGGTCACATCTGGTCAGGCCTATCACTGCAGAGGAAGTACATGCTATTATTAACTCATTGGCAACTGGGAAGGCCCCGGGCCCTGATGGTCTACCCGTCGAATTCTACCGGTCTCATGCGGACCTCCTAGCCCCCCTGTTGGCAGACCTGTATACCCAATGTCTGAAGGAGGGAGCGCTCCCACCCTCCATGGCAGACGCGCGCATTATTCTAATCCTTAAGCCCAATAAAGATCCCAAACAGTGCGCCTCATACAGGCCCATAGCACTTCTCAACATTGACTTCAAAATCTTATCTAAATTAATTACTGTTAGACTCAACCCACTTCTGCCCTCCATTATAGACACAGACCAGACTGGATTCATGGCCAATAAATCAACGGATATTAACCTCCGCAGACTATTCACCAACTTGCATGCCATACATGATAATGTGGGCACTAGAACGGTTGCCTCCTTTGATATCGAAAAGGCATTCGATTCGATCGAATGGCCATTTCTCTGGGAAACTCTGCGGAGGATGGGATTTCCATTGGTTTTTATTGGGTGGCTGCAAACTATATACAAATCCCCGAGGGCGGCCATCAGACTGAGGGGTGACGTCTCTCCCCCCTTCCCACTGTCCAGGGGTACCAGGCAGGGCTGCCCTCTCTCTCCAGCACTGTTCGCAATAGCTATGGAACCGGTGGCGGAGGCACTGCGGGTCTCGCCCCACATAAAAGGACTAAAAATAGCGTGGCTGGAGGAGAGGGTAGCTCTGTACGCGGATGACCTCCTACTCTTTCTGAACGATGCGGACTCCTCCCTTAGAGGGGCGCTGCAAGTATTGACGGAATTCTCCAAAATAACAGGATTACGGGTGAACTGGACAAAATCCCAGTTACTAGCTATTGACCCTGAGGCAAAAAGACTAGCCCCGCCAGATCTCCAACTGCAATGGGTAGACGAAATGGTGTACTTGGGGGTGCGCATCTCGAGAGACGCATCCAGCTTTATCCCCCTTAACCTAGACCCGGTGGTCCAAGGAGTCAAAGCTAAACTAAAAGCCTGGGAGAACCTTCCTCTATCCTTATTAGGCCGCATTAACTTAATTAAAATGAAAATCATACCTAAATTTACATACCTATTCCGTATTTCCCCACAATGGATACCTTGCTCATTTTTTACTAAATTGAACCGAATGTTCTCCTCCTTCCTCTGGGGCTCAAACCCCCCCAGATTTAAACTGTCCACACTGATGCGTCCGGTGTCGCAGGGGGGGTTGGCGTTTCCAGACTGCCAGAAATATTTTCTGGCAGCTCAGCTGGTCACGGCAGTTTGGTGGCTAGTGCCGGACGCGTCCAACCCCGCGGCAGTTCTGGAGGCTGCGGTGGTCCGCTCTGTGGAGGCCCTAACACATTTACCCCTTCGAGGTCCCAAGGCTCCATATGACTTGACCACCTCCATGCACACGACTCTAAGGGCCTGGAAGGCAGGACTGGGACTTGAGAAGTTCCCACGGAATGCAGTATCCCCACACGCCCCCCTATGGAACAACCCGACCTTACCCCATCTTTACTCACTACCAGACCCCAAAATATGGGCCAAATGTGGCATTAAACTGATATCTGACCTCACCATCGGCACGGCAATACACCCCTTCAATCATCTAGTGTGCCACAATAATGTTCCCCCCTCGCATTTATTTCGCTATATGCAACTGTCTCATGCGTTTAGAGCCCAAATATTACCCAATGACACGCAAATAGTGCAATCCGATCTGGAGAGGGTCACAAGATATGAATGCACCAGGAAACCAACTTCGGTCCTCTATGCACATCTCCTCAGAGTTTCCTCTCCAGATCTGTCAAAGCTCCGTCAGCGATGGACACAAGACATCCCGGGACTGGACTCCGAGGATTGGGAGGACATGTGGGACTTCCCCTTCAAAATCCTGGTCTCACTTCGTGACCGCCTCATACAATACAAAATATTACACCGGGCATATATTACCCCGTATAGAATGCATAAAATGAGAACCTCCCTGTCCTCGGAGTGTTGGAGGTGTACTGGGGATCCGGGCGACTTTATACACATCTTCTGGTCCTGCCCAGCAATTCAAAACTACTGGTCACAAGTAATATCTGTAATAAAAGAAGTGGTGGGAATAGATATAGCCCCAACCCCGCAGATATGCCTTTTAGGCTTAGTAGAAGCATTAGCCCCCAGGATAGCGGAGAGGACTCTGATAGGACTCCTGATTTTCTATGCCAGAAAAATGATCACTCTCTGCTGGAAAAAACGTGCCCCGCCATCAATATTGCTGTGGAAAACACATGTCAATAAAGTACTACCACTTTATAAGGAAACCTACCAAAATAGAGGATGCCCCAAAAAATACCGTAGAGTGTGGGCCAAATGGCTGGCGGAGGCCTCCACGGCAACCGCAGACTGATTGAGCATGTACATAATACCACTCTACGGGTGGATGTGATTTTGATACTTTGGGTGACACTTTTGTATTGTAATCTCTGATATGGGTTTATTTGATATCTATTGTCCCTTGGGTCTCGAATGAATGATCTGATCCTTAGATATTTCAATTGAGCAGGAGCCAATACAGCACTAGGTTGTTTGTTGTTCTTTTCTTATAGACGTGCTACAGCTGTATGTCACTAATGATGGAAACAGCCCAGTTGCCGGCTGGCACTGGCCCCTGCGTGGGTCTAGTCCCAATGCTGTAGCAGGATTATTGTTGTTTTCTGTTTGTATGTCTTATACTCAATAAAAAGATTTTAAAAAAAAAAACAAAAAAACATCTTATCAGTAAAACTATCTCCAATCTCCCTCTTTGTTCTAGCTTGTATCACTGTAATGTTCTCTTGTGTGTGTGTGTGTTCCCACAGATACTTTTAATTGCACCCAAATCTTCAGGGTGGTAGATACAGTTAGTGATGATCCAGGTGGGCAGGAACACTATCGGAGAGATCAGGATCAGGAGGCAAAATGCCCTGCCAGATGTCTGTGGTGAAATAAGTGAGGTCATCTTCTCTGGCCGGACCTGCTTTCCCAGGAACTCCTCTTTCGTCTGCTTGGACTTCTGCTTGAGGGCCTCCTTTATCCAAGGTCTCCTTCCTGCTCCTGGGGCTTTGGGCAACCTTTTTTACTTGGCTGGCATGGATCCAGGACTGGCAGTTTTCCACTAGGATGGCTGTTCTGGTCACTGCAACCACTGTGGTAGGAGATCCAAAGGGATAATCTTGCTTCTTATTTCTGTTGAGCTGTTGGACCACCACAGTGTCTCCCACCTTGAAGGAGTGAGTAGCTTCCTGTGAAGAAAAAGGAGAGGTGCGAGCATTTCTTTTGACTGTATCCAATGTTTCAACCAGTTTTCTTACATATTCTTCCTGTATTAAGTCTAAATCTCCCCTACCATTAAAGGTGCTCTGGCCCATGGGGCGGGGAAAGGTCTACCCATCAAAAATTCAAAAGGTAAATACCCTGTTGTTTTGGAAGGGGTCATTCTTATTTCTGCCAGGACTGCTGGGAGGACCTTTTTCCAGTTGGCAAAGGTTCCTCCTGTGGCCTTTCTTGTCTTTTATTGTTCTGTTCATTCTTTCTACTATCCCTGAGCTTTGAGGGTGGTAGGGAATGTGGAACTTCCATTCTATCTTGAGAGTTTTTACCAAGTCCTGGCAGACCCTGGCCATGAAAGCTGGGCTATTGTCTGAGTTTATCTGAAGTGGGCATCCCCATCGAGGAATGATTTCCTGAGTGAGGATCCTCACTACTGTTTGTGCATCTTCTTTTGTGGTCACAAAAAGTTCGACCCATCTTGAGATTATAAAAATCTCTACTCAGAAGATCAGCAGATCCGCCGTGACCTGTATACCTGCGTGGCCTATTCTGTGGTACTGTGAAATGAAGAGTGATGCACTTGCCGCTGGTATACATGGTTTCCCCTCTTTGCAGAGAAGTCCAGTTTTTGGATCTTTCTGCACACCCTTTTTATCCCAGTCCCCTAACTCATAATTTGAGGCATAATCCTGGAGATCTGCAAGTGACTATTCAAATGGGGATAGGTCAGGTATCAGCATATCAAAAACAAGGGGGAGGGAAAAAGAATTCTTCAATGAGGAACCAGCAAGTTTAGCAAAAATATAAATGTTTATTCTAGAAAAAATGATACCACATATACACCAGATAGTGTCAATGAAAAGATTGACTGTGAGTAGACCAGGTATCAGCATAGCCATTTGGATGTCTGTTGTCTGTGAGATAGCAGCTTGTTTAGCAGCAAAGTCAGCCAGAGCATTTCCCCTGGCTATCTCTGTCTGTTGGCCTGTATGTGCTCTGCAATGTACTATAGCCAGTGTTTTAGGTAGCTGGATAGCTTTTAGCAATAACATTACCAAAGAAGAATGTGAAATGTTCTTTCCATCTGCTGCCACAAAGCCACGCCTACTTCATATCACACCGAAGTCGTGTACCACGCCGTACCCATACTTCGAGTCAGTGTAAATGTTTACATCCTGACCTTCAAAGAGCTGGCATGCTCTAGTGAGTGCAATTCAGCAGCCTGTGCTGATTGACATGAGATAGGCGTGGCCTCAAGTATAACATCTGGAAGCTGCACAACTGCATACCCTGCATGGTATGTGTGATCATTTGGCCTAGAGCAAGAACCATTTACAAAAACACTCTGTGTGTCTGGTAGTGATGTGGAAGACAAATCAGACCTGGGTGATGTGTCTCGGTGAATGAGGTTAATGCAGTCATGTTGTGGCATGACCTCATCCTGTTCTCCTTTTAATCCTAAAAGGGCGTTTAAAATTGGCGCTGGGCCTGCAGTGGGAGAAGCATATTTGATGTGCAATTTTGGATTGGACAGCAAAATCACCTCATATCCGCTCAACCTCTGAGCAGACATGTGCTGTGTATGTACATTTTTCAACAGGATTGACACATTGTGGGTGGTGTGAAGTGCGGTGTCGTGTCCCAGAGTGAAAGAAGTGGCCATCTCAACCATCATTACACAGAACGCTAGAGTTCTGAGACACGCGGGCATGCCTTGAACCTGCACCGGGACCATCTTTGAGAGAAAATAAAAACTACAGGGCGCAGTCTCCCACCATGTTCGTGGGCCAGTACTCCCGCCATGGTTCTGCAATTTTCCCTGGCAAACAAGTTATACATTTTGCCATATTTCAGGGAGGCCGAGTCTTGGGCTGGTAACCATTGCACATTTCAACATGGCAAAAACATTTAACATATTATCAGACCATTTTACAGTATCAGACATTTCAGAGAGGGTTGCTTGTCTCAATATATTGTCATAGAAAGAACAGTCAGGTATTCATTGGCGGCAGCAACCAATCATTCCAAGAAAGGTAAGCATGTCTTTCTTGGTAAGTGGGTGGGGCAAACCCACAAGAGCGACAGCTCTTTTTTTTGACTGACTTTCCTAACTCCCGGAGACAGCACAAACCCTAGGTACTCAACCTCCTGTTTACACCATTGTAACTTTTTCTTAGACACTTTGTGACCACATACATGTAACCATTTCAATATGGATAGGCTATCAGCTCGGCAGTCCTCCTCTGAAGAACTACAAATCAAAAGATCATTAACATACTGCAACAGTACAGAACCATGAGGGGCAGTTCAAGTCCCGAGGGTGGTTTGGAGTACTATAGAATAGACCACAGGTCTATATAACTCTGCAGAATTCTACACCAGATAAACTGATGACTGTGCTGGCCAATCGACACAGTAAAAACAAAGAGTGGCCATGTCTCCTCGTCTACAGGGACGGAGAAAAAGAAAATTCTTTAAATCAATCACAGCAAAATACTCTGCATCGTATGGTATGGCAGTAAGTATTGATGGCACATCAGGCACTATTGGGGCAATCGGTACCACTAGGCTATTGATGGCCCTTAGGTCTTGTACAAACCTATAGTCACCATTTGCCTTCTTTACCAGGCTAATGGGAGTATTGTAGGGCGAGACAATTTCCCTTAAGATTCCTTTCTCCAAGAAATCCTCTTTTTCTCTGTATGTAACTCCCTCTTTGTCCTTGCCCCCTCCCTCTTTGTATAAAAGTTTCCCCTTTTGATTTCCTGAGAAATCATTTTGATAATGTGTCTGCACTGGTGTTTGTTTAGGAATGTCAAAACATCCTGCAGCATCCTTCTCTGTCAGCTTCTGATATTTGCTGTCTTACTATAAGTGCATGTTTAAGGCCAAGGTTGCTGGGATATGTCTGTATTAAGAGACTGTGCATGTTATACTGAACAAATCCTGCCTCTTGTGTCCAAACGTCTATAAATTTTTTCCAGCATTCTAACATGGATTCTGCTAACTTTTGCTTGCAAGCTGTTAAAAAGAAAAATTGTTACTGTGTGTCTTTATGTGATGAGGTCTTTATCTGGTTCTGGAATGTAAGGGGGAGGAGGCGGGGAACACAGTACAAGCATAGAGAAGGTTGATTTAACCCTTAAATTTACCATCCTATGACTCTGCTAAACCCATTGTGAACAATGTTTGGGCTAGGATGCTATAGGGAGCCTCGGTCCAGCCGGGGGATCTCCACAGCATGCATTTTTATTTTCATCTTTATTTTTCTTTCTAAACATTCTAAATTCTTGTAGATACTAAGTCTCTGTATATTATTACTTTTCCTATGTTTATAACCAAACAATTTTTATTTACATTTAAAATTTTTGGCAGAGTGCCAACAGGTTCAAACAGTGCCTTCAATTGCGGTGGCACTAATGCCGCAAACAATTCCCCACTATCTATTACAGTTAGTGAGATATTAGCACTTAAACCCTGTTGGCAAAAAGCCAAATGTCCAAATTTTGCACCTGACTTTCCCTTCACAAAAAATGTCAGTAGCAAAAAGAATTATTCAAATAGCATGTTTTAATAAAAGTTAGCCTCACCAATTTATGTATTGCCTTAAAAAAGTGTTATTACCGCTCTACCCATATTTTAATTGGTAAAAACGTCCCTTAATGTCACAATACTTCAAAGACCCGGGACAGACTTGATAAGTCTCCCCTGCTCTTCAAATAAGTGACATTACTCCCTTCACTGTCAACCCTTCTTAAAAAACAAATTTGTTATGTAAATTAAACCTTAATACAATCAGGACACTTTAGAGACATTTGTTAGTACATAAGAAGAAATTAACCTGGATACTCACCAATCCAGGGTTCCTTATAAACTCTAAAATTCTTATTCAACTCTATACAGATAAATTGCAGAAACTAAACACCAATAAACCTTAAAATAATAATTCCGGTATAAGACTTAGTTCTGTCAGACCACCCAATATTTTAGTTCTCTTTTTAGTTCTTTCTCTAAAATGACACTGAACGTCTGATTACTGCAAGGAAAAGAAAATATTTTTTACTCACTGAAACAATACCAGAATCATTCTGCCGATTACAATACGGTACAGGTTATATCTTAAACTTTAGGGTCAAAGCATTCATATATAAATCATTAAAAAATAAACAGTGCAGTGGAAAAGGTGTCATCTTACTTTATGACACCCGACAAATTCCACACAGACAAACATTACACAGATTACAAATCATCTTATGACAGCTAGCTACGCAACAGGAAGATAAAGCAAAAAGATAGGGTTTTGTCCGGCACACCTTATCAGACTTTTTCTTATAATTACAGTACTGTATAACTCATTAAGCTCTACCGGAGCTTATCTCACTGTTTACCCGAAACAATGGCTGCAGTCTTATTCCATGGACTTCTCCTTAAAGTCCTTAAAACCCACCCAGGGTTTTTTATTGCTTCTAAGAGCAATTTTCTGCCCACCCAGGGCTTATCTTACTGTTTCTCAGAACAGTTTCTTGAAGCCCACCCAGGGCTTATCTATCGAGGTCTAAAAAACTAATTACAGGTCCCTTAAAAGGAATTGATCTCTAAATAAATCACGGCAAGAGAAAAATAAATATAAATCAAGATCACCAGACGTATTATGATCAATTTCGGACGAACCGCCATCTGTTGGCAAATGTAGATTGTCTAGGGATATTTTTAGACCCTCGATAAGTCTGCATAAGATGTACCTTACAATCCCCACAGGCCTGTGAGATTAGCCCATTGAGACAATGATAAAAAACTGCAAAAGTCTCGCCGAGCAAATCTAATCTTTATTCTTTGGTGTGAATATTTAAAAGGGGGCTTTCAGAAACTACCGCCCCTTGACCGCGTCATACAAATTATGCAATAAAATACAGAAACAATTTATGACAAAAGTGAAACTAATTATTTTTAAGATATCACGTGCTTTACAGGAAACGAAACACAAAAGATAACAGGGATGTGAGAAACGAAACTAGATTACATTACACTCCTAGTAAAATGTGAAATAGAGTACAGGGAAAAACACAAAATGGAAACTAAGTTATAAAATGGATGTGGTTAAGCTAAATATCCCTTCAATGACTAAAACCTAACCTAATTAACATGAGCTAATTATCTAACATGACCTTTTGCCCAGACTTGTGGTCACTGAGCTTCACACAGTACATTATACATTATCATAAGTACAACCACAGGACATTTTCACAATAGCAGGAGCTAATTACAATTAACCAAAACAGTGCTCTTGCCCCCTCATTAGCCTAGTCATCAACAACTATATTAGGAGTAGACTGTTCGTCTCCTAGCCAGTCCTGGAGGCTAATGTGATCAGCTCACTCAATTAACATGTTGAGTTCAGAATCAAACAAACCAATAATAGTCTTTACATATATAACCTGGGAGATATTGGGGATAAATATTACTGTCCCATTTTAAGCAATCCAAGACATACCCTCCAAGTCACCATTTCCCATATGGCATACACAGGGTCCCCAGAGTCTGTGTGTGCTGGGGGACCAGGACCCGAATCCACAGTAATACCACCTCAAGAGTCCCCAGGCATACAGCTCACAAAGAGCACCATTCCCCCAAATGCCAGGGCCCATAATCCGTCGGCAAGAGGCTTGCATTCAGTCCCCTCCAAAAGCCTCTATCCCGGGTGAGTCTGTCACAGAGTGTAAATACAATGACAGAACAGCAGAAGGGTGTGGGGAACCAAAATGTGTTACTGAGGCTGGGTTTACACCATTGCGAATTGGATACGGAATTCGCAATAGCGGATTTTGACCGGCTCTCTGTGGAGCCGGTTCACATATCTCTGCAGCAAGCCCGGTGTGTTTTGCACAAAAACGCTGTGCATCTTTTGGTCCGTTTCAGGTCAGAATTCAGCCCAAAATTCAGGCTGAAATCAGACCTGAAATGGTGAACCAGCACCCACCGGAGCCCCGCTGTGAGCCGCATGTGGCTCATATGTGAACTGTGCCTCAAGCAATTGTATAAAATAGGCATTCACGTGTCAAGCAATCGAGAATACCATATCTGGTGCCTTGCCCTATTGCGAGTCTAAGGAAGAGATGTAGAGAAAGAATCCCTTTTCTTCCACGATGGAGGAGGTTACAAGAAGACTGACAATGGGACGATGATTAAATATCAAAGTACAATAAGTTGAGGTACCAGGTCGAGGTAAGCAACAGTAACAGACTTGGAAAAGAGTGCTCCTTCTAACTACATAGCTTGACCAAAGAACGCACCAACAGAATGTGTCATTATCATCAACAAAGATATTGTCAAGCAGGACACTAAATTTTTATTTATATCGGGGGGCAAGGGAAGCTAGAATGAAATAGGGTGAAAGGGGGGAAACTGGGATGGAGGAGAAAAATAAGCAGGGGAGGGAGGTTAGAAAGAAAAAAAGGAAAGGGGGCTCATTGGAGAGGCAGGATGGGGAGTGATGTCAGAAAATATAAAACAAGTTCCAACAAATCCAAGTTTTAGAGTAAAGCCTCGTACACACGATTAGATTTTCAGACGACCGTTCATCTGTTTTTTGTTGCATGCTAGTCTCATGTCGAAAGTGAAGGGTTACTCACCATGCGCAAATTCTTGTACGACAGAATTCAACTTCAGAAGTGACGTCATGTGTTGAATAGTTTTGTATGTATTCTTTCATTTCTGAGCATGCCCAGCCTTGCTCTTACGATTTTTTTCAGAAAAAAAACGTATTAAAACGAAAATCAGACGTTGTGTTCACATCCGACCAAAAGATTTTATAGCCTGCACATCCAGCTTTTGTCGTATGAAAAATCAGATTTGACTGTTGAAAGCACCATACTAACGATCCAAAAATCGGCAGATCGTTTGTCAGACAAAATTTTTACTTCCGATTTTCGTATCGTATGTACGGGCCTTAAGTCTCATGTTTACCTTGGGCAGTAAGGATCAAGTTCTCCATCATGTTTAGGTCTTCTACGTTGGAGGGGATCCATAATGGGGATGAAACAGAGGGAGGGTGCGGGTAGTGTGATTTGGTAGCATTAAATAACGTAATACTATTTTTTTTAGTACGTTTTAGGCTTGGTTTAGACTATTGGGAATTGGATGCGGATTTCTCTGCATCCAATTCACATGTCAGGAGATTGTGACTGGCTCTCAATGGAGCCGGTTCACACACCTCTGGAGCGAATTGCACAGGAGTCCTGTGCGTCTTCTGGTCTGTTTCAGGTCCGAATTCAGCCAAAAATTCGGACCGAAATCCAACCTGAAGCAGTGACTAGGGACGCACCTGACCCCTGATGTGAGCCGCTACGTACGGCTTTGTAAACCCAGCCTAAGTCGGAACTCAGATTGGACAAAAAAAAGAGCGAAGTATGCAAAGTGAATTTTTGTGAGATTCTCTGTACTTCTTTTCAGAAGAAATTTTGGGCAGGACCAGAACATGTGTAGCATTGTCCCTTTCTACCAATCGACTTCTGTTCAACCACCCTGTTGGAAAAGTCTGGCTCTATCAGTACTGCAGGCTACAGCTTGCAGTGCTGATCAGTGAATTCTGATGACAGGGAAGTCTCCCATCTCGCTTTAAAAATGTGGGTGGGGGAATCTGGTCAGTTTTTCTTTTAACCCCACTGGTTGAACAAAAAAAACTGACAATTTTATGACTAGCCTTACCTATCTTGGGTGGATAGTTGGCGTTAGGGTGGCTCAGGAGTATGAAGGCCTGAATTAGGTACAGGAGCTTGGGCAAAGATCTTCACACGACCAGAGGCAAACTGCACCCAATGCAATGAGGCAATAGTGTTGTGGCACTAGCTGGAATGTCATGTGTGTACACAGAGGCGGCTCTAGGCTTTGTGAGGCCTTAGGCAAAACCTAGACATGAGGCCCCACTCACGCTCATAATGGGAAAAATAATTCAAGCGACAAAAAAATAAACTGTATAAATTACATATATTAAGAGCTTTAAAGTGCTGGTGTCAGTGTTCTCTATCTTGGTGCTGGTGTCAGTGTTCTCTATCTCGGTGCTGGTGTCAGTGTTCTCTATCTCGGTGCTGGTGTCAGTGTCCTTATCTCGGTGCTGGTGTCAGCGTTCTCTGTTTCAGTGCTGGTGTCAGCGTTCTCTATCTCGGTGCTGGTGTCAGCGTTCTCTATCTCGGTGCTGGTGTCAGCGTTCTCTATCTCGGTGCTGGTGTCAGCGTTCTCTATCTCGGTGCTGGTGTCAGTGTCCTTATCTCGGTGCTGGTGTCAGCGTTCTCTGTTTCGGTGCCGGTGTCAGCGTTCTCTATCTCGGTGCTGGTGTCAGCGTTCTCTATCTCGGTGCTGGTGTCAGCGTTCTCTATCTCGGTGCTGGTGTCAGCGTTCTCTATCTCGGTGCTGGTGTCAGCGTTCTCTATCTCGGTGCTGGTGTCAGCGTTCTCTATCTCGGTGCTGGTGTCAGCGTTCTCTATCTCGGTGCTGGTGTCAGTGTCCTTATCTTGGTGCTGGTGTCAGTGCTCTCTATCTCGGTGCTGGTGTCAGTGTTCTCTATCCTGGTGCTGGTGTCAGTGTTCTCTATCCTGGTGCTGGTGTCAGTGTTCTCTATCTCGGTGCTGGTGTCAGTGTTCTCTATCTCAGTGCTGGTGTCAGTGTCCTTATCTTGGTGCTGGTGTCAGTGCTCTCTATCTCGGTGCTGGTGTCAGTGTTCTCTATCCTGGTGCTGGTGTCAGTGTTCTCTATCTCTGTGCTGGTGTCAGTGTCCTTATCTCGGTGCTGGTGTCAGTGTCCTTATCTTGGTGCTGGTGTCAGTGCTCTCTATCTCGGTGCTGGTTTCAGTGTTCTCTATCTTGGTGCTGGTGTCAGTGTCCTTATCTTGGTGCTGGTGTCAGTGCTCTCTATCTCGGTGCTGGTGTCAGTGTTCTCTATCTCGGTGCTGGTGTCAGTGTCCTTATCTTGGTGCTGGTGTCAGTGCTCTCTATCTCGGTGCTGGTGTCAGTGTTCTCTATCTCGGTGCTGGTGTCAGTGTTCTCTATCTCGGTGCTGGTGTCAGTGTTCTCTATCTCGGTGCTGGTGTCAGTGTTCTCTATCTCGGTGCTGGTGTCAGTGTTCTCTATCTCGGTGCTGGTGTCAGTGTTCTCTATCTCGGTGCTGGTGTCAGTGTCCTTATCTCGGTGCTGGTGTCAGTGTTCTCTGTTTCGGTGCTGGTGTCAGCGTTCTCTATCTCGGTGCTGGTGTCAGTGTTCTCTGTTTCGGTGCTGGTGTCAGCGTTCTCTATCTCGGTGCTGGTGTCAGTGTTCTCTGTTTCGGTGCTGGTGTCAGTGTCCTTATCTCGGTGCTGGTGTCAGTGTCCTTATCTCGGTGCTGGTGTCAGTGTCCTTATCTCGGTGCTGGTGTCAGTGTCCTTATCTCGGTGCTGGTGTCAGTGTCCTTATCTCGGTGCTGGTGTCAGTGTTCTCTGTTTCGGTGCTGGTGTCAGCGTTCTCTATCTCGGTGCTGGTGTCAGTGTTCTCTGTTTCGGTGCTGGTGTCAGCGTTCTCTATCTCGGTGCTGGTGTCAGTGTTCTCTATCTCGGTGCTGGTGTCAGTGTCCTTATCTCGGTGCTGGTGTCAGTGTCCTTATCTCGGTGCTGGTGTCAGTGTCCTTATCTCGGTGCTGGTGTCAGTGTTCTCTGTTTCGGTGCTGGTGTCAGTGTTCTCTGTTTCGGTGTTGGTGTCAGTGTTCTCTATCTCGGTGCTGGTGTCAGTGTTCTCTGTTTCAGTGCTGGTGTCAGTGTTCTCTGTTTCAGTGCTGGTGTCAGCGTTCTCTGTTTCGGTGCTGATGTCAGCGTTCTCTATCTCGGTGCTGGTGTCAGCGTTCTCTATCTCGGTGCTGGTGTCAGCGTTCTCTATCTCGGTGCTGGTGTCAGTGTTCTCTATCTCGGTGCTGGTGTCAGTGTTCTCTATCTCGGTGCTGGTGTCAGTGTTCTCTATCTCGGTGCTGGTGTCAGTGTTCTCTATCTCGGTGCTGGTGTCAGTGTTCTCTATCTCGGTACTGGTGTCAGTGTTCTCTATCTCGGTACTGGTGTCAGTGTTCTCTATCTCGCTGCTGGTGTCAGTGTCTCTATCTCGGTGCTGGTGTCTGCGTTCTCTATCTCGGTACTGGTGTCAGTGTTCTCTATCTCGCTGCTGGTGTCAGTGTCTCTATCTCGGTGCTGGTGTCTGCGTTCTCTATCTCGGTGCTGGTGTCAGTGAAGGAGATAGCAGCGGAGAAGCCAATCAGCAGGCAATGCCAGCGCAGGATGCAGAGCGCCTGGCCCACCAAGGCTGAGGATCAGCACTGGACTGGGACCTCCCAACCCCCCCCCCCCGCAGTGGAGTCCCGCATAGGTGGGGGTAAGGGCAGGGCAGAGGGAAGGGTCAGGGGCTGCTAATCACAGGTGGGCACAGTGGGACTGAGCTGCCCTTACTGTTTGTGACACTGATGATCAGGAGTAAGGGAGTGGAGTGCATGGGACAGGGGGTGAATATAAAGACCAGTCTGTGGCTGAGGGATGCTGGGGGGGCTGGCTCTCTCTCATGTTGGTGGTTGCTGGCTGCAGAAGGGGTTGTGGCATGGTAGCTGTGCCTCTCCCTGCAGCTGGAGCCTCGGTTCCCCCCTCCCCCCACTGATTGACAGCCCCAGAGAGAGAGAGGTGGCCCGGTCCGGACACCTTATTTCCTACCTCACTTTCCATCTGCTCCATACAGCGCTCGTGGGGCTTCCTCCGCGGGACCTTCCTCTTCCTGTCCGTCCCACTGCATGCCTGATTCCTCCTCCAGCCTGGGTGTGCGGGGACCGCTCCGCTGAGAACTCCAGTGGTGGGGGGGTGACGGCCGGGGGGGGGGGGAGCGCGATCTGCGTCTCCGGAGCAGCAGGAAACTTTTTGCTCCGGCTGCTGGAACCTCCTCCCCTTCTCCTCCCCCTCTCCTACCCCGGACAACACAGCACTGGCCCCGCCTCCTCCTCGAGACAGAGCCAGTGAGCCACACTCTGTCCTCTCTCTCCTCTGCCTGTTAAACCACTGCGGGCCGGTGTCTTGCCGAGAAAGTTCCCTCGGCGGATAAGTTCCTCCCCTGTACTGCGCAGGCGCAGCGCCTGCGCAGTATCAACTACTGTCAGCCGCCGGAGATAGCCGAAGCTCAAACGCTTCAATCAGCTGTACACGGCGCCTGCGCTCTGGGTCCAGATTCCTTCCCCACCATCCAAGTGGACCTAGAGGGGGTATCTAAAAGTGCCGAGCGCAGCGAGGCCGTGCCCGAAGCGTGGCGAGCGAAGCGAGCCCGCGAGGGGCCCTCTTACAGGCGCCGTGTACAGCTGATTTTCAGCTGTTCCGCTTCGGCTATTTCCGCCGGATCGTACTGCGCATGCGCAGTAGAGTGAGGAACTTATCCGCCGAGCGGAACCTATTCGGCAGAACACCGGAGCTTAAAGCCGCCCGCAGCGGCATTGTTGTCAG
The DNA here is from genome assembly GCA_037952835.1 of Lithobates septentrionalis. Taxonomy (NCBI): domain Eukaryota; kingdom Metazoa; phylum Chordata; class Amphibia; order Anura; family Ranidae; genus Lithobates; species Lithobates septentrionalis. The sequence goes on from JBBDGP010003521.1 coordinate 206,256, forward strand.
CAGAGGCGGCTCTTCAATTTGCCTAATTAGAGAGCCGCCTCTGTGTGTACACATGCCACTGCTTTTTCAGCATTATGTAGCGTCTTCTTGCCATTGATCCCTTGTTCTTCTTTTTTTTTTTTTTGCAAGAGGCATGGTTAAACTAGGTTGGTCTCTGCTGCCTACAATGACCAGGTCACCTCTGGCCACTTTTAGCTCTTTCAGCAGCTGGTTTGTGTGTACCCACGTTTTACCTGATGTTTTCAAGTTTACTTTGTTAGGCATTTTGCAATGTGTCACCTACATTCTCCAAAAACACTCCAGCGCTAAATGTGTCACATCCCAATTGATTTTCCCAGCACACATTCCCAATAACAGTTCTAGGGCAGCTTGCAGTTTGATCTTCTTGTGGACCTGACACAGTCTGAATTGTTGTCCCCTGCTTGAGTCCATACAACCAGTTCTTTACAGCTATACTGTAACTGCTGACTCAAAATGCAGACTGTAAGTGGACTTCAATGCCTTCCCCTCCATAATCATTATCTGTCATACCTGCAATTGTAGTGGCCTGTGAGCCTACTTGCTGCAGTTTTGTCTGACAAGAAGTCCCACAAATCCCTAAAGGGTGATTTGTCCCTGAGGAGCCACAGGCAGTTGCCATAGCTCCTGAGCTTATTGGTGCTCTGTATGCCATCTTAAAAATAGAACAGCAACCTGTCATTTTTACTAGTGCTGTACCAGTTTGAAATTCCTGGAGTTACCGATTGCATAACATTTTTTGCTAGTACACTCTTTACTTGGGTGTTTTTCTGGTCACTGGAAAATTCCTGATAAACATTTTACAGACCAAGATCTGTTTTTAAGGAGGCCTTTATTTAAAAAAAAAAAAAAGTGGTCTGTTCCCACTATGGAGCCAGCAACCTCCTCCCTTTAAAATAACTAAAAGCACTGACCATACCTGTATAAAGGGGTTGAGGGGCGGGACTTTAAATGAAGCACACGGATGCAGTAAAGAAATGAATTTAAAAAAGGGTTTATTAATTGAGTCACTTCCTAGAACATAGGTTGGGGGTATACAGTTCGTTACATATTTTGTATCAATACTTCAAGATAAATATCACATATAAATGCATTGTCCAACCAAGGTTTATAACAGTATTTTACAAGTACACGGGTCACGTAATAACATGATTAATTGCATTGCAGAGAATACTCATAAAAGTAGCTTGCGCATTAAAGCGTCATTAGAAATACTAGTTAAGGTGAGATAAGTAAGAAAAATTATCTAAAAACATTCATAATGACTCTGTTAGAAAATATAAGCCAGTATTTTACAGTTGCACGGGTCACTTCAGTGCGTGATTAATTGCAGTGTAAATGATACTGAAAGACAAAAATGGATGCATTAAAGCATCACTTAGGCCCCCTCAGCTCCGGGGAGTGGCATCTATGGCCGGATTGTCTTGTGCGGCGGTGTTCTCTCCCAATGCGCGGTCACGCTCATGTAAGTCTGTGGGACAAATGTATGGATAAGTGTGGGGGTTTTCACATTTTCTGCATTTGCCCATGTATTTTTTCAGACCACCACTTATGTTCTTATCTTCATTTTTTAGATGATCAATACGGTCTTGCTCCTGACGAGTGACCTTAATGTCCCGAAACGCGTAGATCTAACAACTACCGTTATAACAATGTATTCATGAACCTACCACAGCCGTTTCTTTTCACCAAGTATATTTTCTCCTTTTTCCCTAAGTGATGCTTTAATGCATCCATTTTTGTCTTTCAGTATCATTTACACTGCAATTAATCACGCACTGAAGTGACCCGTGCAACTGTAAAATACTGGCTTATATTTTCTAACAGAGTTATTATAAATGTTTTTAGATTATTTTTCTTACTTATCTTACCTTAACTAGTATTTCTAATGACGCTTTAATGCGCAAGCTACTTTTATGAGTATTCTCTGCAATGCAATTAATCATGTTATTACGTGACCCGTGTACTTGTAAAATACTGTTATAAACCTTGGTTGGACAATGCATTTATATGTGATATTTATCTTGAAGTATTGATACAAAATATGTAACGAACTGTATACCCCCAACCTATGTTCTAGGAAGTGACTCAATTAATAAACCATTTTTAAAATTCATTTCTTTACTGCATCCGTGTGCTTCATCCAAAGTCCCACCCCTCAACCCCTTTATACATACTAATTTGGGATGGAGGTTGGGATCTGTGTGGCCCCCCTTCCTCATGCAAAGTCCCACCTTTTTCATTTTCTCATTTTTCACTGACCATACCTGTTGAAGGATCCCATTGACCAAATCCTTGTTTTAGCTGGCAGGTCATGCTTTTCAACCTGCTATGGCCATGATGTTAGTATGTCAAACTTTAAGGGAATGGACTTGACTGGTGTTAAAGGATTTTGCTACTGCCCTTACTGACCTTTTATTTGCAGAGTGCTCAGAGCTCATGCCTACAGCCTCACATTATTGCGTAGATGTTCCAACACTGTTTCATAATTAGGTTGAAAAAAAAAATATATAAGTCCATCTAGTTCAACCAAAATAAATAAATGGGTTAATCGATATTGTCTATCCTTATTTCCCAAATAAGTCTCCTTCAATGAATATGCAGAGAACGCTTTGGCTGAAATGTTTTGCAGAACAGCAATGAAAAAACGCATTTGCTGCACATGCATTTTGATAGTAAGCATCTCTTTGGCACTGCTTTAGACATCCTCGTAACAGATGTCACTGAGGCTAAGGGTTCTCGTTTGCCTCAGTAGAAGAAGCCTAAACCAAGCCAAGCTAGCAAGACTCCATCTACCACTATGAAGCTACAAAGAGTTCCTGTCATTACTTACAGGCTTCCACTTCCCAAGACCAGACCTAAGTTAAAGACCCAGTTCAGTTGGAAACCCTGGGCCCCAATTTTTCCAAACCTGCAGACAAGTCTTCAGCATGAAGTGGGGGGACATTTGTTTGCCTTTGCAGAGACCTGGTTAAAAAGCATTCAGGATGACTGGGAAAGAGATGTGGTTACCAAGGGCAATAAACTAGAGTTCTGCTCTATGCCCCCCTTTCTGCTTTGTTGTCCAACAAGACTGCATCTTCACACAGAATAACAGACCTTCATGCTTTACTAGCAGACCTCTTGAACCAAGGAGTTATTATAATTGCAACTGATCCAGCATAAGATGTATACAGTACCTTATACAACACTGTTTCGGACAACAGTACAGGGGCTTCTTATCCTGTTCCTTGAACAAAACCAAGTTGGGCTAAGCGCTGCTCAACCATTTATAGGATCACATGATGGAATTTATACTGCTATCAAGTTTAGCCTGCAGCATTCTTTAGATTTTTATAATTTTTTTTTGCTTTAGGATATAACTACGGTATATCAAATTTACTAGGTTGAGGAGTTTGCATCGGGTTTTTATCTCCACTTCATTTTCGGGGCAGATCAATTGGTTGTACATGTATGGGAGTATGGATTTGCCAGCCTTTTGCATGTCAATCATGCTGCAATATTACTCTGAGTTAGTGAGATGTTCAGATGGTCCCAGCGTTGTAGGCGATTGGCACCATTGAGTATGACAAAACTTACTAACAAGAGTAATTTAAATGAAAGAGTTAATACATTGCCTGCTGCAGGATAGCCCTAGCTGCGTTTGTGTTTGGCTACTGATCCGGCTTGTTGAGCTGACATGAGCATTACAGAGCAGCCGGCCTCTGGCTCTGTGAGTGGGGCTGTCGGCTGACAGCCTATCCATATTCAGAGGGATCTATTACTTGCATTTACTGATCTTTTGTGAGTGATTTTCCTTTTAATAAAATTATTTGTTTGACGGTATTTACACTATTGGACCTTTTTGTTTTTTTTTACCATACTTGAGATTTGTGGTGGAAAAGGAGGTGAATTAACTACGGTTTCAAAGGGGGTGCCTAATCTATTGAGCAGCTGCTGATCTTTGACTAGAAAGGCATATGTTTGTGAGGAGTGTCTGTCTAATGGGAGGTGGAGGCACCTGAATACTATTTCCTGTCGCATCATGGCAGCATACACGTTGGGTTGTGACTCCGCCTCCACAACCTGATAGGACCACATAGCTATAAATTAGAGAGTAGGCACCTGCCCCAGTATTCTCTTATTTTTCCTCACCTGTCAGGACGCACGAATCAGCACCCCCTTACCGCTTCGCCCCAGCCAGGTTCTAGCCTCTCCTGGGTGGAAGTCCTTCTTGTACAGCCTCTAAACGAGCTAAATGGAAGGAGCCCCACTCTGGTGGTCTCAGGGGCACTCATCTCATCTTAAACTGTTGCCAGAAGACAAGCCTTAAACAGGCTTCAAGTGCAAACAGCCCGCAAAAGCCTTAAACAGGCTTGCTGGAGGATTGGCCAGGGAACCATCTATATGGCCTCAAGAAAGTAAGCCTTAAACAGGCTTCATTGTGTGCAGCGGTCTCCATGTTCCCCCCCCTCTCCCCCTCCCTTTCCGGCATACCTGGGGTGTCCTACTGGGCTCTGTGGTCCATGCAGTGCTGTGGGGGACCGCCGAGCGTTCTCGACGTCCTCGCACATGCGCAGTACGGCTCTATGGGCGCTGCTAAGCTGTTTTCCAGTCTCCAAGATGGCGCCGGGCGCCTCGCGGCGCTACTGCGCATGCGCGGGCGTCCGACGCTAATGGCGGCAGATTTAAAAACCACAGCATTGCTGTGGAAGCTGCTGATGGTTGCTGCACGCTACAGAAAGCCTGCCCCGCGATCCACAGCAAGAGAAAACGCTCTACAAAGGTGGGTCTTAACCCCCCCTCCCCCCCCCCCCCACCGTCCAGGCTGGGTCAGCTTCTACATTGCTGCTTATCTTTTCTTTGCAGGTTTCCAACCTATTCACCATGGAGACCCCTGCCCCAGCAGATCACCGCCAGCCGACTAGGTAAGGGGGGGAAGAAGCGGGTAAGTAAGAAGATCGAAAAAGAGAGCACTTCTAACGCTACCTAAATTGGTCAGCCCTACCAGGTCCTCAGGAACGTCTGCGTCAAGACATAGAGAATCCTCACGCAGGAGAAGTCGCTCTAGACACAGACGAAGCCGCTCCTACCATAGGAGGAGTCGCTCAAGAGGAAGTCGCAGAAGAAGCCGCTCCAGATCACGTTCTCGGCATGGTCGATCCCGCCACAGAAGGTCGTCCTCACGTAGGCACCGCTCCCCTGCACGCCATGCCCGTCCTGCTGGAAACGCATGCTGGATCTGTGGTGCGGCGGCTCTTCCGGATAAATTGGTCTGTCAGAGATGCCTAGAAGAGGCCACGAGAGAGAGAGCCTCAGAAGTCGGGGACTCAGCCCCTCAGGCCTCAATACCGGATGTGGATCTTTCCACCATTACCTCTCCAGCCCGGGCCAGCACATCAAAGGAGCAAAACTCCCTATCTGATAATGAAGGCCTGGAGGTGTCGGCAGGATTCGACTTTGGCCTCATAGAACTGTGTGTTAAATTGGTCAAGGAGGCAATAGGATGGGAGGAACCCCAGGAAGTCCAGCCAAAGCAGAGAAAATATTTTCCGCAGCTTAAAAAGGAGCCTGAAACCTTTCCGTTCATTGATGAGCTGGAGGTTTTAATCAAAGAAGAGTGGCAGAGGCCAGAGAAAAAATCTAGTCTGAACAACAGACTCCAGAAACTGTACCCACTCAAGGAGCCTAAAGTGAACCCTCTGGTATCCCCTCCGGTAGTGGACGCATCCTTAATGCGCCTTGCCAGGCATGTTACCCTCCCGCTAGAGGATGCGGTTACGTTTAGAGACGTTCTTGACCGGAATATCGACACGGATCTCAAGCGGGCTTACCTTTCGGCCGGAGGTGCATGCAGGCCTGCGATAGCACTCGCGGCAGTAGGAAGGGCCATCTCGAGTTGGTCTTCAAACACGGAGAAGCTGGTATTAGAGGGGGCAGACCAAGAGAAAATTGTGAAGGCATTACAAGAGTTAAGCCTGGCTGGTGATTTCGTGGCTGAGGCCTCAGTTGACACTATCAGGTCTGCTTCAAAGTCTATGTTGGCCTCAGTGATGGCCAGAAGAGCTTTGTGGCTGAAGCCCTGGACGGCGGATCCGGCATCCAAGTCCAACTGGTGCCGTATTCCGTTTGACGGTGAGCACCTTTTCGGGACAAAATTAGATACGGCCATCTCCAAGGTAACTGGTGGAAAATCCGGGCTCATTCCCTCAGATAGGAGGCCCAAACAGAGACCTCCTCCTTTTAAGCGGAATCTCCCAGAAAGGTATAGAGACGCGAAAGCGTACAGACCAGGGAAGGAGTATAGAAGGAACTGGAAGAACCCTCAAACTTCCTTTATGAAATTCCAAAAACCTAAGACCTCCGCTCCCAGTGACCAGAAGCCTTTTTGAAGGTGCGCCCGTCCGGCCAGCAGTAGTGGGAGCAAGGCTTTTCAGTTTCAGGCTGGTTTGGACGGAAACCATACACGATACCTGGACCCTGGCCACCGTCAGTTTCGGCCACAGATGGGCCTTCAAAAATCGACCCCCAAGAGATCACTTCTACCCAACCCATATTCCTCCTCCCGGAGAGAAGAGGTTATCCCTTCTAACCTATATCCTAGAGCTGCTTCAAAAGCAAGCGATAACAGAGGTTCCGCCAACACAACGAGGCAGAGGATTCTATTCTCCACTATTCCTCGTCAAGAAGAAGTCAGGGGACTTTCGGCCGGTTCTAGACCTGAAGAAACTCAACAGGTCCATCAAAGTGGAGTCGTTCAGGATGGAAAGCCTGCAGTCTATCCTCCAGGCCATAAACTTGGGAGACTGGATGCTCTCCATAGATCTCCAGGATGCCTACCTACACATTCCAATTCACATGGCATTCCAGAAGTTCCTACGGTTCTCGGTGGGCCAGGAACACTTTCAATTTCGAAGCCTCCCTTTCGGGATCTCTACGGCACCCAGAACATTTACAAAGGTTCTGCTGCCAGTAATAGCCTTTTTGAGGGAGAAGGGTCTAAGGGTCCACCATTACCTGGACGACATTCTTCTCCTCTCAAACAGCCAGGAATCACTCGTGCAACATCGCGAGATCTTAGTTTCCACCCTAACGAGTCTGGGTTGGATAATCAACTGGCAGAAGAGCAATATTCAGCCTACCCAAAGGATGGTCTTCCTGGGAGCCGAGCTGGACACCCGGGCCAACACGGTAGAACTACCGAGGGAGAAGTTGTCCCTACTAGTTCAGAAGGCGAAAGATGTGGTTCCAGCATCATACTTACCGGCCAGAGCATACCTCAGCCTGCTGGGGTCCTTATCAGCAACCATTCCAATGGTCAGGTGGGCGCAATGGAATACCAGACCTCTGCAAGCCTCCTTCCTGTGCCAGTGGGACGGATGGTCCATGTCCCATCCGATTCGCATCTCGGAAGAAGCCAGACTATCTCTACGGTGGTGGATCCACCCCGGCAACCTCAGCAGATGCAAACAGATAGTCACTCTCCATCAGGAGGTAGTGACTTCGGACGCCAGTCTGGAGGGATGGGGGGCACACTACCTACATTATGCAGCTCAGGGCCGCTGGCACTTCAGAACCAGAGATGTTGTGTCAAACGTCCTAGAGATGAAGGCAGCCTTCCAAGCCCTCTTGGCATTCAGCTCTCTTCTGAGAGGGAAACAGGTCCTGATCCAAATGGACAACCGAGTGGCTGTGGCCTACATCAACAGGGTACCAAGAGCATCTCCATGATGCGGGAAGTTGGTCCGGTGATACAGTGGGCTCAACTGAATCTGCAGGACCTGAAGGCGACGTATATTCCGGGAATTCAGAACGAACTGGCGGACTCTCTCAGCAGAACATTCGTTTCCAACAACGAGTGGTGTCTAAGCCCGCAGGCCTTCGCCCTCATATGCCAGACATGGGGTCATCCAGACATAGACCTCGCAGCAACACCAGAAAACAGGAAATGTCAAAGGTTTCTGTCGAGGAACCCCTTCCCCTCAGCGGAGGGAACGGATTGTCTCCAGCATACCTGGAACTTTCGCCTAGGTTATATTTTTCCACCAACGCCACTGATTGCCAAGTTCCTTCTGAGGCTCAAACACTCAGCAGCTCTAGTACTGGCTGTGATTCCCTTCTGGCCACGGAGGCCTTAGTTCACCACCCTCCTGCAACTGAGCACAGCGGATCCAATTCCTCTTCCGGTGACAACGGATCTACTAACCCAGGGCCAGCTGTTGCATCCGAATCCAGAGAGATTGCACCTAGCGGCCTGGAGACTGAAAGGTCTAGGTTCCTAGATCAGGGCTGTTCACAGAAGGTAGTCGAAACCCTGCTTTTAGCCAGGAAATCTTCCACGAATTACACCTATGAGAGAGTCTGGGGGAAGTTCTCTTCCTTTGCTCAGGAACAAGGTTGGGATCCGTCTTCCCCATCAGCAATACAAGTGCTTGAGTTTCTGCAGTCAGGCCTAGACAAAGGCCTTAGATCTAGCACCCTAAAGGTCCAAGTCTCTGCCATCTCTGCTCTGACAGGGGTTAGATGGGCACTCAACCCTCTTGTAGTTCAGTTCCAGAAAGCATGCCTGAAGTTAAGGCCTCCCAGAAAGCCTTCATTTCCAACATGGGACCTATCAACTGTCCTGCAAATTCTATCCGGAGAACCATTCTCCCCTCTTGAAGATACCTCCCTCTGGGACCTGACTCTAAAAGTCTCATTCCTAATTGCCATCACTTCAGCGAAGAGGGTCTTGGAAATGCAAGCCTTACTTATCAAGGAACCATACCTGATGATTTACCCAGACAGGTTAACCCTGGAGAGGAGAGGATTGCCCTGTATGCCGACGATGTCCTACTGTTTCTTGGAGATACGGAAGGCTCTCTTAGGCAGGTAATGGACATAATGGAGAGGTTTGGCATTGTGTCAGGACTGGTGGTGAATTGGAGGAAGTCTGCACTACTGCCATTAGATAACCTTAGTGGTCCGGTCTTGTCAGAAATTCCACATCTAAAAGTAGTCTCAACGATCCGCTATCTGGGCATAAATATGTCAAAAGATCCCAACCAGTTTATTGTAGACAACCTAGAGCCACTGCTGGGTAAATTTAGGTGCAAAATAGATATTTGGAGCCGGCTGCCCCTATCTGTAGCAGGAAGGGGCAACCTGATCAAGATGGTTTGGTTGCCTCAACTGCTGTATCTGTTACACAACTCACCGATGTGGGTGAACAAAAAGTGGTTCCAGAAGATAGACTTACTTTTTAGGGAGTTGCTGTGGAGGAGGGGGAAGGCCAGGATTAGCCTTCAGAACCTACAGTTACCAGTTGGAGAGGGTGGGATAGCCCTCCCGCATCCGAGGTGCTATTTTCTGGCAGCACAGTTGCAGCATATAGGGGGTGAAAATACGGGTAGTGGTTTGTTAACTCTGGAGGCACCCCATAAAACTATAGTGGAAGCATTGGAGGCAGACTCGTTACCTGGTAGAGGCCCCACAACTAAGTTGGTGACAAAAGTTTGGAAGGCAACAAAGTTATTAATGGGATATGTTGGGTTTACAGAATATGCTCCCCTCTGGCATAACAGGAACTTACAGGAGATAGTGGTTATGGGGGAATTTAAGGAATGGGCGAGGTGGGGTATAAATAGACTATCCCAGCTGTATAGAGGGAGAGTATTGAAAACTTTTGAGGACCTCCAAAAGGAATATAGTATTCCAAGACAAACATTCTTTAGGTATTTGCAAATGAGAGCGGCATTGGAGGTACAGTTTAGGGTAAGTCCCCCAGCCTGGACAGATGCTGCACTACTGCAGAGGGTGATTAAACCCGGGAAGATGAGGAGTTTTATCTCTGGAATATATGCGCAACTGTGCAAGGTAGCAATTGTTAGATCAGAGCACCTCGGCTGCAGGGAGGGGTGGGAGAAGGATGTGGGGAAGGTGACGGATACACAATGGAGGGAAATATTGGAGGCAGGACAGGAGGTCTCAGTGGCACCTGCACAGAGACTCTCCCACTTAATGTTGCTACATAGAGCATACTACACCCCCAAAAAACTATTTCGCTTTGGTGTAAGGCCTGATGCCACGTGTCCCAGGTGTGGGGAGGAGGGTGACCTGATACACATGGTATGGAGGTGCCCCAAATTAGTACGCTACTGGCTAGGGGTTGTGGGCTCTATCGAGGGCAGGTGGGAGATCTCCCTGGAGACAGACGTTAGATTCTGTATCCTTGGATACAGGGCATGGAGACGGGAGGAGATAGCGGCTAAAACAGCCATTTTGAGATGCCTCTATCAGGCCTGGAAGCTTATTATGCAAAGATGGCAAACAGCTTTACCCCCTGCAGTGGATGAGTGGGTTAAAACAGTAAATGATGTAATATGGAAGGAGAGAGCCCTATATATTAGAAGAGGGAATCTTAAGACGTTTGAACAGATGTGGAACCCGTGGTTAACAAGTGTAGGGTGTCAAGAATAAAGGAAGGATCTGGCTTAGGGGGGGTGGAGAGTAAGGGAGGGTAGGGTGGGATGGGGTGAAAATATCCACATGTCATTTTAATATACCGTATGCAGCTTAGCTTGTGGACGGGTTATGTAGTTGTAATGGTTGTGGGGAGGAACGTAGGGGGGACCTACGACCTCCTCAATAGTGGAGCACGCCCACTTGAACCTGTAGATGTTTTAATATGGTGTATGTAAATTAAGAATTGTTAATAAAGATTATTTAAGAGAAAAAAAAGACAGGTTAACCCTAAAACCTTCAGACAAGTTTATCCCAAAGGTCTCTTCTGCATTTCACTTTAACCAGGAGATTGACCTCCCGGCTTTGAACACAGATCAGGGCGTTCCTCATCCCCTGGATGTTAGGGGCAACGTTCTGCATTACCTCTCGGTGACCAAGTCGTTCAGGAGATGCGAGAACCTTTTAGTCATCCCACATGGGTTCAGGAAGGGCCAGGCAGCCTCTGCCCGTACCATCGCCTCATGGCTCGTGAAAACTATCAAAAAGACCTACTCCTTAAGCACCTTGCAAATCCCGGAAGACCTTAGAGCGCATTCCACCAGGGCAATGGCTACTTCATGGGCAGCTTACTGTAAAGTTTCGGCGGAAACCATTTGTAGAGCGGCCACTTGGTCTTCAAGAAACACCTTCATTTCCCATTACAAAATAGACGCTGCACGCTTAGCAGCAGTGGAATTTGGGAGGGCCGTCATACAGGCCAATTCTTCTGTTCCTTGTCAATAAATTTGATTTTTTTTTGCACTCCCACCCAGTTTGGCGAGTTACTCCCCAACGTGTATGCTGCCATGATGCGACAGGAAAACGGAAAATTGTATACTCACCTTTCCGTAATTTTCCTTTCCTGTCGCATCTTCATGGCAGCATACAATCACCCACCCTCTGAGGTGACATGTGTATATATTTACAGAGAATACTGGGGCAGGTGCCTACTCTCTAATTTATAGCTATGTGGTCCTATCAGGTTGTGGAGGCGGAGTCACAACCCAACGTGTATGCTGCCATGAAGATGCGACAGGAAAGGAAAATTACGGAAAGGTGAGTATACAATTTTCCGTTTTTTGGGTCACCCTTTGAAGATTTGTTTCACCTAAAGGATCACTTTGAAACACATGTATTTGGATGTTTTATTTTATTTATTGGATGGTTTGTGCACTTTATTGATGTGATTTATAATATATGGATAAGTTACAAGTATATATGATACATTTGCATATTACACACAGTGCTGCATTGGATTCTGGGTATTATTGGAATTCATCTATTTTCCTAGGAGTGGGAGGGTTTATGCCAACCTAGAAAGTCACTTCATTTGCCAATGCCAAAATCCTCCTGAAGGCAGCAGTATAACCCAACTGTCTCTGATTTCCTGGTCCCTTAAATAACTGAAGAAATAGATTTAAAGTGAGAACAAAGATCATATGTTGGGGTGTGCTGCATTGGCCAAAATAATGCTGGTGTTTTATGTTAAAGCAGCTTACAAAATTTGTGCCCTTCCCCAGTGCCTGAAAATATGTGCAAAATGCATTTGTGAATGAGCCCTAAAACAGTATGCAGGCTATAATTATTGCTTACTCAAGCCAAAAAAAAATTCAAGTGAAAGGGTATTTCCACTTTTGCAGCCATATTGGGATAATACCCACTTTACATTTGTTACATGTCACCATTCACATGACATGACTTAAAAAAAAAAAGTCGATTTTAAAATTGCATTTTACGTTTTTTTTTTAAATGTTCTTTTCTGGATTTGACGCCATTTTGGGAGATATTGGGTCGAAATTGAAAGTATGGAAGTCTCTACCATTGTCTTTATTAGGACATATATTAATCTTCTAAAAATGAAAATCATACCCAAATTTATGTATTTATTTAGACACTCTCCTCAGCGGTTTCCTATGTCCTTTTTCACCAAATTAAACAAACTCTTTCCATCTTTTTTATGGGGATCGAAGAATCCCAGGTACAAATTAACTACTCTAATGTGCCCTTGTGAGCAGGGGGGACTAGCTTTCCCGGATCTATATAGATATTTTTTAGCCGCTCAGTTGGTTACGGCCAAATGGTGGCTGAATCCTGATATATACAACTCTGTAGATGCCCTGAAGGCTCTCTTATTTAGGGGCCGTAGGCCACCATAGCAGCTGACCCCTTTGATGCTTATTACTATTCGAGCTTGGAAGGCTGGTCTTAGATGTGAGCATTATCCTAAGGGTGCTTTTTCTCCAAGTGCTCCTGTTCGGATTAAGATTTTGGAATGCTCTACAGATCACCCACATTCTTAATACTCTTCCAGCTCCAAGACAGTAGATCAGGTCCTTTAATGTTTTTGAGAAATTTTGTTCAGAGCTGGGATTAATGGCTGATACATTAGCGGCTAATTATCGCTTATTGATCTCACCGGCGGAAACAGACTTTTTGAAGTGTGTCAGTGAGTGGGAGCGGGAGCTGGGTAAATCTTTCAGCACAGGACAGTTAAAACATATCCTTAAGTTTACACACGAATCATCGATTTGTACAAAAATTCAAGAGACCAATTTCAAAATTTTTACTCGATGGTATAGAACGCCAGTGAGATTGAAGAAAATCTTCCCTGATTCCTCGGACTTATGTTGGAGATGTCAGAAAAACAAAGGCAATATGTTACATATCTTTTGGGAATGTCTCAAATTAAAGCACTTCTGGACAGAGGTTAGACGCATTCTTCAAATATGTACAGACTATACGATCCCAGAGGACCCGGCCTTTTTTCTTCTTCATGCGTCTTGCATACCAGATAAGGTATACAAGGAATGTATTATTAGGCATCTTTTAGATGCAGCTAAGGCTTGTTTTCCTCTGACATGGAAATCCTCATTACCTCCGACAATAGGGATGTGGTTGCGTAAAGTGAAAGAGATTAGTAAATTAGAAGATCTAGTTCTTTCCGCTTGACATCAGCAGGAGCGCTACTCCAGGACCTGGTCGTTGTGGAATATCTTTTTGAACTCAGAGGAGGAAAGTGCCCCCCTGGATTACATTTGGAATAGTTAGGAGGGGTATCTAAGGTTTTTTATCTATACTTCCCCCTGGTTGGGCGGGCACGCTGGAGGGTTGCCTCCATGGAGTGGCTCTATTTTTCTTTTTTTGTTTGGGTTGGTTGTTAATTTATAATGGTAGAAGATTAAGTGGGACGGGTCCGAGACTATAGGGGAAGCAGTATATAGGGGTTCTGGCTTATTATAGCGTTAATGTATAGGAGATAATATGGGTTTGTGTTTTGTTTTTTTCTCCTACTGCCAAACGTGAGAGTTATTTCAGATGGTGATCTAACTTACTGCACGGTTGATATAATGTTGTGTCTTAAAATTGCGATGTTCAATTTAATGTTATGTTATGTTTTTTTCTTCTATGTATGTTCTCGAAAATGTCCTATGATTAAATAAATAATAAATTTGAAAAAAGAAAAAAAAAGAATTAGTACTTAGGTCTGAGTGTCTCGATAAGTCCACCTTGAGATTGTAATCTCATCTTATATTAATTTCTATCCCGCCATTAGAGGCTCTGAGAGATAGGTGGGTGCGAGATTTACCAGATTTAGATACGGAGGGATTGGAGGGGTGTGTGGGATTACCTTCTGCGATCTTTGATATCCTTAAGAGATCGTATGATTCATTATAAATTAGTACATAGAGCATATATTACGCCACATAGACTTAAAAAGATAAATCCTATGTATTCTTCAGAGTGTTGGCGATGTGGCGCGAATCAGGGGGATTTCACACATATTTTCAGGACTTGTCCATAAATAGCTATCTTTTGGGTGGAAGTGGTGGATCTGTTGAATTCTATCACTTCTGCTCCCTTACCGGTTTTCATGTTTGTTTGTCTATTGGGCAAGAAAAGCTATAGCGCTGCATTGGAAGAAACCTCGGTCCCCTACTGGAAACAATTGGTAAATAATAATCTTCCATTGTATAGAGATATTTACATGAATAGTGGCTGTCCTAGTAAATATGATAAAGTGTGGGAAAGGTGGCTGGATAAACCGTATACAGCATTGAATGCCCACGAGGGCCATTGTTTAAAATAGGTATGCTTCCATATGAGTGATGTTAGGGGTCATTGGGGAAAGTAGGAATCAATGTTTATTTTAAAAATCGTTTGCTTCTTTTTTTTTTTTCCCTTTGTGGATTAATAATTGATATACTGGATTCTGAAATTGTATTAATATATTTTTGGCTCAGTGTGTATGATGTCCTGTTTGTGTTTAGGTTTGTTTGTCAGTTACGAAAATTAATAAAAAGATTTATAAAAAAAAAAATTGTTCTTCTTTAACCACTTGCCGCCCGCCCTATTACAGAATGACGGCGGCAAAGTGGTTTGATATTCCTGATAGGACGTCATATGACGTGATCAGGAATACCGAGCCGCTGCGCGCCCCCGGGGGGCGCGCATCGCGGCGATCGTTGTTGCGAGGTGTCAGTCTGACACCCCGCAACACTGATCTAGGTAAAGAGTCTCCGTCGGAGACTCTTTACCATGTGATCAGCCGTGTCTAATCACGGCTGATCACGATGTAACTAGGAAGAGCCGGTGATCGGCTTTTCCTCACTCGCGTCTGATAGACGCGAGTAGAGGAGAGCCGATCGGCTGCTCTCCTGACAGGGGGGGTCTGTGCTGATTGTTTATCAGCACAGCCCCCCCTCGGATCCTACCCAGGACCACCAGGGAAGCCGCCCAGGACCACCAGGGAAGCGATCCACACTAGACCACCAGGTATGCCCCTAGACCACCAGGGAAATGCCACTGTGTGCCCAGGCAGCTGCCAATCTGTGCCCAGGCAGCTGCCAGTCGGTGCCCACTCACAATGCCTACCACTGCCAGTGCCACCAGGGATGCCCATCAGTGCCTAGTATCAGTGCCCATCAGTGCCACATATCAGTGCCCAGCAGTGCCGCCTATCAGTGCCCAGCAGTGCCACCTATCAGTGCCACCTAATCAGTGCCCAGCAGTGCCGCCTTTCATTGCCCATGAGTAGTGCCCATCAGTGCCAACCAGTGCCAACCAGTGCCACCCAGTGCCACCCATCAGTGCCGCCCATCAGTGCCCATCAGTGCTGCATATGAGTGCCACCCATCAGTGCCGCCTACCAGTACCCATCAGTGCCGCATATCAGCGCCCATCGTCAGTGCCCGTCAGTGCCCGCTCATTGGTGCCACCGTATCAGTGCCTGTCAGTGCCGCCTTATCAGTGCCCATCAGTGAAAGAGAAAATTTACTTATTTACAATTTTTTTTAACAGAAACAAAAGCAAAACTTTTATTTTTTTCAAAATTTTCGGTCTATTTTTATTTGTTTAGCAAAAAATAAAAAATGCAGAGGTGATCAAATACCACCAAAAGTAAGCTCTATTTGTGGGAACAAAATGATAAAAATTTAGTTTGGGTACAGTGTAGCATGACCGCGCAATTGTCATTCAAACTGCGACAGCGCTGAAAGCTAAAAAATGGTCTGGGCAGGAAGGTGTCTAAGTGCCCTGTATTGAAGTGGTTAAGCAAAGAAAACCTACTTATTTCTCCTTGTTATGAGCGTGCTGGGAAACGGTTTGCGCCACAATTACCCTATCTGCACTGGTTAAGGCAGATATCTCATCAGCTGTACTAGAATTGAACACTGCGTGGCTTCTTCTTTGCGTGTTGCTGAGCACTGGACTCAGGCAGTGCCCACCCTAGCTATGCTCTGGTAAAAAATTAATAAACGAAAATTGTATTCAAGTATGTTAAAATATTTTAAATTATAACGGAAAACTTATTTTGTTTTGGAAAGAGTGGAGAGGGCTTAGTAACACCACTCCCCATTAGGGTGCATCACCTTTTCTATTTGTCCTGTTTATCATTATCACCAAAAATGAAAGGAAAAGAAAAAAACTTAAATGTTAGGTTGTCCTCAGAATAGGCGTAGTTCTGGTGACAACCAGGGATTCCCTCACTTTAGAGGGATTTCCTTACTCTTCCTATAGCTATATATGCTATAATGGCTATAGGACAGGAAGTAAAAGGTAAATCTCACCAATGTGAAACAGATGGCAAAAATAATCCTTAGAGGTTATAACCCTCCCTTACTCTATCTGAAATGAAAAAAAGTTTGCCTTTAATGCTACTTTAACATTAAAAAGAACACTTTCCTGACAGACTCCATGGCAGCCTACGTGTGGGTTAACCCCGCCTCCTCTCCAATGCTATAGGACCCCATTCCCATAAATGAGTGCTCACCACTAGCTACTGCGTTCCTTTTTTGTCCTCCTCTATGGACCTACACATGCTGTTCGCATCAAGATTGATTGAATCCAAGATTGATTGAATCCAAGATTGGCATACCTGTGCGGTGCAGCTCAAAAGCCCAGCTATGAGCGGGCGAGTAGCTTGAAGAGGCTTGAATGTTCCCCCTTGGTGGATGGGTGGTCGCCTCTGTATGCCCGGCGGACAGTTCTCATCAACGGCTGGCAAGGTCTGTGGATGTTTTCTCATACTCCATGGCAGTGTTTCTATGTGTTGTATGTATTTTCCCTGGTGATCCAGTGTGTCCTATCCCCCTCATGGCGGCTGGTTCGCGTGCGTTCCAGCCCGCCACGGCACTTCCGGGTTGCGGCAGTCTCGCCGCTGGCACCTGCGCTGTAGCCAACCTGAGAGCGAGGTTTGGCTCGCGCATGCGCAGTACGGCGGCTCGTTCGTCGTCCGCGCAGGCGCCGTACGGTGGTTCCCCTTTGCGCGTGCGCTGTAGGGGATAATGATGTCACGGGCGGGGAATTTAAATTCCGCCCTCCTGTCCTGCTGAGTTGGGATCTCCCTTGGTAGGGAAAGGAGGAGCGGATCCCTGCTGGTCTCCAGGTGAGTGGTGGAAACCTCTGCAAATTAAAAAAAAAAAAAAAAAAAGAGCAAAATAATGGAAAATTGTTCTTTTATCATTATATATGTTATCTAAATATACATACATATGCGGCTGGAAGTTGTTTCTCCTTTGCATTGATTATATGTTGATACATGCCTTGTGCATATTATAAAAAAAAAAAAAAAAAAAAGAAGAGGCAAGCAGAGTTTTTTCTTTTTCTCTAAAACCTTCTCATATTTTGATGCCTAGGTTTTCTTAGACCATTATCCCTGCAGACTATTAAAGTGACATTTCGTGTCCCTGGTTATGGACAATTCACCGCCTTTAAGTGGCCAGCCCTCACGCACAAGGTATGTGCTCGTGAGGGGAGGGGATGAGATTTATGCACATTATTGTCGTGCTGATACCATGTTCTACCTTTCTTCTCTCCCCTTCCCCTATTTTTTCTCTTCCCAGCCCTTCTAGGTCGGACCCGCTAAATGCGGTCCAGAATGCCAATGACCTTGCCAAGCCACAATACAATTCATCTTCATCCAGACGAGATTCACAGTCCGGATCCCACCAGAGGAGACGCTCTCGTTCCTCCTCAAGACACCGCTCCCACCGCCATGACAGCCGCTCAGACCACAGAGCCTGCTGGGGATGTAGGACACGAATCCCGGAGGGCAAGTCCTTATGTGACCGTTGTTTTGCCCGTGCGGTTGGGGAAAAAGAGACGGAAAACCAGCGTTTAGAGTCTCTTGTGAAACGAGTGGTACAGCAATCCCTAATGGAGAGGGAAGCACCTCGCACATTGAGCCAGTCTACCACTGCGTCTGGCCCGCCGGCGGAAGAGGCCCGTGATGATCCGGGTACTTCGCAGCCCTATATTACCTCTCCTGACTCCTCAGAGGATGAGTCTATCAGTGAGGAGGTCATTGGAGGGTTCGACTTCGCGATGGTTTCCCCTTTAATCAAAGCGATCAAGGAAGCCTTGAAGTGGGAAGACCCTTCCACTCCCCCAGCCAAGCAGAAAAAATTCTTCAAGCACCTGGGGAGAGAACGCGCAAACTTTCCGCTCCTTCCAGAGCTAAAGGAAATCATTGAGGAAGAATGGAGTAAAACAGAGAAAAAATCCTCCATGTCTAATAAAA
This sequence comes from Lithobates septentrionalis, assembly GCA_037952835.1. NCBI lineage: Eukaryota > Metazoa > Chordata > Amphibia > Anura > Ranidae > Lithobates > Lithobates septentrionalis. Next base: position 224,752 of record JBBDGP010003521.1, read on the forward strand.
CCTCCAGATTGTACCCCTTCAAGTCAGAAGAAGTAAAGAATTTGGAGAATACTCCCCTTGTGGACGCAGCTCTTATGCGTCTGGCCAAACATGTGACTCTTCCTCTAGAAGACGCAGTATCTTTTAAAGATGGGCTCGAGAGGAAGATAGACCTAGATCTAAAAAGAATCTATGGGCTCGCGGGTATAGCCTGTAAACCAGCCCTGGCATTAGCGGCCATGTCTAAGGCCATGGAGGCCTGGACGGAGAACGTGGAATCCTTCCTTAAAGGCGTGTCAGAAGAGCTGGCTGGAAGTTCAGCAGCCGCAGAGCTGAAGCTTGCAGCGGTCTTCCTGGGGGAGGCGTCCATTGACTTGATCCGCCTTCTGGCTCGTATTATGCTGTCCTCAGTTACGGCCAAAAGAGCCCTCTGGTTGCGTCCCTGGCTTGCGGACCCTGGTTCTAAGCAAGCGTGGTGTAAAATCCCGTTTGAGGGGTCCTCACTGTTTGGCAATAAGCTTGACGATGCCATTACGCGAGCCACAGGTGGCAAATCGGGTTTTCTTCCCCAGGACAGGCGCATGCTGGGTCGAAAGAAGCCCCAGTTCAGAAGACGAAGTCCGGAGCGCTCCAGGGAAGCACGCTCCTACAAGCCTGGCCGGGACTTTAGGAAGAATTGGAGCAGAGGGCAGTCATCCTTCCGCAAACCCGTTAAAAATCAAACGTCCAGTGCTCGTGATCAGGCTAAATCTTTTTGAGATTACGCCCGCCCAGGCGGGCCGGGTGGGGGCTCGTCTGCTCCTCTTCCGGCACGTCTGGGTGGCCTCGATCTCAGACTTCTGGGTCATAAGGACGGTCTCGTCAGGCCACAGATGGGCCTTTTCCAGGACTCCGCACCCAAGGTTCGTCTCCACTCTTCTCCCTCGGGCAGAGGATCAAAAACAAATTTTGCTGTCCTATGTGGACCTCCTGAAAATTCAAGGAGCAGTAGTACATGTACCACAGGACGAATGGTTCCAGGGGATATACTCCCCTCTCTTCCTAGTTCAAAAAAAGGGGGGCTCTTGGCGCCCAGTCATAGACCTCACATATCTCAACGGATTCATAGAGAATGGAAGGTTCAAGATGGAAACCTTGGTGACCATTCAGAGAGCCATACAACCAGGCGACTGGATGATATCAATCGACCTGAAGGACGCTTATTTCCACGTTCCAGTGGAAAAAGAATTTCACAAATACCTCCGCTTTCACATTGGGTCAGATCATCTTCAATTTATTTGCCTCCCCTTCGGGCTGACAACGTCCCCCCCGGGTCTTTTCAAAGGTCCTCCTAGCTACGGTGGCACTAATAAGATCCAAAGGGGTACGTCTTTACCACTACCTGGACGACCTGCTGGTGCTGTCCCAGAGCAGGGAGCAGTTGCTGGTCCACCGGGATCAAGTAATCTCCACTCTGTCCAACTTCGGGTGGCTCCTAAACATAGAAAAGAGTCAACTGAGCCCAACTCAGCGTCTAATATATCTGGGAGCCCAGTTCGATACAGTGGCAAACACTATCTCCCTTCCACTACAGAAAATTCCTACAGTTCGAGACAGAGTCTCCCGGGCTCTACATGCTCGGCAAATGAAAGCCTCTCAGTGTCTGAAAGTCGTTGGCACGATGGTTTCTACGACTCCCATGGTCAAATGGGCCTTATGGAGATTGCGTCCCTTCCAGTCAGGTCTCCTACGGCAATGGAAGTCAGGGGACAAGAACCAGGTCATCCGCATAACATCTGCAATGAGAAACAGCCTCTTCTGGTGGCTTCAGCGCAAGAACCTCCTGACTTGCCACTCCATCGCTCCCATCTCCTGGGTGACGGTCACGACCGATGCCAGCGGTACCGGTTGGGGAGCCCTTTGTGGGTCGTACCTGGCCCAAGGCAAGTGGGAAACTTGTCTCCCCAACCTAGGGTCGAATGTCTTGGAACTTCGTGCGGCCTGGTGTGCCCTACAGTTCTTCTCTCATCTTCTGATGGGGGAGTCAGTGCTGTTGAGAATGGACAACACCACAGCAGTATCGTATGTGAAGAGGCAAGGGGGTACTCGGAGTCCCACACTCCTTCGGGAAGTCGAGCCCATCCTATCGTGGGCGCAGAAATACCTTGCCAACATCTCGGCAGTCTTTGTCCCAGGCGTCCAAAACACTCAAGCAGACTTCCTGTCACGGACCGAGTTGGACAACAACGAGTGGTCTCTCCACATAGAGACGTTCAGGTGGATCTTGTCACTAAAGACCGATCCCGAAGTAGATCTGTTTGCTTCCCCCTGCAATCGCAAGCTGAAGAAGTTCTACACCCGGGGGCTCTGCAGTCAAGCCATCGGGACAGATGCCCTGACGGATCAGTGGAGGTTCAAGCGGGCATACGCCTTTCCGCCACTGCCAGTTTTGCTGAGATTCCTGCAGAGGCTCCGAGCAGAGCCAGTGGAGGTGGTGACAATAGCTCCCTACTGGCCGAACAGGCCTTGGTTCCCTCTCCTGGTCCAGCTCAGCTGTCGGGACCCAGTGCCTCTCCCTCTCAGACCGGACCTTCTTTCTCAAGGGTCAGTCCTGCACCCTTGTCCTGCGGTGCTGAGACTGATGGTCTGGTTCTTGAGAGGGAGAGGCTGGAATCCCTAGGTTGTGCCTCAGAAGTAATATCCACTCTCATGAGCTCGAGAAGATCCAGTACAAATAAAGTCTATGGAAGGATCTGGTCCAAATTCGTGGAGTTCTGCTCTCCTCAGGGCAGGTCTTTTAGACGTAAATGTAAAAGATGGTGCAGCGCTGAGTAAACTAAACTAAAACATCAAGGGATATTAAATGCAGTTTAAAGGAGAAAATCCCCATACAACATAAAATGGAAGCGTTTTAGGAGTAAATCAAAAAGTCCAGAAAGTCCATGAATATCCAAGAAAACTTTTAAAAGGTTCCACCAAGTGATCGTGATATCATGCTGATATAGGTGACTGATGTGCCCTTCACCGGTATCTGAAATAGCCTCTCACCTGACGACCAGGACCCTTTAATTACAGAGGGTCATGCAAGCCTTCCCTTACGGGTCATATACATGAATGGTGTTCAGAATCGGGGACCAAGGGCTCCGTCATACCGGGTGGAGTAATTCCGGACGTTCCAATGGTGTATGTAAAAAGAGTAACAACATATAGTGCTCTCCGTTTGCCAAACAATTTATTAAAAGTAATGAAAATACACTTACATAGCTAGCACTTCTCAAGTGCCAGTGAAACAGCAACAAGCGGTGATGTGTAAACACAGATGGAATAGAGCATGCGCGGTGGCCGCGGGTGACGTCACAACGTCTCGTTCTGGACGCGTTGCGTCCCAGTGGGCGGGGACTTCATCTGCTGAAGAAGTCCCCGCCCACTGGGACGCAACGCGTCCAGAACGAGACGTTGTGACGTCACCCGCGGCCACCGCGCATGCTCTATTCCATCTGTGTTTACACATCACCGCTTGTTGCTGTTTCACTGGCACTTGAGAAGTGCTAGCTATGTAAGTGTATTTTCATTACTTTTAATAAATTGTTTGGCAAACGGAGAGCACTATATGTTGTTACTCTTTTTACATACACCATTGGAACGTCCGGAATTACTCCACCCGGTATGTGACGGAGCCCTTGGTCCCCGATTCTGAACACCATTCATGTATATGACCCGTAAGGGAAGGCTTGCATGACCCTCTGTAATTAAAGGGTCCTGGTCGTCAGGTGAGAGGCTATTTCAGATACCGGTGAAGGGCACATCAGTCACCTATATCAGCATGATATCACGATCACTTGGTGGAACCTTTTAAAAGTTTTCTTGGATATTCATGGACTTTCTGGACTTTTTGATTTACTCCTAAAACGCTTCCATTTTATGTTGTATGGGGATTTTTTCCTTTAAACTGCATTTAATATCCCTTGATGTTTTAGTTTAGTTTACTCAGCGCTGCACCATCTTTTACATTTATTTAGGGATTTGATTGATTGACCCTGGTGTTCAGCTGCTTATTATCATACACGCGCTGATTTACTTTCTATTCTGTCCAGGTCTTTTAGACATCCAAAAGTCCAGGACGTTCTCAGTTTCCTCCAAACGGGCCTAGATTTACATCTATCTGCCAGCTCTCTGAGAGTCCAAGTTTCGGCACTTTCGGCCTTCTCCGGCACTTCATGGGCAGTTCATCCTCTGGTTAGACAATTTTTCCGAGGCGCATCGAGACTCAAGCCCCAGAGAAAGCCGAGGTTCCCCAAATGGGACCTCCCATTAGTCCTTGACTCGATCTCTGGACTCAGTACTTCGGGGCCCTCCCCGCTCCCTATCAAGGTCTTTTCAGCAAAGGTGGCCTTCTTAGTGGCCATTACCTCAGCCAAAAGGGTCTCTGAAATTGCATCACTTGGTCACGAAGAACCCTTCCTAACGTTTTTCCCGGACCGCGTAGTCCTCATTCCTATGCTGGGTTCCAACCCAAAAGTGTCTTCAGTATTCCACGTCAATCAAGAGATCGTGTTACCTACATTTAGGACCCCAGGGTCCACTGAGAATCACCCTCTAGATGTGGGCGAAGCTATTAAGGAATATCTCAAGGTTACTTCTCCCTTCAGACGTTCTAGTCATCTCTTCGTGCTTCACTCAGGCAGCAATATAGGGAAGAAAGCCTCAACCAGGACTATCGCGTCCTGGATCGTACAGACCATACAACAGGCATATAGGGCTAAGGGCTTGGCTCCTCCAAAGGCGGTGACAGCCCATTCCACCAGAGGTATGGCAGCCTCGTGGGCAGCGGCTCGGCATGTGGCTCCAGATACCATCTGCAAGGCAGCTTCATGGGCTTCTATTAATACCTTCATGTTGCATTATTGTATAGAGCCTGCCTCACTATCCTCTGTAAACTTTGGGTTACAAATCCTATCGACCGATAGGACAAATTAAAATTTATGTTTTGATCATGCATACCCGCCCGTGTGGTTGGCTAGTTATTTCCCACACGTAGGCTGCCATGGAGTCTGTCAGGAAAAAGGAAAATTTATTGTCAAATACTTACCGTAATTTTCCTTTCCTGATGGACTCCATGGCAGACGGAGTTCCCACCCATTGGTCAACGAGTAGGCTAGTTACGGAACGCAGTAGCTAGTGGTGAGCACTCATTTATGGGAATGGGGTCCTATAGCATTGGAGAGGAGGCGGGGTTAACCCACACGTAGGCTGCCATGGAGTCCATCAGGAAAGGAAAATTACGGTAAGTA
>JBBDGP010003522.1:0-168052 GCA_037952835.1 Lithobates septentrionalis
CCAATAAATAAATCACATAAATATATATAAATTCTTGTAAAAAAAAATATAATAAAGTCCGTAGTGCAAAATGCTAAAATTATCCTTAGAGTCTTTAGTAAATAGATAACACCAAAAAAGTGAAGACAGCTAGTGAATGTGTTGATAGAAGATCCACCACCCTATTGGATTAGGGGCTTACCGGAAAGATTGGACACAGATGGGTATACAACCACTGGGTCAATCTAGCTTGTAATTATGGGGATCCACAGTGATGTCTGTGTAACGTGAGGGTTAATCCAGGTGACCCTGGCAATGTTGGTGGTGTCAGCAGCTCATCCCGACGCGTTTTGTCCAAGGGACATCATCTGGGGTCGACCACCAACATTGCCAGATACTTGTATCCAAAAGCTCCTGTTTTTTCTACCAAAATGTGAGTTTTCCTACTTTTAATAAATGAGTTTTTAAACCCCGTATACAGTATCACGCTATGTACTCTTACATCTTTTATATATATATATACGCTGGATGCCTGAGTGGATTTACTCCCTTTGCCATATCTAAAGTATCGGGTCACCTGGATTACCCCTCACGTTACACAGACATCACTGTGGATCCCCATAATTACAAGCTAGATTGACCCAGTGGTTGTATACCCATCTGTGTCCAATCTTTCCGGTAAGCCCCTAATCCAATAGGGTGGTGGATCTTCTATCAACACATTCACTAGCTGTCTTCACTTTTTTGGTGTTATCTATTTACTAAAGACTCTAAGGATAATTTTAGCATTTTGCACTACGGACTTTATTATATTTTTTTTACAAGAATTTATATATATTTATGTGATTTATTTATTGGGCTTAACCATGAATATGGATATGGACTATGTCTATGGTTGTTAGCACTACACTTTTCTCTATATAATTTTATCGGTCGGTTTATTATATTAGTGAGATGCAGAACAATAACAAAAATATCCAGAAAAACGCATTTCAAAAATAATTATAAATTGATTTGCATTTTAATGAGTGAAATAAGTATTTGATCCGCTCTCAATCAGCAAGATTTCTGGCTCCCAGGTGTCTTCTATACAGGTAACAAGCTGAGATTAGAAGCACTCTTCTCTTCTCTCTCTCTCTCTTGTTACCTGTATAAAATACACCTGTCCACAGAACCAATCAGATTCCAATCTCTCCACCATGGGGAAGACCAAAGATCTGTCCAAGGATGTCGGGGAGAAGATTGTAGATCTACACAAGGCTGGAATGGACTACAAGACCCTCAGCAAGAAGCTTGGTGAGAGGTGACAACAGTTGGTGGGAATTATTCACAAATGGAAGAAACACAAAATAACGATCGATCTCCCTCGGTCTGGGGCTCCATACAAGATCTCACCTGTGGAGGTTCAATGATCAGGAGAACGGTGAGGAATCAGCCCAGAACTACACGGGAGAATCTTGTCAATGATCTCAGCTGGGACCATAGTCACCAAGAAAACAATCGGTAACACACTACACCGTGATCGACTGAAATCCTGCAGCCCCCGCAAGGTCCCCCTGCTCAGGAAATCACATGTACAGGTCCGTCTGAAGATCACTAATGAACATCGAATGATTCCGAGGAGAACTGGGGAAAGTGTTGTGGTCAGAGGAGACCAAAATCGAGATCTTTGTCATCAACTCAACTCGCCGTGTTTGGAGGAGGAGGAGGAATGCTGCCTATGACCCCAAGAACACCATCCCCCACCGTCATACATGGAGGTCCTATGACCCCAAGAACACCATCCCCCACCATCATACATGGAGGTCCTATGACCCAAGAACACCATCCCCCACCGTCATACATGGGGGTCCTATGACCCCAAGAACACCATCCCCCACCGTCATACATGGAGGTCCTATGACCCCAAGAACACCATCCCCCACCGTCATACATGGAGGTCCTATGACCCCAAGAACACCATCCCCCACCGTCATACATGGAGGTCCTATGACCCCAAGAACACCACCCCCCACCGTCATACATGGAGGTCCTATGACCCCAAGAACACCATCCCCCACCGTCATACATGGAGGTCCTATGACCCCAAGAACACCATCCCCCACCGTCATACATGGAGGTCCTATGACCCCAAGAACACCATCCCCCACCGTCATACATGGAGGTCCTATGACCCCCAAGAACACCATCCCCCACCGTCATACAGGGAGGTCCTATGACCCCAAGAACACCATCCCCCGTCATACATGGAGGTCCTATGACCCCAAGAACACCATCCCCCACCGTCATACATGGAGGTCCTATGACCCCAAGAACACCATCCCCCACCGTCATACAGGGAGGTCCTATGACCCCAAGAACACCATCCCCCACCGTCATACATGGAGGTCCTATGACCCCAAGAACACCATCCCCCACCGTCATACATGGAGGTCCTATGACCCCAAGAACACCATCCCCCACCGTCATACATGGGGGTCCTATGACCCCAAGAACACCATCCCCCACCGTCATACATGGAGGTCCTATGACCCCAAGAACACCATCCCCCACCGTCATACATGGAGGTCCTATGACCCCAAGAACACCATCCCCCACCGTCATACATGGGGGTCCTATGACCCCAAGAACACCATCCCCCACCGTCATACATGGAGGTCCTATGACCCCAAGAACACCATCCCCCCACCATCATACATGGAGGTCCTATGACCCCAAGAACACCATCCCCCACCGTCATACATGGAGGTCCTATGACCCCAAGAACACCATCCCCCCACCACCATACATGGAGGTCCTATGACCCCAAGAACACCATCCCCCACCGTCATACATGGAGGTCCTATGACCCCAAGAACACCATCCCCCACCGTCATACATGGAGGTCCTATGACCCCAAGAACACCATCCCCCACCGTCATACATGGAGGACCTATGACCCCAAGAACACCATCCCCCACCGTCATACAGGGAGGTCCTATGACCCCAAGAACACCATCCCCCACCGTCATACATGGAGGTCCTATGACCCCAAGAACACCATCCCCCACCATCATACATGGAGGTCCTATGACCCCAAGAACACCATCCCCCACCGTCATACATGGGGGTCCTATGACCCCAAGAACACCATCCCCCACCGTCATACATGGAGGTCCTATGACCCCAAGAACACCATCCCCCACCGTCATACATGGAGGTCCTATGACCCCAAGAACACCATCCCCCACCGTCATACATGGAGGTCCTATGACCCCAAGAACACCACCCCCCACCGTCATACATGGAGGTCCTATGACCCCAAGAACACCATCCCCCCACCATCATACATGGAGGTCCTATGACCCCAAGAACACCATCCCCCACCGTCATACATGGAGGTCCTATGACCCCAAGAACACCATCCCCCCACCACCATACATGGAGGTCCTATGACCCCAAGAACACCATCCCCCACCGTCATACATGGAGGTCCTATGACCCCAAGAACACCATCCCCCACCATCATACATGGAGGTCCTATGACCCCAAGAACACCATCCCCCACCGTCATACATGGAGGTCCTATGACCCCAAGAACACCATCCCCCCACCGTCATACATGGAGGTCCTATGACCCCAAGAACACCATCCCCCACCGTCATACATGGAGGTCCTATGACCCCAAGAACACCATCCCCCACCGTCATACATGGAGGTCCTATGACCCCAAGAACACCATCCCCCACCGTCATACAGGGAGGTCCTATGACCCCAAGAACACCATCCCCCACCGTCATACATGGAGGTCCTATGACCCCAAGAACACCATCCCCCACCGTCATACATGGAGGTCCTATGACCCCAAGAACACCATCCCCCACCGTCATACAGGGAGGTCCTATGACCCCCAAGAACACCATCCCCCACCGTCATACATGGAGGTCCTATGACCCCAAGAACACCATCCCCCACCGTCATACATGGAGGTCCTATGACCCCAAGAACACCATCCCCCACCGTCATACATGGAGGTCCTATGACCCCAAGAACACCATCCCCCACCGTCATACAGGGAGGTCCTATGACCCCAAGAACACCGTCCCCCACCGTCATACATGGAGGTCCTATGACCCCAAGAACACCATCCCCCACCGTCATACATGGAGGTCCTATGACCCCAAGAACACCATCCCCCACCATCATACATGGAGGTCCTATGACCCCAAGAACACCATCCCCCACCGTCATATACACCATCCCCCACCGTCATACATGGAGGTCCTATGACCCCAAGAACACCACCCCCCACCGTCATACATGGAGGTCCTATGACCCCAAGAACACCATCCCCCACCGTCATACATGGAGGTCCTATGACCCCAAGAACACCATCCCCCACCGTCATACATGGAGGTCCTATGACCCCAAGAACACCATCCCCCACCGTCATACATGGAGGTCCTATGACCCCAAGAACACCATCCCCCACCATCATACATGGAGGTCCTATGACCCCAAGAACACCATCCCCCACCGTCATACATGGAGGTCCTATGACCCCAAGAACACCATCCCCCACCGTCATACATGGAGGTCCTATGACCCCAAGAACACCATCCCCCACCGTCATACATGGAGGTCCTATGACCCCAAGAACACCATCCCCCACCGTCATACATGGGGGTCCTATGACCCCAAGAACACCATCCCCCACCGTCATACATGGAGGTCCTATGACCCCAAGAACACCATCCCCCCACCATCATACATGGAGGTCCTATGACCCCAAGAACACCATCCCCCACCGTCATACAGGGAGGTCCTATGACCCCAAGAACACCATCCCCCACCGTCATACATGGAGGTCCTATGACCCCAAGAACACCATCCCCCACCGTCATACATGGAGGTCCTATGACCCCAAGAACACCATCCCCCACCGTCATACATGGAGGTCCTATGACCCCAAGAACACCATCCCCCCACCGTCATACATGGAGGTCCTATGACCCCAAGAACACCATCCCCCACCATCATACATGGAGGTCCTATGACCCCAAGAACACCATCCCCCACCGTCATACATGGAGGTCCTATGACCCCAAGAACCCCATCCCCCACCGTCATACATGGAGGTCCTATGACCCCAAGAACACCATCCCCCACCGTCATACAGGGAGGTCCTATGACCCCAAGAACACCATCCCCCACCGTCATACATGGAGGTCCTATGACCCCAAGAACACCATCCCCCACCGTCATACATGGAGGTCCTATGACCCCAAGAACACCATCCCCCACCGTCATACATGGAGGACCTATGACCCCAAGAACACCATCCCCCACCGTCATACATGGAGGTCCTATGACCCCAAGAACACCATCCCCCACCGTCATACATGGAGGTCCTATGACCCCAAGAACACCATCCCCCACCGTCATACATGGAGGTCCTATGACCCCAAGAACACCATCCCCCACCGTCATAAGGGGACAGGAGAACTTCACCTCATCAAAGGGACGATGGACGGGGCCATGTACCATCAAATCTTGGGTGAGAACCTCCTTCCCTCAGCCAGGGCATTGAAGATGGGTCATGGATGGGTCTTCCAGCATGACAATTACCCAAAACACACGGCCAAGGCAACAAAGGAGTGGCTCAAGAAGAAGCACATTAAGGTCCCGCAGTGGCCTAGCCAGTCTCCAGACCTTAATCCCATAGAAAATATGTGGAGGGAGTTGAAGGTTTGGAGTCACCAAACATCATCCTGGAAACCTTAATGACTTGGAGAAGATCTGCAAAGAGGACAAAATCCCTCCTGAGATGTGTGCAAACCTGGAGGCCAACTCCAAGAAACGTCTGACCTCTGTGATCACCAACAAGGGTTTCTCCACCAACTACTAAGTCATGTTTTGTGAAGGGTTCACATACTTATTTCACTCATTAAAATGCAAATCAATTTATAACTTTTTTGAAATGTGTTTTTCTGGATATTTTTGTTGTTTTTCTCTCACTGTTATAATAAACCGACCAATAATATTATAGACAATCGTTTCTTTGTCACAAAATCAGAAGCCGATCAAATACTTTTCCCCCCTCACTGTAGAAGTATATCCAGAGAAAATTAGTTTTTCTTCGTTTAGGACAGAGTGGGGGAAGGACTGGACTCCACATCTGTGTGCGCCTAAAATGTATCCAAGTCTATTGTTTTTTTTACTTAAATTTTGTGCTTGATAAACCGTATAATATCATGTGACATAAAAAATTGACATGCGCTGTCACAGTGTGAGGAGAGACTCACCGGCGCCCCCATCAGCGCAGCCTCACCGGCGCCCCCAGCAGCGCAGCCTCGCCGGCGCCCCCCATTAGCGCAGCCTCGCCGGCGCCCCCCATTAGCGCAGCCTCGCCGGCGCCCCCCATCAGCGCAGCCTCGCCGGCGCCCCCCATTAGCGCAGCCTCGCCGGCGCCCCCCATTAGCGCAGCCTCGCCGGCGCCCCCCATCAGCGCAGCCTCGCCGGCGCCCCCCATCAGCGCAGCCTCGCCGGCGCCCCCCATCAGCGCAGCCTCGCCGGCGCCCCCCATCAGCGCAGCCTCGCCGGCTCCCCCATCAGCGCAGCCTCGCCGGCTCCCCCATCAGCGCAGCCTCGCCGGCTCCCCCATCAGCGCAGCCTCGCCGGCTCCCCCATCAGCGCAGCCTCGCCGGCTCCCCCATCAGCGCAGCCTCGCCGGCTCCCCCATCAGCGCAGCCTCGCCGGCTCCCCCATCAGCGCAGCCTCGCCGGCTCCCCCATCAGCGCAGCCTCGCCGGCTCCCCCATCAGCGCAGCCTCGCCGGCTCCCCCATCAGCGCAGCCTCGCCGGCTCCCCCATCAGCGCAGCCTCGCCGGCTCCCCCCCATCAGCGCAGCCTCACCGGCGCCCCCATCAGCGCAGCCTCACCGGCGCCCCCATCAGCGCAGCCTCACCGGCGCCCCCATCAGCGCAGCCTCACCGGCTCCCCCCATCAGCGCAGAAAAATTACTTATTTGCAAAATTTTATAACAAAAAAACAAAAGGAAAACATTTTGTTCCCCCCAAACGTTTTGGTCTTTTTTTTGTTTATTCAGCAATAAATAAACCCCCCCCCAGAGGTGATCAAATACCACCAAAAGAAATCTCTATTTGTGTAAAAAAAACGATAAAGATGTCCTCTGTGTACAGAGTTACATGACTGCGTAATTGTCATTCAAAGTGTGACAGTGATGAGGATTGGCCTGGGCAGGAACGGGGGGGGGGGGGGGATATTGAACGAAAAAATAACTCCAGCAGCAAAAGTCAAATCAAATCCTCCTCAGTGACGTCTCTGGAGTAATCTGCCCCATTGTCAGCAGCTTAGTTCATTCTGCTCCCCCCTCCCAGTAGTGATTAGGCAGCTCAGCTCACCCTCTCCCGGTAATAACTTTACATCTCAACTTCCATCTGTAACTCAGCAAGCTCATTTCAACCTGCACCCCCCATCCCCCCCAACAATGGTGAGATGACGGACAATGTGTTCACTGTGATGTGCGTTCAGTAAAATGCATTCTTTAGAGTAGAATAGTAACAGACCTAAAACACAACTAAAAGGTAAGAGACCTAAAACACAACTAAAAGGTAAGAGACCTAAAACACAACTAAAAGGTAAGAGACCTAAAACACAACTAAAAGGTAAGAGACCTAAAACACAACTAAAAGATAAGAGACCTAAAACACAACTAAAAGGTAACAGACCTAAAACACAACTAAAAAGGTAAGAGACCTAAAACACAACTAAAAGATAAGAGACCTAAAACACAACTAAAAGATAAGAGACCTAAAACACAACTAAAAAGGTAAGAGACCTAAAACACAACTAAAAAGGTAAGAGACCTAAAACACAACTAAAAGGTAAGAGACCTAAAACACAACTAAAAGGTAACAGACCTAAAACACAACTAAAAAGGTAAGAGACCTAAAACACAACTAAAAGGTAACAGACCTAAAACACAACTAAAAGTGGAGTTCCACCCACTTTTACAACTCTTCAGCATCTCTCACTAAACTGTGCACTGTAAACGATTTGGATATTTTTAAATTTTTTTCCTCAGCACCTCCTGTATGTCTGCTGTATTCATTTTTCACTTCCTCCTCTCTGGCCGCGGCCCATCGCATCATTTCCTGTTTGCAATGCCTTCTGGGAATGTGGCGGCAACTTCCTCTGACACTGCCGTTGCTATGGAAACCTGACCTGAAACCTATTACACTGCTTGTGCTGCACTGAGCATGTGCGAGATCTGCAAGGATGAGATCCAGGAAGAAATACAGTCTGGCTTCAGATGCCCACACTGAAGATGGCCACGGCCTGCTGGAAGTTTATAAAATAACAAACTACTGCTATAAACTAACAAAACAGACCTTAGTATACAGACTAACTTTACTAGAATACATTAAGCTTGTGTATTATAGGGGTATTTTTATTTAAAAAGTATCATTTCAGCCGGAACCCCACTTTAAAGGTAACAGACCTAAAACACAACTTATGCCCCGTACACACGGTCGGACTTTCTATACTACTTGGTCCGGCACACTTTCCGACGGACTTTGTCCGCCAGGTGCGCCGGACTTTAAAACGGACGGACTTGCCCACACACGACCAGACTTTCCGGCGGGCTAAATCCGCCCGTCTTTCCGACGGACTTTCGCCGGAGTTCCGGCGGACTTTCAGAATGAACGGACTTGCCCACACACGGACAAGTCCGTTCATTTTGAACGTGACTCAGGTGCGACGGGACTAGAAAAGGAAGTCAATCTCGCTGCTTTTATCGGCGAGATTGACACCTTGCGAGCCCCGTCGCGGGTCATGCCAGGCCCTTAGGTCTGGTATGGGTTATAAAGGGAACCCTCTACGCCGAAAAAACAGCGTGGGGTCCCCCCTAAAATCCATACCAGACCCCGATCCGAGAACGCAGCCCGGACGGTTAGGAAAGGGGGTGGGGACGAGCGAGCGCCCCCCCCCTCCTGAACCGTACCAGGCCGCATGCCCTCAACATGGGGGGGTGGGTGCTTTGGGGGAGGGGGGCCCTGCGGGGCCCCCCCAAAGCACCTTGTCCCCATGTTGATGAGGACAAGGGCCTCTTCCCGACAACCCTGGCCGTTGGTTGTCGGGGTCTGCGGGTGGGGGGCTTATCAGAATCCGGGAGCTCCCTATAATAAGAGGGCCCCCAGATCCCGGCCCCCCCACCCTATGTGAATGAGTATGGGGTACATGGTACCCCTACCCATTCACCTAGGGAAAAAGTGTAAGTAATAAAACACACTACACAGGTTTTTAAAATAATTTATTAAACAGCTCCAGGGGGGGGGGGGGATCTTCCTCCGGCTTCTGGGGTCCCTCCGGTTCCTCTTCTCCCGGCGTTCGGTTGGTTCTTCTCCGCTCTCTCCGGTTCCTCTTTTCCCGGTGTTCCGGTTCTTCGGCCGGCTCCTCCGCTGTCTTCAGGCCGCTCTCTTGCCAGCGGAGGTCCGGACTTCTGGGCTTCTTGTCTTCTTCCCTCTTCTCTTCTCTTCTCCCAGATGTTGACACGACGCTCTCTCCGGCTGGACTGCTCTCTGAGGGCTGCGTTGTGACTTATATAGGCGGAGACCCCGCCCTCTTATGATGTCACAGTCCCTGGGCATGCTGGGACTGACGTTTTAGGGGGCTTGGTCACCAGGTGATGTTGACCACGCCCCCTAAAACGTCACAGTCCCAGCATGCCCAGGGACTGTGACATCATAAGGAGGTGGGGTCTCCGCCTATATAAGTCACAACGGAGCCCTCAGAGAGCAGTCCAGCCGGAGAGAGCGTCGTGTCAACATCTGGAGAAGAGAAGAGAAGACAAGAAGCCCAGAAGTCCGGACCTCCGCTGGCAATAGAGCTACCTGAAGACAGCGGAGGGGCCGGGAGAAGAGGCCGGAGAGAGTGGAGAAGAACCAACCGGACGCCAGGAGAAGAGGAACCGGAGGGACCCCAGAAGCCGGAGGAAGATCCCCCCCGGAGCTGTTTAATAAAATTATTTTAAAAACCTGTGTAGTGTGTTTTATTACTTACACTTTTTTCCTAGGTGAATGGGTAGGGGTACCATGTACCCCATAATCATTCACATAGGGTGAGGGGCCGGGATCTGGGGGCCCCTTATTATAGGGGGCTCCCGGATTCCGATAAGCCCCCCGCCCGCAAACCCCGACAACCAACGGCCAGGGTTGTCGAGAAGAGGCCCTTGTCCTCATCAACATGGGGAAAAGTGCTTTGGGGGGGGGGCTCCGCAGGGCCCCCCTCCCCCAAAGCACCCACCCCCCCATGTTGAGGGCATGCGGCCTGGTACGGTTCAGGAGGGGGCGCTCACTCGTCCCCACCCCCTTTCCTGATCGGCCAGGCTGCGTGCTCGGATCGGGGTCTGGTATGGATTTTAGGGGGGACTCAACGCCGTTTTTTCAGACCTAAGGGCCTGGTATGCCCCGCGCTCGCCGCATTAGGAAAATTTGTTTTTCCTATTGCAGCGAGCGAGAAATGCAATACCCTGCCCTCGCTTCGTATCTGGTCCATCGGACCAGCACACAGACAAGCAGACTTTCCGCCAGAAACTGAGTCCGACTGAAAGATTTAAAACATGTTTCAAATCTAGGTCCGGCGGGCTTTTGGGAAAAAGTCCGCCGGAAAAGTCCGCCGGAGCCCACACACAGTCGGATTGTCCGGCACACTCTGGTCCGCCGGACCAAGTATGCCGGAAAGTCCGCTGGTGTGTACGCGGCATAAAAGATAACAGACCTAAAACACAACTAAAAAGGTAAGAGACCTAAAACACAAGGCACAGATGTGGGCCGGTCCTTAAATGCACACAAGGGAGGCGCACAGGAGGAAGGAGCAGAGTGCTGAGTAGTACAGGAAGTGACCGTTCCTGGCAGGATCTACAGGCTGTGCTTCCATTACAGATACAGCAAGACACGTCCAGCTGTATAATCAACACACCAGAAATGAAATATTCATTGTTCAGGGACATACTTTAGAATAACTCTAAAGGGCGATCTACAAATCTCAGATATGGGGGAGGGGTCAGACATGAGACACCCCTCACTATTAGGGGCCCCCAATAATAGAGGAGGAGATCATTCACTTCCCCCTTTAGGGTGACTGAAGAAGAAGGTCCCCGAAGGGTTCTCAGATACTGAATGACAACCAAACTCTACTGGTTACCACCAAGGGGAGGTGGGCCTTCTCCAGTGGGCACCAATCCAAGAGAGGGGCCTCGCTCCACAGGCCCCCCCCCCCAATCCAAGAGAGGGGCCTCCCTCCACAGGTCCCCCAATCCAAGAGAGGGGCCTCCCTCCACAGGTCCCCCAATCCAAGAGACGGCCTCCCTCCACAGGCCCCCCAATCCAAGAGACGGCCTCCCTCCACTGGCCCCCCAATCCAAGAGAGGGGCCTCCCTCCACAGGCCCTCCAATCCAAGAGAGGGGCCTCCCTCCACTGGCCCTCCAATCCAAGAGAGGGGCCTCCCTCCACTGGCCCTCCAATCCAAGAGAGGGGCCTCCCTCCACTGGCCCTCCAATCCAAGAGAGGGGCCTTCCCCTCCACAGGCCCCCCCAATCCAAGAGAGGGGCCTTCCCCTCCACTGGCCCTCCAATCCAAGAGAGGGGCCTCCCTCCACAGGCCCTCCAATCCAAGAGAGGGGCCTCCCTCCACTGGCCCTCCAATCCAAGAGAGGGGCCTTCCCCTCCACAGGCCCTCCAATCCAAGAGAGGGGCCTCCCTCCACTGGCCCTCCAATCCAAGAGAGGGGCCTTCCCCTCCACAGGCCCCCCCAATCCAAGAGAGGGGCCTTCCCCTCCACTGGCCCTCCAATCCAAGAGAGGGGCCTTCCCCTCCACTGGCCCTCCAATCCAAGAGAGGGGCCTTCCCCTCCACTGGCCCTCCAATCCAAGAGAGGGGCCTTCCCCTCCACTGGCCCTCCAATCCAAGAGAGGGGCCTTCCCCTCCACAGGCCCCCCCAATCCAAGAGAGGGGCCTTCCCCTCCACTGGCCCTCCAATCCAAGAGAGGGGCCTTCCCCTCCACTGGCCCTCCAATCCAAGAGAGGGGCCTTCCCCTCCACTGGCCCTCCAATCCAAGAGAGGGGCCTTCCCCTCCACAGGCCCCCCAATCCAAGAGAGGGGCCTTCCCCTCCACAGGCCCCCCCAATCCAAGAGAGGGGCCTTCCCCTCCACAGGCCCCCCCAATCCAAGAGAGGGGCCTTCCCCTCCACAGGCCCCCCCAATCCAAGAGAGGGGCCTCCCTCCACTGGCCCTCCAATCCAAGAGAGGGGCCTTCCCCTCCACTGGCCCTCCAATCCAAGAGAGGGGCCTTCCCCTCCACTGGCCCTCCAATCCAAGAGAGGGGCCTCCCTCCACTGGCCCTCCAATCCAAGAGAGGGGCCTCCCTCCACTGGCCCCCCAATCCAAGAGAGGGGCCTTCCCCTCCACTGGCCCTCCAATCCAAGAGAGGGGCCTCCCTCCACAGGCCCCCCAATCCAAGAGAGGGGCCTCCCTCCACTGGCCCCCCAATCCAAGAGAGGGGCCTCCCTCCACTGGCCACCATCTAAGGCAAAAGAGGTTCTCTCCACTGGCCACCAATCTAAGAGGGGAAGAGCCCATCTCCACTGGTTATCAAAAGCCCCCCCAAGTCTTAGGTATTGCACCTCTCCACCGGCCACCAATCTAGGGGGGCACCTCTGCACCGGCCACCAATCTAGGGGGGCACCTCTGCACCGACCACCAATCTAGGGGGGCACCTCTGCACCGACCACCAATCTAGGGGGGCACCTCTGCACCGACCACCAATCTAGGGGGGCACCTCTGCACCGGCCACCAATCTAGGGGGGCACCTCTGCACCGGCCACCAATCTAGGGGGGCACCTCTGCACCGGCCACCAATCTAGGGGGGCACCTCTGCACCGGCCACCAATCTAGGGGGGCACCTCTGCACCGGCCACCAATCTAGGGGGGCACCTCTGCACCGGCCACCAATCTAGGGGGGCACCTCTGCACCGGCCACCAATCTAGGGGGGCACCTCTGCACCGGCCACCAATCTAGGGGGGCACCTCTGCACCGGCCACCAATCTAGGGGGGCACCTCTGCACCGGCCACCAATCTAGGGGGGCACCTCTGCACCGGCCACCAATCTAGGGGGGCACCTCTGCACCGGCCACCAATCTAGGGGGGCACCTCTACACCAGCCACCAATCTAGGGGGGCACCTCTACACCAGCCACCAATCTAGGGGGGCACCTCTACACCAGCCACCAATCTAGGGGGGCACCTCTACACCAGCCACCAATCTAGGGGGGCACCTCTACACCAGCCACCAATCTAGGGGGGCACCTCTACACCAGCCACCAATCTAGGGGGGCACCTCTCCACCGGCCACCAATCTAGGGGCACCTCTCCACCGGCCACCAATCTAGGGGCACCTCTACACCAGCCACCAATCTAGGGGGGCACCTCTACACCAGCCACCAATCTAGGGGGGCACCTCTACACCAGCCACCAATCTAGGGGGGCACCTCTACACCAGCCACCAATCTAGGGGGGCACCTCTACACCAGCCACCAATCATCCTTCCTCCCGTTTCTGTACACGTCTGTCCTCTTCTCTACTTCCGTACACGTCTTCTCATCTGTCCTCCGTCCGTCCAGTCCTCCGTCCACGTCCGTCCATCCACTACTCCGTCCATCTGTCCTCTCCTTACGTCTGTACAGCCATTCTCACCTCTGTGTCCATACATGTCCGTCCGTCCCCTCCTCCGTCCCTCCTCCGTCCACGTCCGTACTTCCGTCCCCTCCTCCGTCCACGTCCGTCCCCTCCTCCGTCCACGTCCGTACTTCCGTCCCCTCCTACGTCCCCTACTCCGTCCACGTCCGTACTTCCGTCCCCGTCCGTCCCCTCCTCCGTCCACGTCCGTACTTCCGTCCCCTCCTACATCCCCTACTCCGTCCACGTCCGTACTTCCGTCCCCTTCTCCGTCCCCTCCTCCGTCCACGTCCGTACTTCCGTCCCCTTCTCCGTCCCCTCCTCCATCCACGTCCGTACTTCCATCCCCTCCTCCGTCCACGTTCGTCCCCTCCTCCGTCCACGTCCGTACTTCCGTCCCCTCCTCCGTCCACGTTCGTCCCCTCCTCCGTCCACGTCCGTTCTTCCGTCCCCTCCTCCGTCCACGTCCGTCCCCTCCTCCGTCCACGTCCGTACTTCCGTCCCCTCCTACGTCCCCTACTCCGTCCACGTCCGTACTTCCGTCCCCGTCCGTCCCCTCCTCCGTCCACGTCCGTACTTCCGTCCCCTCCTACGTCCCCTACTCCGTCCACGTCCGTACTTCCGTCCCCTTCTCCGTCCCCTCCTCCGTCCACGTCCGTACTTCCGTCCCCTTCTCCGTCCCCTCCTCCGTCCACGTCCGTACTTCCGTCCCCTCCTACGTCCCCTACTCCGTCCACGTCCGTACTTCCGTCCCCGTCCGTCCCCTCCTCCGTCCACGTCCGTACTTCCGTCCCCTCCTACGTCCCCTACTCCGTCCACGTCCGTACTTCCGTCCCCTTCTCCGTCCCCTCCTCCGTCCACGTCCGTACTTCCGTCCCCTTCTCCGTCCCCTCCTCCGTCCACGTCCGTACTTCCGTCCCCTCCTCCGTCCACGTTCGTCCCCTCCTCCGTCCACGTCCGTACTTCTGTCCCCTCCTCCGTCCACGTCCGTCCCCTCCTCCGTCCACGTCCGTACTTCCGTCCCCTCCTACGTCCCCTACTCCGTCCACGTCCGTACTTCCGTCCCCGTCCGTCCCCTCCTCCGTCCACGTCCGTACTTCCGTCCCCTCCTACGTCCCCTACTCCGTCCACGTCCGTACTTCCGTCCCCTTCTCCGTCCCCTCCTCCGTCCACGTCCGTACTTCCGTCCCCTTCTCCGTCCCCTCCTCCGTCCACGTCCGTACTTCCGTCCCCTTCTCCGTCCCCTCCTCCGTCCACGTCCGTACTTCCGTCCCCTCCTCCGTCCACGTTCGTCCCCTCCTCCGTCCACGTCCGTACTTCTGTCCCCTCCTCCGTCCACGTCCGTCCCCTCCTCCGTCCACGTCCGTCCCCTCCTCCGTCCACGTCCGTCCCCTCCTCCGTCCACGTCCGTCCCCTCCTCCGTCCACGTCCGTCCCCTCCTCCGTCCACGTCCGTCCCCTCCTCCGTCCTCCATCCCTGCACACATCTATCCTCCATATCTATCCATACATGTCTCTCCTCTCCTCTGTCCCTTCACACATCTGTTTGTCCTCCATCATCCCCTCCCCCCCCTCGTCCCCTCACCCCCCCCCCCTCCTCCTCGGTGTCCCCTCACCCCCCCCCTCCTCCTCGGTGTCCCCTCACCCCCCCCCTCCTCCTCGGTGTCCCCTCACCCCCCCCCCTCCTCCTCGGTGTCCCCTCACCCCCCCTCCTTCTCGGTGTCCCCTCACCCCCCCTCCGGTCCTCCTCCCCTCCCCCTCACTCACCCGGTGCTCCTCCTCCCCCTCACTCACCCGGTGCTCCTCCTCCCCTCCCCCTCACTCACCCGGTGCTCCTCCTCCCCTCCCCCTCACTCACCCGGTCCTCCTCCTCCGCCTCGCTCCGCTCTCAGGAACAATAATAACACCACACACGGCGGATGTGACGTCACGTCACTCTCCCTACCGGAGCGCTCCGCAGCTTCCTCTTCCCGAAATGCAGCGCGACCGGGGGGGCGGAGTCAGGCGAGGGGCGCGGCTGCCAGACAATGCTGATAGGTGGAGAGAAAAAAGCCGCAGTTCCGCAAGTGACTAAAGGAGGCCGACCTCGTCACGTGACTCCGAGAGCGCGCACTAGAGTAGAAGAAACGCTATACAACGTGCCGGAGGAAGTGTCCCCCACAGGCGCCATCTTTCTGAAGACCTTCATTCATTCTACTGCTCAGTGTTCATTTTTGATTTCCTTCTTTTACTTTTTGATAATCTAAAAAATCCCATTCTGATCTAATGATTGGTGAGCTGCAATATATTGTGTTTTTGGTTTTAGATTTAATATCACTTTAATATATACAATTCAAATAGATATGATACTATTATTAATTCAACGCCTTCAATTGTAATGAACTCATGATAAACAAAGGAACCCGCTAATATTTACCCAGAATCCCTCCCAAGTGCCAAGAAAACCCTCCAATCCAAGAGGCACAATCTCATCACAGCCTTGACTTTTACCCAACTTGGTTCAGCCCCCGCAGTTCAAACATCCAAAAATGTAACTTGGCTCGTCAGAGGCCAAAAATGTTCCCATCACTTCCAATACACCTCCAAGAATAGAAGGGAGGACAGACGAGTCCAGGAGAGGACAGACGGACGAGTTCAGGAGAGGACAGAGGACAGACGGACGTGTCCAGGAGAGGACAGACGGACGAGTCCAGGAGAGGACAGACGGACGAGTCCAGTAGAGGACAGACAGACGAGTCCAGGAGAGGACAGACAGAAGTGTCCAGGAGAGGACAGACAGACAGACGTGTTCAGGAGAGGACAGAGGGACGAGTCCAGGAGAGGACAGACAGACGAGTCCAGGAGAGGACAGACGGACGTGTCCAGGAGAGGACAGACAGACGAGTCCAGGAGAGGACAGACAGAAGTGTCCAGGAGAGGACAGACAGACAGACGTGTTCAGGAGAGGACAGACGGACGTGTCCAGGAGAGGACAGATGGACGAGTCCAGGAGAGGACAGACAGACGAGTCCAGGAGAGGACAGACGGACGTGTCCAGGAGAGGACAGATGGACGTGTCCAGGAGAGGACAGACAGACGAGTCCAGGAGAGGACAGAGGACAGACGGACGTGTCCAGGAGAGGACAGACAGACGAGTCCAGCAGAGGACAGACAGACGAGTCCAGTAGAGGACAGACAGACGAGTCCAGGAGAGGACAGACAGACGAGTCCAGTAGAGGACAGACAGACGAGTCCAGGAGAGGACAGACAGAAGTGTCCAGGAGAGGACAGACAGACAGACGTGTTCAGGAGAGGACAGACGGACGTGTCCAGGAGAGGACAGATGGACGAGTCCAGGAGAGGACAGACAGACGAGTCCAGGAGAGGACAGACGGACGTGTCCAGGAGAGGACAGATGGACGTGTCCAGGAGAGGACAGACAGACGAGTCCAGGAGAGGACAGAGGACAGACGGACGTGTCCAGGAGAGGACAGACAGACGAGTCCAGCAGAGGACAGACAGACGAGTCCAGTAGAGGACAGACAGACGAGTCCAGGAGAGGACAGACAGACAGACGTGTTCAGGAGAGGACAGACGGACGTGTCCAGGAGAGGACAGATGGACGAGTCCAGGA
This sequence comes from Lithobates septentrionalis, assembly GCA_037952835.1. Lineage (NCBI taxonomy): Eukaryota > Metazoa > Chordata > Amphibia > Anura > Ranidae > Lithobates > Lithobates septentrionalis. Next base: position 17,328 of record JBBDGP010003522.1, read on the forward strand.
GAGGACAGACAGACGAGTCCAGGAGAGGACAGACGGACGTGTCCAGGAGAGGACAGACGGACGTGTCCAGGAGAGGACAGACAGACGAGTCCAGGAGAGGACAGAGGACAGACAGACGAGTCCAGGAGAGGACAGACGGACGTGTCCAGGAGAGGACAGACGGACGAGTCCAGGAGAGGACAGACGGACGAGTCCAGGAGAGGACAGACAGACGTGTCCAGGAGAGGACAGACAGACGAGTCCAGGAGAAGACAGATGGACGAATCCAGGAGAGGACAGACAGACGAGTCCAGGAGAGGACAGACAGACGTGTCCAGGAGAGGACAGATGGACGAGTCCAGGAGAGGACAGACGGACGAGTCCAGGAGAGGACAGACAGACGTGTCCAGGAGAGGACAGACGGACGTGTCCAGGAGAGGACAGACGGACGTGTCCAGGAGAGGAAAGACAGACAAGTCCAGGAGAGGACAGAGGACAGACAGACGTGTCCAGGAGAGGACAGAGGGACGTGTCCAGGAGAGGACAGACAGACGAGTCCAGGAGAGGACAGACAGACGTGTCCAGGAGAGGACAGACAGACGAGTCCAGGAGAGGACAGACAGACGAGTCCAGGAGAGGACAGACAGATGAGTCCAGGAGAGGACAGACAGACGAGTCCAGGAGAGGACAGACAGACGAGTCCAGGAGAGGACAGACGGACGTGTCCAGGAGAGGACAGACGGACGTGTCCAGGAGAGGACAGACGGACGAGTCCAGGAGAGGACAGACAGACGTGTCCAGGAGAGTACAGACGGACGAGTCCAGGAGAGGACAGACAGACGAGTCCAGGAGAGGACAGAGGACAGACAGACGAGTCCAGGAGAGGACAGACGGACGTGTCCAGGAGAGGACAGACGGACGAGTCCAGGAGAGGACAGACGGACGAGTCCAGGAGAGGACAGACAGACGTGTCCAGGAGAGGACAGACGGACGAGTCCAGGAGAAGACAGATGGACGAATCCAGGAGAGGACAGACGGACGAGTCCAGGAGAGGACAGACAGACGTGTCCAGGAGAGGACAGATGGACGAGTCCAGGAGAGGACAGACGGACGAGTCCAGGAGAGGACAGACAGACGTGTCCAGGAGAGGACAGACGGACGTGTCCAGGAGAGGACAGACGGACGTGTCCAGGAGAGGAAAGACAGACAAGTCCAGGAGAGGACAGAGGACAGACAGACGTGTCCAGGAGAGGACAGAGGGACGTGTCCAGGAGAGGACAGACAGACGAGTCCAGGAGAGGACAGACAGACGTGTCCAGGAGAGGACAGACAGACGAGTCCAGGAGAGGACAGACAGACGAGTCCAGGAGAGGACAGACAGATGAGTCCAGGAGAGGACAGACAGACGAGTCCAGGAGAGGACAGACAGACGAGTCCAGGAGAGGACAGACGGACGTGTCCAGGAGAGGACAGACGGACGAGTCCAGGAGAGGACAGACAGACGTGTCCAGGAGAGTACAGACGGACGAGTCCAGGAGAGGACAGACAGACGAGTCCAGGAGAGGACAGGCAGACGTGTTCAGGAGAGGACAGACAGACGTGTTCAAGAGAGGACAAACAGAAGTTTTCAGGAGAGGACAGACGGACGAGTCCAGGAAAGGACAGACAGAGGTGACCAGGAGAGGACAGACAGACGAGTCCAGCAGAGGACAGACAGACGTGTCCAGGAGAGGACAGACAGACGTGTCCAGGAGAGGACAAACAGACGTGTCCAGGAGAGGACAGACGGACGTGTCCAGGAGAGGACAGACGGACGAGTCCAGGAGAGGACAGAGGACAGACGAGTCCAGGAGAGGACAGACGGACGAGTCCAGGAGAGTACAGACAGACGAGTCCAGGAGAGGACAGACAGACGTGTCCAGGAGAGGACAGACGGACGAGTCCAGGAGAGGACAGACGGACGAGTCCAGGAGAGGACAGACAGACGTGTCCAGGAGAGGACAGACGGACGTGTCCAGGAGAGGACAGACAGACGTGTCCAGGAGAGGACAGACGGACGAGTCCAGGAGAGGACAGACAGACGAGTCCAGGAGAGGACAGGCAGACGTGTTCAGGAGAGGACAGACAGACGTGTTCAAGAGAGGACAAACAGAAGTTTTCAGGAGAGGACAGACGGACGAGTCCAGGAAAGGACAGACAGACGTGACCAGGAGAGGACAGACAGACGAGTCCAGCAGAGGACAGACAGACGTGTCCAGGAGAGGACAGACAGACGTGTCCAGGAGAGGACAGACAGACGTGTCCAGGAGAGGACCAACAGACGTGTCCAGGAGAGGACAGACGGACGTGTCCAGGAGAGGACAGACGGACGAGTCCAGGAGAGGACAGAGGACAGACGAGTCCAGGAGAGGACAGACGGACGAGTCCAGGAGAGTACAGACAGACGAGTCCAGGAGAGGACAGACAGACGTGTCCAGGAGAGGACAGACGGACGAGTCCAGGAGAGGACAGACGGACGAGTCCAGGAGAGGACAGACAGACGTGTCCAGGAGAGGACAGACGGACGTGTCCAGGAGAGGACAGACAGACGTGTCCAGGAGAGGACAGACGGACGTGTCCAGGAGAGGACAGACAGACGTGTCCAGGAGAGGACAGACGGACGAGTCCAGGAGAGGACAGATGGACGAGTCCAGGAGAGTACAGACAGACGAGTCCAGGAGAGGACAGACAGACGTGTTAAGGAGAGGACAGACGGACGAGTCCAGGAGAGGACAGACGGACGAGTCCAGGAGAGGACAGACAGACGTGTCCAGGAGAGGACAGACGGACGTGTCCAGGAGAGGACAGACGGATGTGTCCAGGAAAGGACAGACGGACGAGTCCAGGAGAGGACAGACAGACGAGTCCAGGAGAGGACAGACAGACGAGTCCAGCAGAGGACAGACAGACGAGTCCAGTAGAGGACAGACAGACGAGTCCAGGAGAGGACAGACAGAAGTGTCCAGGAGAGGACAGACAGACAGACGTGTTCAGGAGAGGACAGACGGACGAGTCCAGGAGAGTACAGACAGACGAGTCCAGGAGAGGACAGACAGACGTGTTCAGGAGAGGACAGACGGACGAGTCCAGGAGAGGACAGACGGAAGAGTCCAGGAGAGGACAGACAGACGTGTCCAGGAGAGGACAGACAGACGAGTCCAGGAGAGGACAGACGGACGAGTCCAGGAGAGTACAGACAGACGAGTCCAGGAGAGGACAGACAGACGTGTCCAGGAGAGGACAGACGGACGAGTCCAGGAGAGTACAGACAGACGAGTCCAGGAGAGGACAGACAGACGTGTTAAGGAGAGGACAGACGGACGAGTCCAGGAGAGTACAGACGGACGAGTCCAGGAGAGTACAGACAGACGAGTCCAGGAGAGGACAGACAGACGTGTTAAGGAGAGGACAGACAGACGGACGAGTCCAGGAGAGGACAGACGGACGAGTCCAGGAGAGGACAGACGGACGTGTCCAGGAGAGGACAGACGGACGTGTCCAGGAGAGGACAGACGGACGTGTCCAGGAGAGGACAGACGGACGAGTCCAGGAGAGGACAGACAGACGAGTCCAGCAGAGGACAGACAGACGAGTCCAGTAGAGGACAGACAGACGAGTCCAGGAGAGGACAGACAGACGAGTCCAGGAGAGGACAGACAGAAGTGTCCAGGAGAGGACAGACAGACAGACGTGTTCAGGAGAGGACAGACGGACGTGTCCAGGAGAGGACAGACGGACGAGTCCAGGAGAGGCCAGACAGACGAGTCCAGGAGAGGACAGACGGACGTGTCCAGGAGAGGACAGACGGACGTGTCCAGGAGAGGACAGACAGACGAGTCCAGGAGAGGACAGACAGACGAGTCAAGGAGAGGACAGACGGACGTGTCCAGGAGAGGACAGACGGACGAGTCCAGGAGAGGACAGACGGACGAGTCCAGGAGAGGACAGACAGACGAGTCCAGTAGAGGACAGACAGACGAGTCCAGGAGAGGACAGACGGACGTGTCCAGGAGAGGACAGACGGACGTGTCCAGGAGAGGACAGACGGACGAGTCCAGGAGAAGACAGATGGACGAGTCCAGGAGAGGACAGACAGACGAGTCCAGGAGAAGACAGACAGACGTGTCCAGGAGAGGACAGACGGACGTGTCCAGGAGAGGACAGACGGACATGTCCAGGAGAGGACAGACAGACGTGTCCAGGAGAGGACAGACGGACGTGTCCAGGAGAGGACAGACGGACATGTCCAGGAGAGGACAGACAGACGAGTCCAGGAGAGGACAGAGGACAGACAGACGAGTCCAGGAGAGGACAGAGGACAGACAGACATGTCCAGGAGAGGACAGATGGACGAGTCCAGGAGAGGACAGACAGACGTGTCCAGGAGAGGACAGACAGACGTGTCCAGGAGAGGACAGACGGACGAGTCCAGGAGAGGACAGACAGACGAGTCCAGGAGAGGACAGACAGACGTGTCCAGGAGAGGACAGACAGACGTGTCAAGGAGAGGACAGACAGACGTGACCAGGAGAGGACAGAGGGACGTGTCCAGGAGAGGACAGACAGACGAGTCCAGGAGAGGACAGACGGACGAGTCCAGGAGAGGACAGACGGACGAGTCCAGGAGAGGACAGACAGACGAGTCCAGGAGAGGACAGACGGACGTGTCCAGGAGAGGACAGACGGACGTGTCCAGGAGAGGACAGACAGACGAGTCCAGGAGAGGACAGAGGACAGACAGACGAGTCCAGGAGATGACAGACGGACGAGTCCAGGAGAGGACAGACGGACGTGTCCAGGAGAGGACAGACGGACGAGTCCAGGAGAGGACAGACGGACGAGTCCAGGAGAGGACAGACAGACGAGTCCAGTAGAGGACAGACAGACGAGTCCAGGAGAGGACAGACAGACGTGTCCAGGAGAGGACAGACGGACGAGTCCAGGAGAGGACAGACGGACGAGTCCAGGAGAGGACAGACAGACGAGTCCAGTAGAGGACAGACAGACGAGTCCAGGAGAGGACAGACAGACGTGTCCAGGAGAGGACAGACGGACGAGTCCAGGAGAAGACAGATGGACGAGTCCAGGAGAGGACAGACAGAGGAGTCCAGGAGAGGACAGACAGACGTGTCCAGGAGAGGACAGACGGACGAGTCCAGGAGAGGACAGACGGACGAGTCCAGGAGAGGACAGACAGACGTGTCCAGGAGAGGACAGACGGACGTGTCCTGGAGAGGACAGACGGACGTGTCCAGGAGAGGACAGACAGACGAGTCCAGGAGAGGACAGACAGACGAGTCCAGGAGAGGACAGAGGACAGACAGACGTGTCCAGGAGAGGACAGATGGACGAGTCCAGGAGAGGACAGACAGACGTGTCCAGGAGAGGACAGACAGACGTGTCCAGGAGAGGACAGACAGACGTGTCCAGGAGAGGACAGACGGACGAGTCCAGGAGAGGACAGACAGACGAGTCCAGGAGAGGACAGACAGACGTGTCCAGGAGAGGACAGACAGACGTGTCAAGGAGAGGACAGAGGGACGTGACCAGGAGAGGACAGAGGGACGTGTCCAGGAGAGGACAGACAGACGTGACCAGGAGAGGACAGAGGGACGTGACCAGGAGAGGACAGAGGGACGTGTCCAGGAGAGGACAGACAGACGAGTCCAGGAGAGGACAGACAGACGTGTCCAGGAGAGGACAGACAGATGAGTCCAGGAGAGGACAGACGGACGAGTCCAGGAGAGGACAGAAAGATGAGTCCAGGAGAGGACAGACGGACGAGTCCAGGAGAGGACAGACAGACGAGTCCAGGAGAGGACAGACGGACGTGTCCAGGAGAGGACAGACGGACGAGTCCAGGAGAGGACAGACAGACGTGTCCAGGAGAGGACAGACGGATGAGTCCAGGAGAGGACAGACAGACGAGTCAAGGAGAGGACAGACAGACGTGTCCAGGAGAGGACAGACGGATGAGTCCAGGAGAGGACAGACAGACGAGTCCAGGAGAGGACAGACAGACGTGTTCAAGACGTGTTCAAGACGTGTTCAAGAGAGGACAAACAGAAGTTTTCAGGAGAGGACAGACGGACGAGTCCAGGAAAGGACAGACAGACGTGACCAGGAGAGGACAGACGTGTCCAGGAGAGGACAGACGGACGTGTCCAGGAGAGGACAGACAGAAGTGTCCAGGAGAGGACAGACAGACGAGTCCAGGAGAGGACAGACAGACGTGTCCAGCAGAGGACAGACAGACGTGTACAGGAGAGGACAGACAGACGTGTCCAGGAGAGGACAGACAGAATTGTCCAGGAGAGGACAGACAGACGTGTCCAGGAGAGGACAGACAGAAGTGTCCAGGAGAGGACAAACAGACGTGTCCAGGAGAGGACAGACAGACGTATCCAGGAGAGGACAGACAGACGTGTCCAGGAGAGGACAGACAGACGTGTTCAGGAGAGGACAGGACGGACGTGTCCAGGAGAGGACAGACGGACGTGTCCAGGAGAGGACAGACGGAAGTGTTCAGGAGAGGACAGACGGACGTTTCCAGGTGAGGACAGACAGACGTGTCCAGGAGAGGACAGGACGGACGTGTCCAGGAGAGGACAGACGGACGTGTCCAGGAGAGGACAGACGGAAGTGTTCAGGAGAGGACAGACGGACGTGTCCAGGAGAGGACAGACAGACGTGTCCAGGAGAGGACAGACGGACGAGTCAAGGAGAGGACAGACAGACGTGACCAGGAGAGGACAGACGGACGTGTCCAGGAGAGCATAGACGGATGTGTCCAGGAGAGGACAGACGGAAGTGTTCAGGAGAGGACAGACAGACGTGTCCAGGAGAGGACAGACAGACGTGTCCAGGAGAGGACAGACGGACGTGTCCAGGAGAGGACAGACGGACGAGTCCAGGAGAGGACAGACGGACGAGTCCAGGAGAGGACAGACGGACGAGTCCAGGAGAGGACAGACGGACGAGTCCAGGAGAGGACAGACCGACGTGTCCAGGAGAGGACAGACGGACGTATCCAGGAGAGGACAGACGGACGTGTCCAGGAGAAGACAGACGGACGTGTCCAGGAGAGGACAGACGGACGTGTCCAGGAGAGGACAGACGGACGAGTCCAGGAGAGGACAGACGGACGAGTCCAGGAGAGGACAGACGGACGTGTCCGGGAGAGGACAGACAGACGTGTCCAGGAGAGGACAGACTGACGTGTCCAGGAGAGGACAGACAGACGTGTCCAGGAGAGGACAGACAGACGTGTCTAGGAGAGGACAGACAGACGTGTCCAGGAGAGGACAGACAGACGTGTCCAGGAGAGGACAGACAGACGTGTCCAGGAGAGGACAGACAGACGTGTCCAGGAGAGGACAGACAGACGTGTCCAGGAGAGGACAGACAGACGTGTCCAGGAGAGGACAGACAGACGTGTCTAGGAGAGGACAGACAGACGTGTCCAGGAGAGGACAGACAGACATGTCCAGGAGAGAACAGACGGACGTGTTCAGCAAAGGACAGACAGACGTGTCTAGGAGAGGACAGACAGACGTGTCTAGGAGAGGACAGACAGACGTGTCTAGGAGAGGACAGACAGACGTGTCCAGGAGAGGACAGACAGACGTGTCCATGAGAGGACAGATGGACATGTTCAGGAAAGGACAGACAGACGTGTCTAGGAGAGGACAGACAGACGTGTTCAGGAGAGGACAGACAGACATGTTCAGGAGAGAATAGACGGATGTGTCCAAGAGAGGACAGACAGACGTGTCCAGGAGAGGACAGACAGACGTGTCCAGGAGAGGACAGACGGACGTGTTCAGGAGAGGACAGACAGACTTGTTCAGGAGAGGACAGACGGACGTGTCCAGGAGAGGACAGACAGACGTGTCCGGGAGAGGACAGACGGACGAGTCCAGGAGAGGACAGACGGACGAGTCCAGGAGAGGACAGACGGACGTGTCCGGGAGAGGACAGACGGACGTGTCCAGGAGAGGACAGACAGACGTGTCCAGGAGAGGACAGACAGAGGTGTCCAGGAGAGGACAGACAGAGGTTTTCAGGAGAGGACAGACAGACGTGTCCAGGAGAGGACAGACGGACGTGTCCAGGAGAGGACAGACAGACGTGACCAGGAGAGGACAGACAGACGTGTCCGGGAGAGGACAGACGGACGAGTCCAGGAGAGGACAGACGGACGAGTCCAGGAGAGGACAGACGGACGTGTCCGGGAGAGGACAGACGGACGTGTCCAGGAGAGGACAGACAGACGTGTCCAGGAGATGACAGACAGACGTGTCCAGGAGAGGACAGACAGACGTGTTCAGGAGAGGACAGACAGACGTGTCCAGGAGAGGACAGACAGACGTGTCCAGGAGAGGACAGACAGACGTGTCCAGGAGAGGACAGACGGACGTGTTCAGGAGAGGACAGACGGACGTGTCCAGGAGAGGACAGACGGACGTGTCCAGGAGAGGACAGACAGACGTGTCTAGGAGAGGACAGACAGACGTGTCGAGGAGAGGACAGACGGACGTGTCCAGGAGAGGACAGACGGACGTGTCCAGGAGAGGACAGACGGACGTGTCCAGGAGAGGACAGACGGACGTGTTCAGGAGAGGACAGACGGACGTGTCCAGGAGAGGACAGACGGACGTGTCCAGGAGAGGACAGACAGACGTGTCCAGGAGAGGACAGACAGACGTGTCCAGGAGAGGACAGACAGACGTGTCCAGCAGAGGACAGAGAGACGTGTCCAGGAGAGGACAGACAGACGTGTCCAGGAGAGGACAGACAGACGTGTCCAAGAGAGGACAGACGTGTTCAGGAGAGGACAGACGGACATGTTCAGGAGAGGACAGACAGAAGTGTCCAGGAGAGGACGGACAGAGGTGTGCAGGAGAGGACAGACGGAAGTGTCTAGGAGAGGACAGACGGAAGTGTCCAGGAGAGGACAGACAGACGAGTCCAGGAGAGGACAGACAGAAGTGTCCAGGAGAGGACAGACGGAAGTGTCTACGAGAGGATAGACGGAAGTGTCCAGGAGAGGACAGACGGAAGTGTTCAGGAGAGGACAGGCGGACGTGTCCAGGAGAGGACAGACAGACGTGTCCAGGAGAGGACAGACAGACGAGTCCAGGAGAGGACAGACGGACGTGTCCAGGAGAGGACAGATGGACGAGTCCAGGAGAGCACAGACGGACGAGTCCAGGAGAGGACAGACGGACGAGTCCAGGAGAGGACAGACGGACGTGTCCAGGAGAGGACAGACGGACGTGTCCAGGAGAGGACAGACGGACGTGTCCAGGAGAGGACAGACGGACGTGTCCAGGAGAGGACAGACGGACATGTCCAGGAGAGGACAGACAGAAGTATCCAGGAGAGGACAGACGGACGTGTTCAGGAGAGGACAGACGGACATGTTCAGGAGAGGACAGACAGAAGTATCCAGGAGAGGACAGACGGACGTGTTCAGGAGAGGACAGACGGACATGTTCAGGAGAGGACAGACAGACGTGTCCAGGAGAGGACAGACGGAAGTGTCCAGGAGAGGACGGACAGAGGTGTGCAGGAGAGGACAGACGGAAGTGTCCAGGAGAGGACAGACGGAAGTGTCTAGGAGAGGACAGACGGAAGTGTCCAGGAGAGGACAGACAGACGAGTCCAGGAGAGGACAGACGGACATGTCCAGGAGAGGACAGACAGAAGTGTCCAGGAGAGGACAGACGGACGTGTTCAGGAGAGGACAGACAGACGTGTTCAGGAGAGGATAAAGGGACGTGTCCAGGAGAGGACAGACGGATGTGTTCAGGAGAGGATATAGGGATATGTCTAGGACAGGACAGACGGACATGTTCAGGAGAAGATATAGGGATGTGTCCAGGAGAGGACAGACGGATGTGTTCAGGAGAGGATATAGGGATGTGTCCAGGGGAGGACAGATAGACGTGTTCAGGAGAGGATAAAGGGACGTGTCCAGGAGAGGACAGACGGATGTGTTCAGGAGAGGATATAGGGATATTGCTAGGACAGGACAGACGGACGTGCTCAGGAGAGGGTATAGGGATGTGTCCAGGGGAGGACAGATGGATGTGTTCAGGAAAGGACATAGGGATGTGTCCAGGAGAGGACAGATGGATGTGTTCAGGAGAGGATATAGGGATGTGTCCAGGAGAGGACAGACAGACGTGTTCAGGAGAGGATATAGGGATGTGTCCAGGAGAGGACAGATGGATGTGTTCAGGAGAGGATATAGCGATGTGTCCAGGGGAGGACAGACGGACGTGTTCAGGAAAGGACATAGGGATGTGTCCAGGAGAGGACAGACGGACGTGTTCAGGAGAGGATATAGGGATGTGTCCAGGGGAGGACAGACGGACGTGTTCAGGAGAGGATATAGGGATGTGTACAGGAGAGGACAGACGGATGTGTTCAGGAGAGGATATAGGGATATGTCTAGGACAGGACAGACGGACGTGCTCAGGAGAGGATATAGGGACCTGTCTAGGAGATGACAGAGGGACTTGTCCAGTAGAAGTCGTCCTGCTTGCTGTTCCACTACGCTGATTTCTGACTCCCCGACTTTCTGGCTTGTCTGACTATCCATTCCGGTTACCTAACTGGAAGAGGACAGAGGGAAGTGTCTAAGAGAGGACAGAGGGAGATGTCTAGGAGAGGACAGAAGGAAGTGTCTAGGAGAGGACAGAGGGAAGTGTCCAGGAAAGGACAGAGGGAAGTGTCCAGGAGAGGACAGAGGGAAGGGTCCAGAAGAGGACAGAGGGTAGTGTCTAGGAGAGGACAGAGAGAGGTGTCTAGGATAGAACAGAGGGAAGTGTCTAGGAGAGGACAGAGGGAAGTATCTAGATGAGGACAGAAGGAAAGGTCCAGGAAAGGACAGAGGGAAGGGTCCAGGAGAGGACAGAGGGAAGGGTCCAGAAGAGGACAGAGGGTAGTGTCTAGGAGAGGACAGAGAGAGGTGTCTAGGATAGAACAGAGGGAAGTGTCTAGGAGAGGACAGAGGGAAGTATCTAGATGAGGACAGAGGGAAGGGTCCAGGAAAGGACAGAGGGAAGGGTCCAGGAAAGGATAGAGGGAAGTGTCCAGGAAAGAACAGAGGGAAGGGTACAGAAGAGGACAGAGGGAAGGGTCCAGAAGATGACAGAGGGAAGGGTCCAGAAGAGGACAAACGGAAGTGTCTAGGACAGTGATGGCAAACCTTGGCACCCCAGATGTTTTGGAACTACATTTCCCATGATGCTCATGCAATCTGCAATGTAGTGGAGCATCATGGGAAATGTAGTTCCAAAACATCTGGGGTGCCAAGGTTCGCCATCACTGGTCTAGGAGAAGACATTGGGAAGGGTCAAGAAGAGGACAGAGGGAAGGGTCCAGAAGAGGACAAAGGGAAGTGTCTAGAAGACATTGGGAAGGGTCAAGAAGAGGACAGAAGGAAGGGTCCAGAAGAGAACAAAGGGAAGTGTCTAGGAGGGGACAGATGGAAGTGTCCAAGACAGGAAAGATGGAAGTGTTAAGAAGAGGACAAGAGGACATGTCCAGTAGAGGACAACTTGACCTCTACAGGGGGAACAGAGGGGCATTTTCCTTGTCAAAAGAAGTTTATTGAGTATACAATATTATAAAGATAAATAAAGTAAGTTTACAAGGATCTATAAAGTAAGCTCATTGTTTTACAGTAGGGTTTATATAGGTAAATATCATGAAATTTCAAATATTAAACCTTGGGTTCACGTAAACCTAAATTAAAGATATATATCATTTCCTTAGTTACTTTTGTAGGTATTTAAATGATTTATACCTACTATACATATTGTTTACAGGTAGAGTGTATATAGGTCAAATAAATTCTGATATTGAGCTTTAATCGTAAGGTGGAGAAAAGGAAAGAGAAAGAAGAAAAAGGGTAGAAAGGTAGAGGTATGGTCCACAAGGTTGTCCCGCTCGTCAGTTTATTATTCTTTTTAGTTCTCTTTGAAGCCTTAGAATGGGTGTCTCTGTAAGTCATTTAATCTGTTACCATGGAAACAGGACAGAGTCATTGAAATTTGACAGGAACTGTTGTTTTATCCAAGGATGCCAAAGTTTTTCAAATTTTGGAATTGGATTTTGATCGATGGCTACCATCTTAGCATGGGACATTGTATTATTCATTCTGTGAATTGTTTCTGCTAGTACCAATGTAGGAGATTTCCATGCCTTGGCCACTGTTTGTTTTGCAGCCGTTATTAGTTGGATCATAAGTTTGAATTGAGAGAGTGTTAACCATTCCGGTTTTAGATTAAGTAAAGTTATATATGGATCTGGTTGTATTATTTTTTTAAATATTTTAGATGCAATCACGAAGACTTCCTTCCAGAAGGTTTGGATTACTGGGCACGTCCACCATATGTGTAAATGTGTGCCTATTTCTGGGCATCCTCGAAAACAAAGAGCTGAAGTATTAGGTGAATATTTTGCCACTCTAGCAGGTACAAGGTACCAGCGAGTTAGGACTTTATAATTTGTCTCCAGTGCTAAGATGTTGGGTGAAGATGACTTAGATGTGAGCCATATGTTAGACCAGTCCGTGTCTTCTAAAGTTCGTCCCAGGTCCTCCTCCCACCTCTGAACGTAAGAGGGTCTATTAAGATTTGCTACTCCATATAATTGATCATAAAGTGATGAAATTGTACCTTTAGCAAATGGATCTTTTGTACAGATTGATTCAAAAATGGATAATTGGGATAATGGTGTATCCCCCTTTAGGAATGGTGTATAGAAATTTTTGATTTGGAGATATCTAAATATCTCAGAGTTTGGTAGATCATATTTTTCTCTAAGCGATGGGAATGAAAGGAATGATTTAGATGCTATGAAGTCATTTAGTGTCTGAATGCCTGATGTTGTCCAAGCTTTAAAAGAATTTGGGTAGATCCATGCCGGATAAAAGGCCGGATTTCTGATAAAAGAAAGGAGAGGATTGTGTGGAGATTGTAACTGATATTTGGTTTTTAGTTTATCCCAGAGAGATAAGAAGTGTTTAGTTATGGGATTATGAATTTTAAAGCGGTCTTTAGGATCAAGCCATAACAAGTTTGATATTAATAGAGGGTCATTTTCTGAAGCCTCTATAAATACCCATAATGGGATTTCCTGTTTTGCATGGTATTTGGACAGACTGGCCAAATGTGCTGCTCTGTAGTAGTTAGTAAAATTAGGGTATCCCAGGCCTCCTTTATTTTTGGGAAGATGTAGTGTGTGTATAGGTATACGTGGTTTAGAAGAGCCCCATATAAACGAAGTTGCTCTTTTTTGTACTATTCTCAAAAAATAGGAAGGAATTGGAATAGGGAGGACTCTGAATAGATAAAGTAATTTGGGTAGAATAGTCATTTTGATTGCATTAATCTTCCCTATCCAGGATAAAGGAAGTTGCGACCATTGTTTTATTAGATTTGTGATCTGTCTTAATACAGGAGGATAATTGGTTGAGAGTAAGTCAGAATGAGATGCTGTTAAATGAATTCCAAGATATGGGATTGATTTTTCTGCCGATGTGAATGGGAGTGCAGCCCTAGCCGGGATCAATTCCATGTTTTTGAGCGAAATATTAAGCACTAGGCATTTCTTAGGATTAATCATAAGGCCGGATAGGGCTGCAAATCCATCAAGAGCTGGTATTAAGTTAGGACCAGAGACCTGTGGTGATGATAGAAAAAGTAATATATCGTCTGCAAATATACATAATTTGTGTGTAATACCTCCTACTTCAATGCCAGTTATAGTTTGGTTTGTTCTGATGTATTGGGCCATGGGTTCGAGTATAAGGGCAAATAATAAGGGAGATAATGGGCAACCCTGTCGGGTACCTCTTTCGATATTAAAGGCTTCAGATTTGTATCCAGCATATTTTATATAGGCTTTGGGTTTATTATATAATGCTTTGATCCATGTTAAAAAGTGGGGTCCAAAACCCCATTTTTGTAATGAATATTGCATATATTGCCAGGATACTGTGTCAAATGCCCTCTTAATATCGAGAGATAGAAAACATAAAGGGATTTTCCGTTTTTTAGCAATATGTGCCAATAACACTGCCCTGCGTATATTATCGCCTGCCTGTCTATTTGGCATGAAGCCTACTTGATCTCTATGTATTAATTTTCCTATAATGCTATTGAGGCGTTTTGCTATTATTTTTGCTAATAATTTAATATCAAGGTTTAACAGAGAGATAGGCCGATAATTCACACAGGAAGTATCATCAGAAAGGGGTTTTGGGATCATACAAACAATTGCCATTAGTGTTTCTTGCCGAAAAGAATGTCCTTCTAGAAGTTTGTTAAAAGTTTCAGTGAGAATGGGAGAGAGTATTTCTGAGAATGTTTTATAGTATAAAGCCGAGTAGCCGTCTGGGCCTGGTCTTTTGTTAAGTTTTAGGTCTTTTATGGCGTTAGCAACTTCATCTATAGTTATAGGCTCATCCAAACTGCTTTTTTGATTCTGAGACAACTCAGGTAAGGTTATTTTTGAGAAGAAGGATTCAGCCTCTGTAGGATTAAATTCATTGTTTGTCTTGTATAAAGTTGCGAGATGTGAGTGAAATTTATGGACTATTTTAACTGGATTACAAGTATAAACATTTTTTGATAATTTCAAACGTATTGGTTTGAAAGATTTGTTAATTGAATTTAATGCCCGAGCCAAATATGTACCTGGTTTGTTTGTATTCATGTAGAAATTGTGTTTGGAGCGTTTGAGGGATTTATCAACTGACTCAGTGAGAAATAGATCGTATTCCAATCTAGATTTTTCCAGATGAGATTTTGTACTCTGAGATGGATTATCTTGGAATGATATGTAGGCTGCATTAAAATTGAGTTCTAGTTTTTTTGCTAGATTTTTGCGTTCCCGTTTAAATAGTGCCATTTGTCTTTGTATTGTACCACGCAAGACAGGCTTATGAGCTTCCCACAGTGTTATTGGGGAAATGTCTGTTGTATTATTAATTGATATGTATTCCTTTAAAGCTTGTTCAATGGCCATCTGATGTAGTGGGTGTTTGAGCATTATGTCCGGTAAGTACCACGTTGGGTCATGCGCTTTTGGTATGGCTGAGGCTATAGTAGTGTATACTGCATTATGGTCAGACCACGGAATCGGAATTATATCTGATGCAATAATTTCTGGTATCATTCCTATTGTTAGAAAAATATGATCTATTCTGGTGAAGGTTTGATGAGGGTGCGAGAAATAAGTGAATTTCTTTTTCATTTGGTTACTTTCTCTCCACGAATCTACCAGATTGTATTTGGAAAGAAGTTGAGAAAAAGGTAATCTAGAGGTTATTTTGGATGGTGTAAAAGGTGATTTATCTAGAAATGGGAGGAGGACCTGGTTCGAATCCCCGCACATTATCACTGTTCCTATTTTGTGTGTATTAATCACTTGTAATATATGTGAGAGGAATGGTGTAGGTTGTTTGTTAGGAGCGTAGTAGGAAATCACCGTGATTGCTGTATCCATTATATAACCCATGAGTATCAGGTATCTACCTTCTGGGTCTTTAATTTCTGATGATAAGGTGAATGGTGTGGATCGGTGAAATGCAATTAGAGTTCCCCTTTGCTTGGTACAGGCAGAAGCCCTGTAAATTTGTTGATAAAAAGGAGAAATATATTTTGGAGTAGAATCTTTGGTGAAGTGTGTTTCTTGGAGGCATACTATGTGAGCCTTCTTGTTATGGAAAGTACGGAAGGCTTTGGTCCTTTTTTGAGGGACATTTATTCCCTGAACATTCAGGGAAAGTATATTCAGTGGTGCCATGGCAACAGATCAAATAGTTTTGACTTACTTTTTGTTATGCAGAGCTGACTGCGCAGATCAACCTGTGTGGACTGAAGAGATGAAAAGATAGAAAGGAAACCAGTGAATTCTGGAGTAAAGAGTAAACAAAAAACATATGAGATTAGATGATACATTGTATAAATTATTTTTTGCAAGTAATCACAATTTACCCGTGAAAGAGAATAAATATCTCTCTCAGGGGAATAAGTGCCTTCGTCACACTCCCACATAATATGGTTGGGAGAATGAGGAGGGCTAATGGGGGTACACGGATCTTCCGCTTACAGGAGAGAAGTGCTATGTCAAAAGACATCAAAATGATGTTTCATTAATTGGAGTGCAGAATATAGTTTTTGTTGAAATTATTTATTCCAGGGTGGTTGTATATGGTTAGTCTTGCCCTAGGCTAAATAATTCAGTTAGAAAGGTACTGTTAATAACTTTGGTATTGATGAAGATAGTTTGAATTATTTTGGGATTTTAACCCTTTTAGAGTAAACAATTACATATTTTATTCATATGTAACTGTTTAGATATGTTAACTCATAAAATTGAGTTTGTATTGCTTCAGATTAGAATAAACAAAAACATAGTTCTAGAAACTAGTTAGGTAATAATATATTTGTTTTAAGAAAAGAAAGAAAAAGCTTCCATTACTTCTGGATTATTGAACATATTTGTCCTAAAAAGTAATAAATCTATTGTTATTACCTGAAAATATATAACTGAACAAGAATTTCCTTATTTCACTTATATATTCTAAGGCTATATGAATCAGAAGTAATAAGAAATATAACTGGAATGTAACATGATCCCACACAGTGTGTGACTATCAGAATGCAGTTACATTCAGTTATAAATACAGGTTTTTTATAGAGAACCATCTCTTAGTATAATAAATGAAGAGATATCAGGAATTAGGATGTCAGTCCATTGAATCTTCTTGGTCCATGGATGATGTGGCATAACCGCCTCTTTTGTGAGAATGATGATTCCCATTTTGTTCTGAAATTTTCTGGGTGCTGCCTGAAGGTGAAGATGATGCCATTCTTCTGCGTGTGGGAGAGTTGCTGCTTGTGGGTTCTGTCAGATTTAATTTTAAAAGGGTTTGTTGTAGTTCATCTGCTGATCTACTTCTGTAAATTGTACCTTGGTAGTTAAATCTGACTGAAAAGGGGAAGCCCCATTGATACATAATGTTGTGGCGTTGCAGTTCCATTAGTTGGGGTTTCATGGATCGTCTTTTAGTAATAGTAAGTTGGGATAGGTCAGCAAAAATTTGATAATTGTGTCCTTGAAAAATAAGTTCCTTTTTTTCTTTTGCAGCAATTAGTATTTGTTCTTTCGTTCTGTAATAATGAAATTTTGTGATTATATCACGTGGGCGTCCATCTTTCTTTTTGGCTGTGAGGGCTCTGTGTACTCTGTCCAGTTCTAAACGTTCAATAGGGATATCTGGCTTTAGTTCTTGTAATAGAGCAGTAATAGTAGATTGCAGGTCTGTCACAGTTTCAGGTATTCCCCTTATGCGAAAGTTTGAACGTCTGGCTCTATTTTCGTAATCTTCGAGCTTAGTTTGAAGTATTAAATTCTCTTCTTTTAATTGTTCCAATTCTGTTATATTTTCTTGGGTTGTAATTTCAATTTCATCCATTTTTATTTCTAAGGCTGCGGTGCGGTTTCCCAGCTCTCTTATTTCTTTGGTTAGGCTTTTTGTTATTTGGTCTGAGGTTTGTTTTAAAGCCTTATGAAGCATCTTTTCAAATTGTAATAATATTACTGGGGATGCTGAGGAGGCTTGTGGAGAAGTTTGTGAGAGGATTTGTTCTGTATCTGACTCAAATGGAGAGTCTTGCTGTGACATTTTCTGTCTGTGAGAGCGCCCTGATGCTGTATATTGTGAGGTGGCTGGAGCTGCTTCAGCTGCAGTGAGTGCCTGTGAGCTCTGTGAGGTGATTTTTATTTCTGCCGCGGTTTCCTCCCAGTACCATATTTCCTGCCCAAACTTTCACAGTTTGTTCCCTGGGGCAAAAAGGTTCAAATGGATACCTTTTGAGCCTGCAGGCTCCGCTTTGTCCTTCTCTTCTCTCCTCAGCGGTGCGGAGCTCTAACAATGCATGTCTGCTCCGCTAGGCTCCGCCCATGCACCTCCCAGAGGGACATTTTCAGGAGAGGATGGATAGGCGTGCCCAGGAGGGCAGACAGGGAAGTATCCAGAGGAGGACAGAGGGACGTGTTCAAGAAGGAGGCAAATGAAGGTTTCCAGAAGAGGAGAGATTGACATTTCATGTCCTGGATGGTTTGGACGCGGCCAATTGTAGAATATTGTGGAACTAAGGTTCCACAATAATCTCTCTGGATAAATCTCTCTGGAGATTGTTCCTCAACTCACGTACACTACCGTTCAAAAGTTTGGGGTCACATTGAAATGTCCTTATTTTTGAAGGAAAAGCACTGTACTTTTAAATGAAGCTAACTTTAAACTAGTCCTAACTTTAAACAAATATACTCTATACATTGCTAATGTGGTAAATGACTATTCTAACTGCAAATGTCTAGTTTTTGGTGCAATATCTACATAGGTGTATAGAGGCCCATTTCCAGCAACTATCACTCCAGTGTTCTAATGGTACAATGTGTTTGCTCATTGGCTCAGAAGGCTAATTGATGATTAGCAAACCCTTGTGCAATCATGTTCACACATCTAAAAACAGTCTAGCTCCTTCCAGAAGCTACAAAACTGACCTTCCTGTGAGCAGATTGAGTTTCTGGAGCATCACATTTGTGGGGTCAATTAAACGCTCAAAATGGCCAGAAAAAGAGAACTTTCATCTGAAACTCGACAGTCTATTCTTGTTCTTAGAAATGAAGGCTATTCCATGCGAGAAATTGCAAAGAAATTGAAGATTTCCTACAACGGTGTGTACTACTCCCTTCAGAGGACAGCACAAACAGGCTCTAACCAGAGTAGAAAAAGAAGTGGGAGGCCGCGTTGCACAACTAAGCAAGAAGATAAGCACATTAGAGTCTCTAGTTTGAGAAACAGACGCCTCACAGGTCCCCAACTGGCATCTTCATTAAATAGTACCCGCAAAACACCAGTGTCAACATCTACAGTGAAGAGGCGGCTGCGGGATTTTGGGCTTCAGGGCAGAGTGGCAAAGAAAAAGCCATATCTGAGACTGGCCAATAAAAGAAAAAGATTAAGATGGGCAAAAGAACACAGACATTGGACAGAGGAAGACTGGAAAAAAGTGTTGTGGACGGATGAATCCAAGTTTGAGGTGTTTGGATCACAAAGAAGTAAGTTTGTGAGACGCAGAACAAATGAAAAGATGCTGGAAGAATGCCTGACGCCATCTGTTAAGCATGGTGGAGGTAATGTGATGGTCTGGGGTTGCTTTGGTGCTGGTAAGGTGGGAGCTTTGTACAGGGTAAAAGGGATTCTGAATAAGGAAGGCTATCACTCCATTTTGCAACGCCATGCCATACCCAGTGGACAGCGCTTGATTGGAGCCAATTTCATCCTACAACAGGACAATGACCCTAAACACACCTCCAAATTGTGCAAGAACTATTTACAGCAGAAGCAGGCAGCTGGTATTCTATCGGTAATGGAGTGGCCAGCACAGTCACCAGATCTGAACCCCATTGAGCTGTTGTGGGAGCAGCTTGACCGTATGGTACGCCAGAAGTGCCCATCCAACCAATCCAACTTGTGGGAGCTGCTTCTAGAAGCGTGGGGTGCAATTTCTCCAGCTTACCTCAATAAATTAACAGCTAGAATGCCAAAGGTGTGCAATGCTGTAATTGCTGCAAAAGGAGGATTCTTTGATGAAAGCAAAGTTTGATGTAAAAACAATGTTATTTCAAATACAAATCATTATTTCTAACCTTGTCAATGTCTTGACTCTATTTTCTATTCATTTCACAACGTATGGTGATGAATAAGTGTGACTTTTCATGGAAAACACAAAATTGTTTGGGTGACCCCAAACTTTTGAACGGTAGTGTACCACTACATAAACGTTATATGCTCTAAGCTCTTTCTGATTATTGGCTTCTCTGGGCAGAGAAGAGGGTGTGGCATTGTCCCCTCCCCACCCCCTTTTTTCCTGAGTGAGTTATTTCTTGAAAAAAAAAACTCATTATGCCCACTAGGCGGAGCTGGCGTTCTAGGAATCGCACATAATAGAAGAAGTACAGCAATTTTTGCCCTAATTGTGTGAATATTTGTGTGAATATTTGTCCTATCCATAACAGACATTTTATACACAGACCTCATAGAGCTTAGAATCTATAACAATGATGTGTGACAAAATCTTGAGATATGTCTTTCACATATGGGATTTGAGCTGAAGTTGTAGGTTGTTTTTCTTTTTTCTAATATATGTATATTGGATCAGACAAGCGTTTTAATTTACTGTTTGTAAAAAAAGGACGAATTTTATGAATTTTATGAAATGTGTCTACGTACTCTAAAAGTTAACAATCCGATGTTTATTAAGCCATTAAAACCAGATTAAAACCAATAACCATATTTAGGTTTCATTCCGCAGTACAATGTTCGTTCGCTGATCCAGTCCTGTACTGTGGAGTGAAACCTAAATATGATTATTGGTTTTAATGGACTAATAAAAATGGATCAACTTTTATTCTTGTGTTGCAATTACGCACCCTTATGCCGTGTACACACGGGCGGACTTTTTCGACCGGACTGGTCCGACGGACGGAATCAATCCGACTGCGTGTGGGCTCCATCAGACCTGCAGCGGACGTTTTCAGTCAAAAATCTGACGGACTTTAGATTTGGAAAATGTTTTAAATTTGTCCGATGGACTCGAGTCCGGTCGAAAAATCCGCCCGTGTGTACGCGGCATTAAAGTCCCATTTTCGATGTATATTTTTTCATTTGATTTATGGGATGGGGTGCAAAACATAAAGCCTCTCCTACCCATACCAGGCACTAAATATGTCTACTCTAAAGCTGACCATACACTGTTTGATATTTAACAGATTTCTCCATCCACGCTAACAGCAAGTATAGGCCAATCCCCCACGTCCGGGCTATCGTATTCTGACACTTGTCTGCCCGGCTCCTTTAATTTTTCAGTTGAAGAATGTTGGGTGGGAGGGAGCCAACCACATAGCGAATTTTGGCCAGGTCCTCGGGATCCAGCCAATATTTACATAGCATATGGCTAGCTTTAATATCTTAGTACCTTGCAAGTCCCGCCCCAGTGGCGGAACTACCAGGGTCTCAACAGTCTCCCTTGCGGCCGGGCACTGGCGTTCTGCCACTTTGGGGGGGCCCCAAGACCCAGCATCTCCCTATGTATGTCCGTCTGGCAGCTAACTATACAGTGGAGGGGGCTATCAGGAGCTCTGTGGCAGGGCAGTGTGACAGGTGGGGGGGGGGGGACAGTGTGACAGGTGGGAGGCTAGTGTGACAGGTGGGAGGCTAGTGTGACAGGCGGGGGGCAGTGTGACAGGTGGGGGGGCAGTGTGACAGGTGGGGGGGCAGTGTCACTGGCCCCCTCTTATCACACGCCCCCCCCACCGGTCACACTGACCCACACCTATTACACTGTCCCCCTACCTGCCAGACTGCGCCCCCACCTGTCACACTGCCCCCCCCACCTGCACACTGCCCCCCACCTGTCACACTGCCCTCCCACCAGTTACACTGCCCCCCCCACCTGTCACACTGCCCTCCACCTGTTACACTCCCCCCATCTGTCCCACTGCCCCCCCACCTGTCACACTGCCCCCCCACCTGTCACACTGCCCTCCACCTGTTACACTGCCCCCACCAGTTACACTGCCCCCCATCTGTCTCACTGCCCTCCCCACCTGTCACACCACTCTCCCACCTGTCACACTGCCCCCACCTGTCACACTACTCTCCCACCTGTCACACTGCCCTACCAACTGTTACACTGCCCCCCACCAGTTACACTGCCACCCCCACCTGTCACACTGCCCTATCACCTGTCACACTGCCCTCCCACCTGTTACACTGCCCTCCCCCTCACCTGTCACACTGACAAATCACCTGTCACACTGCCCTCCTACCTGTCAAACTGCCCCCCACCTGTCACACTGTCCTGTCACACTGCCCTGTCACACTACCCTCCCACCTGTCACAGTGCCCCCTCCTAAACCATATCAGGCCACTTGCCCTCAACATGGGGAGGGTGCTTTGGGGTCCCCCAAAGCACCTTGTCCCCATGTTGATGGGGACAAGGGCCTCGTCCCCACAACCCTGGCCCGGTGGTTATGGGGGTTTGTGGGTGGGTGGCTTATCGGAATCTGGAAGCCCACTTTAATAAGGGGGCCCCCAGATCCCGCCCCCCCTCTATGTGATTGGGTATCGGGTACATTGTACCCCTACCCATTCACCAAAAAAAATGTCAAAAAGTAAAAACCACAATAGACAGTTTTTGACAATTCCTTTAATAAAAAAAAAAAGTGTCCAGCGATGTCTATCCATCTTCAATCACGCTGCCCGACGGACCAGAAAGATAGAAAAAAAAGCTCCGCCTCCGTGGGAGGCGTCTCGCCGACTGCTGTCTCTTGGCTGTAACAGCTGTTATATAGGCAAGGGCGGGGCCAACCGGATGACCCTGCCCCTCTGACATCACATGATGTCAGAAGTGGCGGGGTCACTCAGTTACATCACCGGGTGGCCCTGCCCTTGCCTATATAACAGCTGTTACAGCCAAGAGACAGCAGTCGGCGGGAGGCCTCTCATCGAGGTGGAGCTTTTTTTTCTGCTATTTTTCTGGTCCATCAGAGGTGTGATTGAAGATGGATGGACATCGCGGGACACTTTTTGACAATTCCTTTATTAAAAAAGAAAAAAAGTGTCCCGCAATGTCCATCCATCTTCAAACATGCTGCCCGATGGTTCAGGCCGGCTGAGCTTTTTTTCCCCACGCCAATGGCTGCTGATGAAGGATGAAGGATGCATGCACTGTACTGTCACTATTTGAGGAGGCCACAAGGATGGTGAGCCGTGACAATGAATGCATCAGTGACACAATCCTTGTTGTGTTCCTGCTGGAATAGACTCTGCATGGCATTATGGACAGGGCCCTTCGAGGTAATGCAGCGGGAGGAAGAGAAGGACTTCCTTTCTTCTCAAGGCCCGCTTTATGCAGACACCATTCTTGCGATGCCACACAACACACAAGAGAAGAGGTAGGAGGAGAAAGAGGAGGATTCTGGCAGTTTTTGAGGCATTGAAGCAGAGCAAGACAGATGTCAACCCTTAACAGATGGTTTTCTATCCCCAGAACCCTTGTGAGTAGTACGTGGCTGGGAGGAGGCAGTTCCAGATAATGTAATCCTCGGTGACCCTGAGGACTCTGCCTCTGCAAACTTGCAGTGCGAGAAGCCTGTGAAAGAACTCTAGAATTTGTGGCATCAGGGAGAAGGATCACTATTGGTTGGCAACCCTCCTTGACCACTGTTCCAAGGAGAAAGTTTCAGAACTCATCACGTCCTCACAGAGGATCAGAGGATGAAATATCTTTAGTATACCTTAAAGAGGAGTTTATGTAATGCCTTTCCAGACTCTGGTAGGTTACAGTCTCATGGAAAAGCTAGTTTTGAGGCATCTTTTGGTCAAAGGAGGAGCAGTGGAGAAGGGAGCCGCCTCAGTGATGCATTTCAAAATAATTTTAGTGCTCGTCGCCCAGGGCTATCAGCTTCAAAATCCCATTGGCAGTGTCTGTATCAAATGGTGAAAGATTATCTAGGGGCAAAAACAGGGATGGAGAGCTTTTCAGTTGATGATCCACTGGGATACTGGGTCATGAGAAGAGACCACTGGCCAGAACTTGCCCAGCTGCCCTGCATCCAACGTGCTTTCCGAAGGGGCATTCAGTGCTACATAGTTACATAGTAGGTGAGGTTGAAAAAAGACACAAGTCCATCAAGTCCAACCTATGTGTGTGATTATGTGTCAGTATTACATTACATATCCCTGTATATTGCGGTCATTCAGGTGATTATCTAATAGTTTCTTGAAGCTATCAATGCTCCCCGCTGAGACCACCGCCTGTGGAAGGGAATTCCACATCCTTGCCGCTCTTACAGTAAAGAACCCTCTACGTAGTTTAAGGTTAAACCTCTTTTGTTCTAATTGTAATGAGTGGCCCCGAGTCTTATTAAACTCTCTTCTGCGAAAAAGTTTTATCCCTATTGAGGGGTCACCAGTACAGTATTTGTAAATTGAAATCATATCCCCTCTCAAGCGTCTCTTCTCCAGAGAGAATAAGTTCAGTGCTCGCAACCTTTCCTCATAACTAAGATCCTCCAGACCCTTTATTAGCTTTGTTGCCCTTCTTTGTACTCGCTCCATTTCCAGTACGTCCCTCCTGAGGACTGGTGCCCAGAACTGGACAGCATACTCCAGGTGCGACCGGACCAGAGTCTTGCTGCCAGGGGTTTTGTGACAGATAAAAGAGCACTTCTGTCCACAGACTTCGTTGACTGGCTGACATTTGTAAAAATGAATCAGTCCTGAATTAGCAGCAGCGATCAAGCCCCTGATGCCAATGTCGCTAATTAAGTGTTATTGGGATCGCAAATCTCTGTCTAGGCTGCCTAGCTTAGTGGGTGTTGATTTTCTCTTGATGAAATTTATTTGGTGTACGTTTTATGGGCACAATTAACACCCAAGGACCAATTTGTCCGCACCTGTTTGACAATTTTTTACAGCAAGGCCAATTTTTGCTTTCATCAAGACTACCTCTAGAAGGTTACGGCGTGAAGGCACCACTGACACCCAAAGACCAATTTTTCTGCAACTGTGTGACAGGAGTGTCAAACCTAATTTTTTTGTACAGCAAGGCCAATTCTTGCTTTCAACAAGAGTTCCTCTGGAAGGTTACGGGCTTAAAGTGGAGTTCCACCCAAAAATGGAACTTCCACTTTTTGGATTCCCCCCCCCCCCTCCGGTGTCACATTTGGCACCTTTCAGGGGGGAGGGGGGAGCAGATATCTGTCTAATACAGGTATTTGCTCCCACTTCCTGGCATAGATCACCGCGGAGCTTGCAGTAACCTACGCCACTTCTGGCGCCTACGCTCTCCTCCACCGCTGTATTCTGTGAGACACAGAACAGAGCAGGGACCAGAGAGGACCCGCAGCGCGACTCGCGCATGCGCAGTAGGGAACCAGGAAGTGAAGACGCACGGCTTCACTTCCTTATTCCCTCACCGAGGATGGCGGCGGCAGCAGCCGAGAGCCGAAGGACGGATCGGCTTCGGCTGCCGACATCGCGGGCTCCCTGGACAGGTGAGTGTCCATATATTAAAAGTCAGCAGCTGCAGTATTTGTAGCTGCTGGCTTGTAATATTTTTCTGCAACTGTGTGACAGGGGTGTCAAATTATTTTTTTTTTACAGCATGGCCAATTCTTGCTTTCAACAAGACTACCTCTAGAAGGTTTCGGTGTGTAGGCACCACCGACACCCAAAGCCCATTTTTTCCTCACCTGTTACTTCTATCCAAAGTCTGTGAAAGAGACACCAGAATTTATCTAAAAAAAAAATTGTTAATCTTGGCCTGGGTCTGCTATAATTTGGCTTCTTCACATAAGGCTTGCTCACTGTGGTGCAAAACGTTGTTATTTCCAAACAAAGTCTGTGGAAGAGACACCAGAATTTATCCAAAAAAATCTCTAATCTTGTTCCCCATGCACTACATTGTTTTCTATCTCTTTACTAAGGATAGCATCATAAGGAATAAAATAGTCGATGTTGATTAGGAGAGGGAAGTTCCACTTTAGGGGTGAAGGGGTTGGGGGAGGTGACCGCGGTCCCATAAGTAGAGTTTGCCTTTAATGAACCAAAGCTTTGAGGGCAGCAGAAAATAAATAAAAGCCTTGCTTGTTCCATATTGCTGGGTAGGTAGAGTCAGTATGTGTTGGCGGGAAGCCTCTGGTGGTGGGGCGTCCTACTTCTCTATGGTGGTGACAGATCTTCTCCTCTCTGACTTCAGTAACATGGAGAAATAATCTTCATTGTGTTTTCCTTCTGCTGGCGGTGCAGTTCTGCGCACTGAGATGAACCCTTCTGGGACGTCCATCTGATGGTGGAACATCTGCCCGTGTCTCGGAGACGAGGATGTGACATGACAGCCTCTATCTGAGCAGTTTTACTGACCTAGATTTTACCGCACGGATTCCGGGGAGTCATAGTGCGAAGATTACTCTCTGAGTCAGCCCGACGTCATCCTTTAAAGCTGAACTCCAAATACAAATATAAGAGGCTGTTTTACCTGCCAAAGTATTTTTATCTATCTGTCCATCCAGTCCTGAGATATACCCAGCTCTGCCACACAGCCCTGTCAGACAAGGAAAGGAGACCGGATTTTTCTCTGTTCAGTATCACCTACAGGTCCTGTCTCTCCCCAAAGATAAAGGAGAAGCCTCAGACTGATGAGCTCCATTGTAAATTAAAAGTGTTCCACTAAAATACAAAAAGAAACATTATTTCCCTAAAACTCATTATACCCAACACTCCCCCCCTTCAATACCGGACACTCCCCCCCTTCAATACCGGACACTCCCCTCCTTCAATACCGGACACTCCCCCCCTTCAATACCGGACACTCCCCCCCTTCAATACCGGACACTCCCCTCCTTCATAACCGGACACTCCCCTCCCCCTTCAATACCGGACACTCCCCCCCTTCAATACCGGACACTCCCCCCCTTCAATACCGGACACTTCCCTCCCCCTTCAATACCGGACACTCCCCCCCTTCAATACCGGACACTCCCCCCCTTCAATACCGGACACTCCCCTCCCCCTTCAATACTGGACACTCCCCCCCTTTAATACCGGACACTTCCCCCCTCAATACCGGACACTCCCCCCCTTCAATACCGGACACTCCCCTCCCCCTTCAATACCGGACACTCCCCCCCTTTAATACCGGACACTTCCCCCCTCAATACCGGACACTCCCCCCCTTCAATACTGGATACTCCCCTCCCTCTTCAATACCGGACACCCCCCCCCCTTCAATACCGGACACCCCCCCCCCTTCAATACCGGACACTTCCCCCCCTTCAATACCGGACACTTCCCTCCCCCTTCAATACCGGACACTCCCCCCCTTCAATACCGGACACTTCCCCCCTTCAATACCGGACACCCCCTCTCCCTCCTGCCCCAGTCAGTGCTCAGCTTTCAGCGCTGTCACACTTTGAATGACAATTACGCGGTCATGCTTCACTGTACCCATGTGACATTTTTATCATTTTTTTCACACAGAGTTTTCTTTTGGTGGTATTTATCCTCCTTGGCGCTATTCCTGAGATTGGCTCAGGGTGAAATTTCTGTACCATTATCGGTAACCCCGAGCCACACTGGGGATCAAATCTCTGGATCCTGGAAGAGGTGACTTACCTTGTCCCCGGGTTCCCGCAATGTCCTCCCGCTGTATCCAGATCTTCTGCCCGATGCTCTGTGTGTTCCGAATTCCCTTCCCTGCGAGTGTCGCGATGTGGGGGGAGGAGGGGACCGGCGGCAGATTCAAAACGTGTAAAACACAACACACACCATACATTGTAATCTTATTGGATTACATTACTGGATCTCATCATTTGCCCTCAGTTTGCCCCCCAGTGCTTTGCCCGGTGCCCTTGCCTGCAGATTATTAGGGCGTACACACGGTCGGACTTTGTTCGGACATTTCGACAACAAAATCCTAGGATTTTTTCCGACGGATGTTGGCTCAAACTTGTCTTGCATACACACGATCACACAAAGTTGTTGGTAAATCCGATCGTTCTGAACGCGGTGACGTAAAACACGTACGTCGGGACTATAAACGGGGCAGTGGCCAATAGCTTTCATCTCCTAATTTATTCTGAGCATGCGTGGCACTTTGTCCGTCGGATTTGTGTACACACGATCGGAATTTCCGACAACGGATTTTGTTGTCGGAAAATTTTATCTCCTGCTCTCCAACTTTGTGTGTCGAAAAATCCGATGGAAAATGTGTGATGGAGCCCACACACGGTCAGAATTTCCGACAACACGCTCCGATCGGACATTTTCCATCGGAAAATCTGACCGTGTGTACCGGGCATTACTGTTTTTTCTGACTGGAGACCGGAGAAGGACCATGGCATCCAAAAAGCGCGCCTCTACCTCAAAAGTGGTTTATGACCTGCTGGAAAACAGCGAAAACGATACAGAATCACTTGCAGAATCGAGTGATAGCGATTGGTGGGGAAATCCGTCATCAGACACAGAAAGGGACTTGGCTCAGTGATGTGCGGACTTGGTGCTCTATTGACTGCGGTTTCGGATCGCGCAGCGCCCCCACGATTCCCATTTACTGGAGCACCCGGTATGAAAGTGGATGTTGAAGACGACAAACCCTTGGCATACCTACAACTATTTTTGACTGATGAGGTTATCGGAAAAATACTTATGGAGACAAACCGATAACCAAGAGCAACAAGCCGCTACTCATCGGAGGATTTCAAGGAGCAGAAAGTGGGAACCAGCGACCAAAGAGGACATCGGGAAATTTCTGGGCCTAATAATACTTCAGGGAGTGGTGGGGAATCCCCGCAGAAGTGGTTATTATTGGACAACCAATAAATGACTTACCACTCCATTCTTTGGCACAGTCATGTCGGAGTACAAATTTTCCCTGATAATGAAGTATTTGCACTTTGTAGACGATGAAGAATTCGATGAAACTTCTCATCCTGCACCAAAACTCAAGAAGATTTGGGAAGTATCTCAAATGATTCAGAAGAATTTCCAACGGAGCTATGTGCCGATAGAGACATTAGATGAAAGTCTAATGGCCTACAAGGGAAGGCTCAGCTGGGGACAATACATGGCATCAGAGAGAACACGATTTGGCATCATGTCCTTCATGCTATGTGAATCGAGAACTGGCTACATTTGGAATTCTGTCCCATACACCGGGAAAGGAACCAAATTCAACCCAAAATACAGCAACTATGGATTGGCAACATCTTCCGTACTTTCATTGATTGAGCCATTGCTAAATCAGGGCTATTG
Organism: Lithobates septentrionalis; assembly: GCA_037952835.1. Taxonomy (NCBI): domain Eukaryota; kingdom Metazoa; phylum Chordata; class Amphibia; order Anura; family Ranidae; genus Lithobates; species Lithobates septentrionalis. Next base: position 46,255 of record JBBDGP010003522.1, read on the forward strand.
TGTAACTACAGATAACTTTTACATGTCTCCTGAACTTTATGAGTTCCTTCTGCAGAACAAAACGGGTGCCTATGGAACCTTCAGGGCTAACCGGCGTGACATGCCACCAATGTTTGGCAATAAGAAACTCAAGACGGGAGAAATGGTTGCCTGGCAGAAAGGCAAAATGATGGCACTGCGATGGCGTGACAAAGAAAGCTGTGTTCCGTAATGAGTACAATCCATAATATCTCCAATGTCACGGAACGCACAGAAGGTGGGAAGATATCATGAAGCCACAAGTAGTGATAGACTACAAGACCATGGGAGGTGTTCACAGAGCTAGACATGTGCAATTCGTTTAGTTCCAAATTCGTTTTTTAACGAATTTTGTCAAATTAGTTAAATCTGAAATTTCAGAATTTCCGAAATTGAAGTATTGCAAACTTTTCTGCTTTTCTTATGAAATAAGGCTGACTGTACTTGTTTTTTTTTCTCCTTTTCTCATTTTTATGTTGAATTTTCGAAAATGAATAATAATAAAAAAAAAAAAATCCCCCCCCCTTTTTTTTTCTTGTAGGCCTGTATTCTTCTATGGTTTAAGGATATTGGAATGTACAATTATGCAGTGGTGGCTCGTCCTATACTGGGCGCAGGGGTGCTGCCCCCCAATCCCTGCAGAGCGCCAGGCGCATGGATTCCAATGTTGGGGGGGGGGTGCTTTTTCTTTTTTTTTTTTGAAGCACGTGATTGAAGCCTGACGCTCTAATAGGCTTCAGAAAAAGATGGGGCTGGGGGGGGGGGCAGTGACGAGCCCACGCAGTTGTGTGACAATAGTGAATGAATGGCTATTGACACACTGATTCTCCTCCCAGCCTATCAGGAAGCGGTTTGTGAGACCCGTTTCCCGATTGGCCAAAAGTAGAAGCGATCTTATTGGCCAAGGGGGAGGGAGGAGGGAGGAGACACACGGCTGGAGGAGAAGAAGGGGAAGACTGACCAACCGCCATCGTGACTTCAGTGATAGCTCCCTCCGCAGCGGCTCAGCCATCTGGTTCGGACAGGGGAGGGGGGAGGAGGGGAAATCGGAGTCATCCCGGGCAGGATATTTGCCTCCTAAGGCCGGCGGGGGGGGGGGGGGATGTTCCCGGTGCCCCCCCCCCCTCCCCGCATTCACATCTGTCTCCTGCCGAGGGGGTGGGTGGCATTGGTTTAGCGCCACTGCTATTACGTATTTTAGCTTTATTTCTTTTTTTGGTTGTTGGATGATCTCGTATTTGGTTGTATTGATGGAATATTGTAAACTTAACCACTTCCGGACCGTCGAACGCCGATATTCATCCTTACTTTGAGGACAGATCTCGTTGTTATGGCAGCAGCTAGCTGCCATAATAACCCCGTTATCCTCGTGTTCGGCCGCTGGTCCGCTACAGGATAAAAGTGGTCTCTGCGGCGGATTCGCAGCAAGATCACTTTTATCGGCGGCGGGAGAGGGACTCCACCCCTTCCCGCCACGCTCCGGTGCCCCCCGCCGCTCAGCCGTTGGCAGCGGAGGAGTCAATCGGAGATTGTCCCTTGTGTGGCATGGAGAGGAGTGAGGGGAAGATGCCCCCCCCCCACGTCACTTCCGCCCATAGCTCTTAAAGGGCCATTTTTTTTAAATCGTTTTTTTAAATGACAAATTTTTTTATTTTTTTTTATTGAATTTTAGTGTAAATATGAGATATGAGGTCTTTTTGACAGATCTCATTTTTTGTCATGATTTTTTTCTATTACAAGGGATGTTTACATTCCTTGAATAGGAATAAAAGTGACACATTTTTTTTTTAAAAAAACAGTGTGAAAATAAAAAATAAAAGGTAAAATAAATAAGAAAAAAAAAAAATTAAATGCGCCCCGTCCCGCCGAGGTCACGTGCAGAAGCGAACACATACGTGAGCAGCGCCCGCTAATGAAAACATTGTTCAAACCACACATCTGAGATATCACTGCAATCGTTAGAGCGAGAGCAATAATTCTAGCCCTAGACCTCCTCTGTAACTCCAAACATGCAACCTGTAGAATTTTTTGAACATCGCCTATGGGGATTTTTAAGGGTAAAAGTTTGTCGCCATTCCACGAGCGGGGGGGGGGGTGTGCGCAATTTTGAAGTGTGACATGTTGGGTATCAATTTACTCGGCGTAACATTATATTTCACAATATAAAAAAAAATTGGGCTAACTTTACTGTTGTCCTATTTTTTTATTCAAAAAACAACACATCTAAAAAAAGAGCCTCTAAGTGATTAAATAACGTGGACTGTACTTGTTTTTTTTTTTTTCTCGTTTTTATGTTGAATTTTTTAAAAATTAATAATACTGTAAAGAAAAAAAAATTGCGCACGCCTGTGAAATGAACAATGATTGATGTCCCTAGAATTATTTATTACTATCTGGAACGTGTGGTGATCACCAATATACTGTATGTAGCACGTTTTTCATACCTGGTGCATCAGTCGCATGCGTTTATACTTGTGTGTGTTTGGGTTTTTAAAATGCTTTTATTTGTAAAAAAAAAACTTTTTTAAATAAATGTTTCAAGTTTAAAATGAATTTTATTGCTCTTATCTGGAGCAAGGGGGGTGTTTTCAGTTGCCCATAAAAATGCCTCGGCTGGCCGGCAGTGAGAAAAAGAAATACAGAACAAATAAAGATGGAAAACGATGTCGACGGGACATGTAAATGTTCTTCAATTGTCAGCGACCCGCCGAAATGAACCAGAAAAAGACGTTCCTCTGACGAGCCATGACGAGCCATTAGGAGCCCCGCGACGCGCAAAAATCACTCGGCCTAAATGGGCTCTGCATTATTTATTACAAAACTTTTCTAAACACATCAGAATCACATTTATAAAACATGTCTAAAGCCCTTCGAAAACAAAACACGCCATCAGCGCAATTTACAGAGCGCCGTCACATTCGCCGTCCTACACACAAATATCTATTTTAGTCTTTAACCACTTAAGGACCGGGCCTCTTTTTTAGATTTGGTGTTTACAAGTTAAAAAGTGTTGTTTTTTTTTGCTAGAAAATTACTTAGAACCCCCAAACATTATATATATTTTTTCTAACACCCTAGAGAATAAAATGGTGGTCGTTGCAATACTAAGATCGAATGTTCTCAGGTTATAGTCTCAGCAGATCAAATGTGTAAATAGAGAAAACTCTGTATTATGGCCACTAGATGGAGCAGAGGAGCATCTCCTATCTCCTATGATAGCGCCATCTAGTGCCCACCTTTTGATAATACAAAAGCAACTAAATGTAGCCAGATAAATTTGAAATATTACATTGTAACGTTATACAATCTTCTATCCACATGGAGCTCTAGTTTTCTTTTCCAATTGTTAGTATGAGTATTCTATATAGGGTGGAAATGAGTGAACCTTCTTGGTTTTATTAGGATAATGGAATTCATAAAGCAAGCTTCATATGCTGCACTGTCACTTTGGCTAAGCTATAGTGCTCTGAGAATCTTTTGTCATGAAATAAATATTTCAATTCTACACAGTATATAAATACAGCGGGTAAAATAAGTATAGAATACATCACCATTTTCCTCAGTAAATCTATTGGTAAAGGTGATATTGACATGAGGCGTTCCCAACATGTCGGTGACAACCCATCCAATCCATACATACAAAGACACCGAAACAAATCCGTTCAGAAATGAAGTTCTGTGTAATAAAATGACACAGGGAAACAGTATTGAACACCTGATGGCCTATAATAAGGTGTCTCATTACCAAGGTGTCACACAAGAAACATCTCATGATGGGTAAAAGCAAAGAGCTCTCTCAAGACCTTCACAACCTTATTGTTGTAAAACATACCAATGGCATTGGTTACAGAAGGATTTCTAAACTTCTGAATGTTCCAGTGAGCACTGTTGGGGCCATAATCCGGAAGTGGTAAGAACATAATTTTACCATAAACCGACCACGGCCAGGTGCTCCTCACAAGATTTCTGACAGAGGAGTGAAAAGAATTATCAGAAGAATTGTCCAAGAGCCAAGGACCACTCATGGAGAGCTTCAGAAAGACCTGGAATTAGCAGGTACACAATAAGTAATGCCCTCCCCCACCATGACCTGTATGACCGCTCACCACACAACACTCCATTGCTGAAGAAGAAGCTTGGTGAAGCTCGGTTAAAGTTTGCTGCACAACATTTAGACAAGCCTGTGAGATAAGGGGAGAATATAGTCTGGTCAGAGGAGACCAACATTGAACCCTTTGGATGCCATAATACACCCCATGTTTGGAGGTCACATCACCCCAAAAACACCCCCCATACCAACAGTGAGGTTTGGAGGCGGGAACATCATGGTGTGGGCGGGGCTGTTTTCGGCAAACTTCATATCATTGAAGGAAGGATGAATGGTGATAAAAATCCGCTGCCATCTACTAGGATGATAAAGATGAAACGAGGGCAGACATCTCAGGAGGACATCCCAGGAGGACATCTCAGGAGGACATCCCAGGAGGACATCTCAGGAGGACATCCCAGGAGGACATCTCAGGAGGACATCTCAGGAGGACATCTCAGGAGGACATCCCAGGAGGACATCTCAGGAGGACATCTCAGGAGGACATCCCAGGAGGACATCTCAGGAGGACATCTCAGGAGGACATCTCAGGAGGACATCCCAGGAGGACATCCCAGGAGGACATCCCAGGAGGACATCTCAGGAGGACATCTCAGGAGGACATCCCAGGAGGACATCTCAGGAGGACATCTCAGGAGGACATCTCAGGAGGACATCCCAGGAGGACATCTCAAAAGGACATCCCAGGAGGACATCTCAGGAGGACATCCCAGGAGGACATCTCAGGAGGACATCTCAGGAGGACATCTCAGGAGGACATCTCAGGAGGACATCCCAGGAGGACATCTCAGGAGGACATCTCAGGAGTACATCTCAGGAGGACATCTCAGGAGGACATCTCAGGAGGACATCTCAGGAGGACATCCCAGGAGGACATCTCAGGAGGACATCCCAGGAGGACATCTCAGGAGTACATCCCAGGAGGACATCTCAGGAGGACATCCCAGGAGGACATCTCAGGAGGACATCCCAGGAGGACATCTCAGGAGGACATCCCAGGAGGACATCCCAGGAGGACATCCCAGGAGGACAATGATCCCCAACACAAAGCCAAGGAGAAAGAAAATAAAGCTGCTAGAATGGCCCAGCCAATCACCTGACTTGTATCCAATAGAAAATCTATGGAAATAACTAAAGATCAGAGTTCATAGAAGAGGCCCACGGAACCTTCAAGATCTGAAGACCAAAATCACACCTGAGCAATGCATGCGACTCGTTTCTCCATACAGGAGCCTGAGTCTAGAAGCCGTCATTCCCAACAAAGGATTTTGTACCAAATATTAAATACATTTCAGTTAGCGGGTTCAATACTTTTTCTGTGTCCTTCCATTTTATTACACAGAACTTCATTTCTGAACGGATTTGTTTTGGTGTCTTTGTATGTATGGATTGGATGGATTGTTACCGACATGTGGGGAACATTTCATATCAATATCACCTTTACCAATAGATTTACCTATAGAAATGGTGATGGGTTCAATATTTATCTCAAAATGTATCAGAAGGTTTCAATCCGGTAAAGAAAGCTGTAATACAAAGTTCATTTGCAGTGCTGTCACTCTAGCTAAGCTTTGGCACTCTGAGAATCCTTTGCCAAACATTAAAGGGTAACTCCACTTTCGTAAATAGCAAATAAAGTGTGTACTGACCACTTCCCAGAAAGATCATTTCCTGCTTGTGTGATTGGCTCACTGATTTTCCCAGAAGTCTGCCCTAAAATACAAGTCAGATTTCAGGCATCCCCTGCAACAGGAATGTCATTTTTGGTGAGATATTTCCAATAGCAGCACGTCTAAAGGGATGTGGGCCCTGCAGCTTTCCTCATTACTGCAGCAACACACCTGACTGATAACTATGAAAACCTTCCCATCAGATCCACTGAGCACAGGGGCACAGACAAACACACAGGGATTTCTTCAGAATAACAAAAGGTCAGAATCTACAACAAAGGTTGTTATAATCCTTGCAATATACATCGATCACCCCGAGGGGAATGTTTTTTCTCAGCAAAAGTGGAGTTATGGTTTAAATATTCTATATACAGTATGATCCCTTTCACACGGGCGCCTCCGTGTATCAGATTCTGTGCAGAGCGGACACGGACACAATCCCGCTCTCCTCTATGGGGAAATCGGATGGAAAGGGGCCCCCTGGCAGAGCTAATCTGTACGGCTCTTTGCTTTGTGATGGCCAATCACAGCGATCACAGTTTGCCATTCCTGTAAGTAAATATGCTTCCATTGACCACCAACGAAAGGGGGGCACATTTGGCAGCAAGGGGGAGGGGAGGGGGGGCACAGGATACATATGGACCATAAAGAGGAACACCACCGACCACCAATTGATATGGAGCTGTTATGGGGCACACATCAATGACCACCGACATTTAACCCTTTCACCGCCAGAGTCGTTTTTGCATCTTTTTTTTTTGCACACATATTTACAAAATTATTTTAGGCCTGATGATTACAAAACATTTTACATTTTCTTACAACACAAATCCTGGAGAAAAAAAAATCCAATTTTTTCGTCACACTATAATAGCGCAACGGTTTATTAAGTGCAAAATTTTAGTACAAAACACACTAAAGTTCATTTTAGGGCACACACACGCAATAAATCATCCATTGTTCAGGAAAAATATAAAAGATGAGGTTGTGCCGAGTAAATGGATACCCAACATGTCAAGCCTTAAAATTGTGTCTGCCAATTAAGAAGAAACTTCAGTACCCAATATTTTCCATAGGTGGCGCTTTAAAAGCCCCCTACAGTTCATCAGATTAGAGATAACCATGAATAACGGGCCTGGGATTATTGCTCTCACTCTGGTGATATGCAGTGGCGGCCCGTCCATACGGGGCACAGGGGGCGTCGCCCCCCTAATCAATGCACCTGGCCCCCTAATCTACAGGCAGGGCACCGGACACATGGATTTCAATGTTTTTTTTGGAAGCACACAATTAGAAGCCGCGACCTGAATAGGGTAAGTGCGTGGCTGGTGAGAGGGGCCTGACGGGCGACGGGCGATCGAGAGATCGAGCAACGGGGGGGGGGGAAGCGGCAATCGATCAATCAAGTGGTTGGTTGGTTGGCTGACTGGGGGGGTCGCCCCCCCAAGAAAGTTGAGCACCAGCCGCCACTAGTGATATGTATCATTTGTAGCACAATCAATGTTTTTGTATGTAAGCGCCCCCGACAATTGTGTTTATGTTCATATGTGCATGGATGGTTGGGGTGAGGGGTGGATTCAGAATTTGGGGGGGGTATTTTAATTGTTTTAGTGTAACTTTTTTTTATATATTTTTATTTTTTATTTTTTTTTTATATATATTTTTTTTATATATATATATATTTTTTTAATATTTTTATTTTTTTTATTTTTTACACTATTTTTTTCACAATACTTTATTGTTCAGGGGACAAAAAGTCTCCTATGTGATGCTTTTTCTGGTGACGGGTTCTCTTTAATGAGACATCATGTGTGGAAATTTTAATTGCTTGGGTGTAACTAATTTTTTTTGCACAATTTTTTTTTTCACTATACTTTATTTTTTATCACATAAGGGACAAAACGTCTCCTATGTGATGCTTTTTTTGGTGACAGGTTCTCTTTAATGAGACATCAGGGGTCTTTTAGAGCGCTGTTGTCTCACCTGCCCTTCCCAAAGTCACAGCTAGAATTTGGTGATGGTTCTGGATGGGTGAATACTCTCAACGCGTTTCCTGGAATGTATCCGCTTCTTTAGGAATGCAGTCCAGGAAACGCATTGGAACCATCTACCCTTCCCTCACCATATACTAGCTGACTTTGGATCAATACTCTCTTATTTTGGGATATGTTATATATGTAGCGCTGGTAGATTTTCAATCTACCGCTGATAGGTAAATCTTGTGGGTTACTTGTTAGGTGAAGTTAGATTTGCCTCTGTTTCAGCTAGGCTGAGTTGCATGTGGTTCCACACTGTGCCTGTGGGTGTCTTTGTCACCATGGGCTGGTGTTGGAAAGGCAACATGTTGAAGTGTATGGGTGCTCCTCTGTCCCAGAGACGACTCGGTGGAGGTGGTCCTCCGAGTTGCATTCTGGGAGAGGGTATTTATGGGACAGACGCCATGATTGGGGTTCGTTTTCAGGCACCTGCGGGCCCTCCTGGCCGACAGGTATGTGTTAGAGTGCTACCTCGTGGTCCTCCGTTCCGGAGGCCCGCGTCGCTGCGGCGTGTGGGTGGGCCCAGAAGTCTGTCTGGGGCCTACCACAGCAGCAGAGGAGCGGTCCTGAGCTGTCTGTCCTGAGTGAAGAAGCTGGACAACTGAGGAGATCCCAGGGGAGGAGCCGTCATGGAAGGATCATGCAGAGTGCTGGTCTGGAGAGGGGCCTGGTGACTCGGTTGGAGGACGTATCCTGAAGTAATCCTACCTCATAGTACTGCCGGGTTGGCTTAGAGGTCCAAGTACTGTGTCTGACATTCATCGCGAACCAATACATCCTGTGGCAGAGGATCGTACGGGTTTCATTCCAAATGGGTCTGTGGCAGAGACTTTTGTTTGTGCTACGTACTGGCTGCTAGACAAGTGAGAGAGGTCTATCCAGGCGAGCAAAGATTAAAAGGGGAGTGCATTCAACCGCAAGTGTTCAATTCCATAGAATGTTCTAAAGAATACTAAGGAAAGGTATTTGAGCTTCCCTGCAGCTTTCCTTCTGCCTCTTTCCTGCTACTTCCTTTATTACTTGTTCATTAAAGCATTGGAAAATATACTCAAGTGTTTGGTGCCTACATCGTCCAGAGGTAAACCCAACGGAACCCCTAGACCCGGTGTCGGTGAAACAGAGTGAAGGTAACAGCCCGCTTTAAACCAGCAGCTCCACCGAGAGTTAGTGCTACATATAGTAATAGCAATGTTGGTGTTGGACTGAGTGGTGTCAGGAGTGTCTAGCACTCCTGCGCCTCATTCCAGCATCCTGGTTTTCGCTTTCTCCTTGTCTGTCTGTCCACCTGCAAAGTGATTAATGTGGTCAGTCCCTGGGTGGAGACCAGTCCTGATTTAAGCCAGCCAAGCCTGCAGTCTCATGCTTGTGATTGAGAGTGATAGAGCATGTAATATCTGATCAAGTCCCCCGTCTGACTGACCTGCTGTGCTCGATTGGCTTTCCCTGTGTATGACCTCGGATCGGATATCGGACTATTCTCTGATCTCAGCCTGCCTTGTATCTGGACTGTCTTTGTACCATTCCTGGGAAATATAGTGTCCAACACTGGGATGCATCCTGCCAAAGTACAGGCTATCACCATTGGGCTCAGCATAGATGTAAAAGCAGTGCAATGTTTCCTGGGCTCTGCCAACTTCTATAGCATATATATTTATTAGGAGTTTCTTCACCATTTTCGCACCGATTACTGCCCTAACCAAGAAAGGAGCCAATCCTGCCATTTGGTCACCCAAGGCCATTTCTGCCTTTCAAAAACCTAATTCTGCCCTTGTCTCAGCACCTGTATTGACCCATCCCCACAATGCCATTTATTGTGGAAGTTGATGCCTCTGACGTCGGTGTAGGAGCCGTCCTTTCCCAGCGGTCGTCTTCGTCTACTGAGCTGCATCCCTGTGCTTTTATTTCTCTGGAGTTCTCCAGTACAGAGCTAAACTATGACATTGGGAACCGGGAATGCTCATCGGTCAAATGTGCCCTTGAGGAATGGAGACATCGGCTGTAGGGGGCTCGTCATCCGTTTGTAGTCTATACTGACCATAAGGATCTGGAATACATTAGGACGGCCAAGCGCCTTAATTCTCGTCAGGCCCATTGGTCCCTCTTCTTTACCTGCTTTGATTTCACTATTATCTACTGTCCTGGTTCTAAGAATGCCAAGGCAAACACCGTGACTCGCAGTTATTGAGTCCTGTTCGGAAACTTCCACTAAGATTTATAATATCTTACCTCTAACACAAGTGATAGGGGCCCTTTCTCCTGACCTTTCTGATTCTATTTTAAAGGCTTAGTCTACGGCTCCATCCAATCTTCCCCCAGGAAAGCTGTTTGTTCCCCTCCATCTTAGGCTTAAAGTGCTTTCTGAAGCACATGATGCTAAGACTGCTGGGCACCTAGGGATTGCTAGAACGTTTTCTTTTGGTTTCTCACCGGCTTCGGCCCTCTCTCGGTATGGACGCCTGTTCCTATGTAAAAACTTGCAAAACCTGTGCTTGCTCTAAGTTCTCAAAGGTCAAGTTCTCGGGATTACTCCTACCCTTGCCTGTCCCTAAACACCCTTAGATGCACGTAGCCATGGACTTTATTGTAGACCTCCCCCAGGGCTGGCCCAAGACATTGTTCTGCCTGAGTCCAGGAATGAAACCCCCCCAAAAAAATCACGCCCAACCAGCAGACTTTTTCATAAAGCAAAGAAGCATCCCAAAATAGTAAAGAGACATCCCAAAATAGTAAAGAGACAGCCCAATCCAGCAAAGAGACATCCCTCTATATTCAGCAAAGAGACATCCCCCTATATTCAGCAAAGAGACATCCCCCTGTATTCAGCAAAGAGACATGCCCCCTCCAGCAAAGAGACATGCCCCCTCCAGCAAAGAGACATGCCCCCTCCAGCAAAGAGACATGCCACCTCCAGCAAAGAGACATGCCCCCTCCAGCAAAGAGACATGCCCCCTCCAGCAAAAAAGAGACATGCCCTCTCCAGCAAAGAGACATGCCCCCTCCAGCAAAGAGACATGCCTCCTCCAGCAAAGAGACATGCCCTCTCCAGCAAAGAGACATGCCTCCTCCAGCAAAGAGACATGCCCTCTCCAGCAAAGAGACATGCCTCCTCCAGCAAAGAGACATGCCCAAAAACATCAGCTTAGCTCACAGGTATATGAATTGTGCAGCACCATGAAAGCTCCCTCCTTACTCTTCACCGTCACCGACCAACTCCGCTTGGATCCAGGCTCAGTGATGCAACATGCGGCGGTGGGTGCTCCTGTTATTAAAGCCTGTGCTGTTCTGGGACCAGGAGAGCTGCTCCACCCCCGCTCTGCTCCCCAGCCCCACCCCGCTCCCCAGCAGTACAATTTATACTGCTGGGGAGCTGAGCGGGGCGGGGCTGGGGAGTGGCACATGATGCAAGGATGATACTGCACGTCCTCGGGCAGTGCGCCCCTGTTGCCACCCCTCTTAAAGTTCAACGCTCCGCCTGGGTCCCATGGACCCATCGGGACCCGTGGTAGGGCCGGCCCTGACCTCCTCCCCTCAAATGGGCTCACTCCCATCTGGGTGGTAGTGGACTGCTTTACTAAAATGGCTCATTTAATTCCACTTGCCAAACTCCTCTCTTCGAAACTCCTGGCTTCCTTGTTTGTTGGAAAAATACTTAGGCTCTATGGGGTGCCCCAGGACATTGTCTCCAACAGGGGTACACAATTTGTTTCCAGGTTCTGGAAAGCCTTCTGTGACCTCTTGGTATCCAGCCTTTCTTTTTTGTCTGCCTATCATCCACAAACGAATGGACAAACAGAAAGGATGAACCAATCCCTGGAGACCTATCTGCGCTGTTTTGTCTCTGATTAGCAAGTGGATTGATCTTCTCCTCAGCATTGCCCTGGGCTGAATTTGGGGCTATAAAAACTGGCCTCATTCTTCTACTGGAATTTCTCCTTTCTATTGCGTTTATGATTTCCATCCTAAATCCTGTTCATTCTCAGACATTTCTTCTGACATTCCCGATGCTAACACCACAATTCACACATTTTCTCAGATTCAGAGTAAAGCCCAGGCTAACTTGTCCTCTATCTCCTCTGCCCAAAAACGCTTTGCAGATCGCCTCCGCTCTCAGGCTCCTCAGATTAGGGTCGGGGATCAGGTCCTGCTGTCCACAAGAAACCAAAGTCCACAAGTCTCTCAACGTTTCCTCACAGAACCTGGCCCCTAGGTTTATTGGGCCTTACAAAGTTGTTTGCCAGGTTAACAGGGTATCCTTTAGATTACAACGTCCTACCTCTATGAGGATCCCTAATGTCTTCCATGTTTTTCTTCTAAAACCTCTTCAGAAGGATACCATTGTTTCATCTCAGCAGGAAAGTAGAGAATTCTGTTCAGTATCTGGTGGCCTAGAAGGGCTTTGGTCCTGAAGAAAATTCTTGGGTCCCAGCTGTATCTGTTCACGCTAACAGATTTGTACAGAACTTCCATCTCCAAAATCCTGACAAACCTGCTTAACGGGGTCCGGGGGCCCCTCCTCAGGGGGAGAGGGGGGTAATGTCAGGGGCGTCCAGCACTCCTGCTCCTTATTCCAGCATCCTAGTTTTGGCTGTGGCATTCTCCTTGTCTGTCTGTCCACCTGCAAGGTGATTAACATGGCCAGACACTGGGTGGAGACCAGTCCCGATTTAAGCCAGCCAAGCCTGCAGTCTCATGCTTGTGATAGAGAGTGACTACGTGTGTAAGATCCGATCAAGCCCCCCTGTCTGTCTGCCCTGCTCTGCTCGATTGGATTTCCCTGTGGGTGACCTCGGATTGGATATCAGACTATTCTCTGAACTCTGCCTGCCTTGTAGACATGTGCATTCGTTTTCGTCCGAATGCATTTTAATCCAAAGTTCGGGTATTTTCGTTATCGTTTTAACAAACGATAACGAACGTGCAGAATCCGAAAACCGAAGGATCCAACATAAACAAATGCTTTTTTTTCCGTTTTCGTTGCGACAACAGTTCGACATGGATAGAAGATTCGACATGATGATGACAATAACAATCTGTGTACATCGAACCTGGGGTCGAACGTGCCTAACCTAACTCTATTAGTCCAAGATTATTCGACATAGAGAGAAAAGATTCGACATGAAGATTCGACGAAGCAGTCGCGGCGAGCGGACATTTATGGTCAAATGCTCCGCCCATAGGCTATAAAAGAATTCTAATGTTGGTTGACTAGTAATAATAATAATACAACATTAGAATTCTACTATAGCTTGTAGGCGGAACATTCGACCGGAAATGTACGATTGCTGCGTCGTACAGTTTAGCTGCTCCGTCGAATCTCCTTAGAACATTCGACAGACACCATAACCCTTCAATGACAGATTTGACCTTAATTATTTTGGATTTTCGGACGAATGCATTTTTTAACGAAACTAAATAAATAAAAACAAATTTTGGGAGTAACTGAATTAATTTATTTTTCGGACGAAAACGAAATGCCGAAACGAAATATTTCAGTGTGCACATGTCCTTGTACCCGGACTGTCATTAGACCTCTCTGCCTGTCTGCCAACCACAAGTATCTGTTTGCTTTGCTCAGTTCCCGCCTGCCGTGGCATGGTGGCCAGGCACTATAGCATTGTGTATAAGTCCTGGGGGCAGCCGAGTACCGGTAGGCCTGCTTACCTTATGGGAAAGGGGGCTGCTATAGGTGAAGAACACAGTAGCCAGCTATAGTGTCTGACCACCTGTGTTAGGGGTAAGCGTGCCAGGTGGTGATTGTATACAGGTTCTTCTTGGGTGATCAATAGACTTTTAATCTTTTTTACGTCTATTTTTAATCAACAGAACAAAAAAATTATATTTTTATAAATACTTGTGTCAAGTAAAAGTCCATTCACTTTCATACTTGTTTACAATTTATTTATTATCCGATGGGGTGTCATGATTGAAGCCCACAATTTGGGTACAGTGTTCTAGGTCCGAAACAAAAATAGTGAGCAACCCTGCGAGCCACTTATGGATGGATGCCTACAAAATGGTGAGTGATTAGTCTTAAGTGGAGACCAGCTGCAAACACTCAGTCACGTTTCATAATCGTGCAAAGAAATAAAAACTAAAACTAAAACAATAGTGTCTGCGCTAGAAGAAAAAAATCCCATCAATCAAAAGTGCAGCAATAATGAACATAAGCAACATAAATATTTAAATAAATAGTCCACTGGAGTGAAAATACCCCTATGTACTAGAATATAAAGTGCACAGTGCTAAATAAAATACACAATGAGAGTGATAAGTCAAAAACCTATCACATAAATATCAAAGAAATATAAGGGGATATAACTCCTGGTGAATAAAAATAAAGTCCAAAACAGTGTGTATCCAGAGATATAAAAGTGCCCAGAAGAAACATAGTCCGAAGATTTAGTGAAATTCACATATCCTTCCTTCCAAACGTGTATCACCAAGAAAACATGCTGTAGTGTCTTCCAGCCACCCCCACAGGTGTATATGCTCACCTTCCTGTGTGTGACACAGCGATTAAACTATGTCAAACAAAGCCTTGGAGCCACTCCTGTGCTCATTTGGAATCAGCTGTGTAGACCTCCAATGCTCTCAAACGAAGGTAATATATGCAAAAGAAAAAAACTCCATAGCGCAATATTGCAAGATGTAATAAAAGGATTTTAATAAAATAGTTCTCTCCCCTTGATGGGGTACTCACATGCTATGGGTGCGTGAGTGCACCATCCTTAACAGACAATAAACGGTCAATCTCGCGGTGTGGCGTGTGATGCGGTATATGTAACGAAACTCTCCTTCTCTCTCTCTGCTGACAGCTCCGTCCAGGCCCCTCCCCTACGCGTGTTCGGCACCGGGACCACGTGCCTTCATCAGGGGGCACTTTTATATCTCTGGATACACACTGTTTTGGACTTTATTTTTATTCACCAGGAGTTATATCCCCTTATATTTCTTTGATATTTATGTGATAGGTTTTTGACTTATCACTCTCATTGTGTATTTTATTTAGCACTGTGCACTTTATATTCTAGTACATAGGGGTATTTTCACTCCAGTGGACTATTTATTTAAATATTTATGTTGCTTATGTTCATTATTGCTGCACTTTTGATTGATGGGATTTTTTTCTTCTAGCGCAGACACTATTGTTTTAGTTTTAGTGTTCTAGGTCCGGTAACTGTCAGTCAAACTATCACAGAACTGAAACCTGAACGATAGTCTGGTAATGAAGGGGGGTATACAGGCCGGCACTAAAGTGGTTAAATAAAGAGACAAATAACATTTAAAAAATATATTTTTGTACAAGATCAAAAATCTTGTTTGTTACATTTCATTTAAAACCGGTTGTTAGAACCCCCGAGGAATTATATGAAGTAACCCCTAGGTGGTGCCAGAGTCCAGAAAAGTGAGTTTGCTCTGTTGAGGATGAGCGGTAACTCTGGTTTGGGTCTTAGTGGATGGTACTGATGTGCAACAATGTTTCTTTATTAGAAAAAAAAATGCAACATATCATTTAGATTACAGGATTGTGAATTGAAATCCGAACATTGATGAAATTCTATGTAACTTATTTTCCGTTGTAAGAAACAAATATCAGTCTAAGATCTGAGATGAAATCATGTTTGTTTTGAATGTGGCTTGTGGTGTGGTGGAAAAAAAATCTTTGCTGTATTAGAACATGCAAAAAAACAAAAAAAACAAAAGATTAAATTCTGTATTAACCACATTCATAACTTTGATGATAAATCCAGTCATACAATTCCGACAAGAAGCCGATCGCGCGGCGATAATCGGAGCTCGCAGCTTCTTTAACCACTTGCTGTCCAAGGAATTTTAAAAATGATTTGCACGTGTTACAAATCAGCAATTTTTGTTAAAAAAATAATTTACTAAGAACCCGCAAATATATTTTCTGAAATGAGAGGCCCTGGAGAATAAAATGGGGGCTGTTGACATTTTTTATTTCACACGATATTTGAGCAGCCATTTATGAAAGGCAAATTTCCAGGAAACTAATACACTAAAATGCACAGAAACACAATATGATACCTATTTTTTTTTTTTTTTGGAAATGTAGCAAGGTCTCTGGCCTTGTCCAGTCTAATGAGAACCAAAGATAGCTGACATCCTTCTGTATGTGGTGGGTTGTGAGGCATAGTGGATGCAAGAAGGACAAAGTTATTGGGTGCCAGACACTTCTTGGATGTAAAAGAGGTTTTAATTCACTTAACAGTCCTTTTTATATTTTTGGGGGAAAGAGGGTTAGGACCAGGACACCCTTAAGTAGTGGTAGATTCAATTGGCAGACTCCGAGACTTTAGGCGCCTTGAGGCGATTCAGTTTGCATTGCAGCGCTATACAAGTCATTCATTCATTCATTCAATAGGAAGACAGCCGGGCAGGGAAAGGCCCCAGCAAGATGCCACATCTGCACATGCAGGATTGCTGTCTCCTATGGCAACAGTCTTGAACAGTTCCTAACTCAATGTAATAGTTCCTTCAGCTTCAATACAACTGCTTCTTGTAGTTCTTCAACACTGAGCTCCTGATCTCTCACTGGACTCTCTGATTCTCTGACTCTGAACCCCTTGAGCTCCTCCAAGGTTTGCGGTTGTATCTTCCTCAAGTGTCACCCCGCTTCTCTGCTGGGTCTTTAGCTTGGCACTCCAGATACTTCTCAAGCTTCACCCCACTGACCGGCTCAGTCCCTGGCCTGACACAGAAGGCTGCTCAGCAAGTGTCTCCTCCGCTGGTTGGGTCCCTGACTTGATCACCGCTTGAAGTTTCCAGATTCTCTACTGTCTCCGGATTGGTGAGAATGTTGCTCCGGTACTTGCTTCAGTTACTCACTGTGGTCCCTGGTAATAAGGTGGTTGGTCCCTTTGTGGTGACAGCTTCCCCTCTACCTCCGACCACTGACAGGTTCTCCGGCCGGCAGAAGCGTCACTTCTGGTTGGACTGCAAGCCACAGTCCCAACCCTGCTCTGCTCTCTTACTTCTGGATAGACCCTCAGACAGCCTGGCAGCCAGATTCCCCCGGGATAGGCCCAATCTCTGGCCTAGCAGCCCGGGGCAACATGACACACGTTCACCCAGACAGCCGTCCAGGTGCCACAGAACCCGATCACCTGACTTCACCCGAATATATAGGCTCTCCCAGCAGGCCAAGGGATTCAAAAAAGCCCTGCCCATTGACTGAGTTACCCCATATACCCATAACCTGACCTTCTCGTATCTAGTACCACCAAGCACCCAACCACCTAGTGGTAGAAGAGAAAAGTACAACCAGGCCAAGCTTAGGGAGAAATCAATGGATCTCTAACAATTGACCAGGATAACTACTCCTGGCAAGTAAATTTGCGAGTAGCATCCCTGCCTAAACCCCAGGGTGCTACATAAAATATTAAAGATGCGTAGAGTAATTAGATACAAAGCATGTCAAGATCTAAAATTGCCTGTGAAATGACAACAAACTGCAGTACCTAAAATTGTTCCGTAGGTGACGAATGAAAAGCCTTTACAGGCTACCAGCGTAGAGTAAATCATGAACGATGGCCTAGAGAGCAATGATGGCGAACTTCGGTACCCCAGATGTTTTGGAACAACATTTCCCATCATGCTCATGCACTCTGCAGTGTAGTTGAGCATCATGGGAAATGTAGTTCCAAAACTTCTGAGGTGCCGAGGTTCACTGGCCTAGAGTTATCGCTCTCACTCAAACATTTGTGGTGCAATCTCCGTTTACATGTGTGTGCAGGACCTTCCCGCGTATTTACATGTGTGTGTATGTGCGAGGGGACAGGTGTGCTTTTACATTTTTTAAACATTGTTTTTATTTATATTGAGTTACATTTTTTTTTTACACTTTTTTCATTTATTGGAACACTAAACAGACCCCCTTGTGATATCTTTGGGCAGTGACAAGTCTCTTTATGGAGTGACCGGGGGTCTATTAGACCCCTAATGTCTCCCTTGCATTCTAAAGCAGCTAACTAAGCACAGATTTTGCTTGGTTAACTGTTTCCTAGGCTGTAGCAGGGAATGCAATGCTCAGTACGAGGCCCGCGCATGCTCTGAAACGTGTTCCCAGCTTCCCTGTGACATCACATGCCATTCACGGTGCTGCGCTCCACGCTGCTCTCCATCGAACATACCCAGGAGAACACGGATCTTTGTACACCTTCCCCATCGGAAAGCTTCCATCCACTGATGAGCCTTATTTTTACACCCATCTTGTGAGTGTTCATTTGTCCTTTCTGTTACCCCATGTTTGATTAAATGCTACACTTAGAGGCGCTTTTCTGTTTTCTTATGTAGTAACTAATGCTAGGTGGCTTGCTTAAGAAGCAGCCCGTGTTCTGCAACAAAGGACAATGGGCAGCCCTGCAAGACCCGTCTGTGTCCTAGCAATAATAGATGGTAGGCTGCACCCCAAGACCCGCCTGTGTCCTAGCAATAATAGATGGTAGGCTGCACCCCAAGACCCGCCTGTGTCCTAGCAATAATAGATGGTTGGCTGCACCCCAAGACCCGCCTGTGTCCTAGCAATAATAGATGGTTGGCTGCACCCCAAGACCTGTCTGTGTCCTAGCAATAATAAATGGTAGGCTGCACCCCAAGACCCGCCTGTGTCCTAGCAATAATAGATGCTAGGCTGCACCCCAAGACCCGTCTGTGTCCTAGCAATAATAGATGATAGGCTGCACCCCAAGACCCGCCTGTGTCCTAGCAATAATAGATGGTAGGCTGCACCCCAAGACCCGTCTGTGTCCTAGCAATAATAGATGGTAGGCTGCTCCCCAAGACCCGTCTGTGTCCTAGCAATAATAGATGATAGGCTGCACCCCAAGACCCGTCTGTGTCCTAGCAATAATAGATGATAGGCTGCACCCCAAGACCCGCCTGTGTCCTAGCAATAATAGATGGTAGGCTGCTCCTCAAGACCCGCCTGTGTCCTAGAAATAATAGATGGTAGGCTGCACCCCAAGACCCGCCTGTGTCCTAGCAATAATAGATGGTAGGCTGCTCCCCAAGACCCGCCTGTGTCCTAACAATAATAGATGGTAGGCTGCACCCCAAGACCCGCCTGTGTCCTAGCAATAATAGATGGTAGGCTGCACCCCAAGACCAGCCTGTGTCCTAGCACTAATAGATGGTAGGCTGCACCCCAAGACCTGTCTGTGTCCTAGCAATAATAGATGGTAGGCTGCTCCCCAAGATCCGCCTGTGTCCAAGCAATAATAGATGGTAGGCTGCTCCTCAAGACCCGCCTGTGTCCTAGCAATAATAGATGATAGGCTGCTCCCCAAGACCCGCCTGTGTCCTAGCAATAATAGATGGTAGGCTGCACCCCAAGACCCGCCTGTGTCCTAGCAATAATAGATGGTAGGCTGCTCCCCAAGACCCGCCTGTGTCCTAGCAATAATAGATGGTTGGCTGCACCCCAAGACCCGCCTGTGTCCTAGCAATAATAGATGGTAGGCTGCACCCCAAGACCCGCCTGTGTCCTAGCAATAATAGATGGTTGGCTGCACCCCAAGACCCGCCTGTGTCCTAGCAATAATAGATGGTAGGCTGCACCCCAAGACCCGCCTGTGTCCTAGCAATAATAGATGGTAGGCTGCTCCTCAAGACCCATCTGTGTCCTAGCAATAATAGATGGTAGGCTGCACCCCAAGACCCGCCTGTGTCCTAGCAATAATAGATGGTAGGCTGCACCCCAAGACCCACCTGTGTCCTAGCAATAATAGATGGTTGGCTGCACCCCAAGACCCGCCTGTGTCCTAGCAATAATAGATGGTAGGCTTCTCCCCAAGACCCGCCTGTGTCCTAGCAATAATAGATGGTAGGCTGCACCCCAAGACCCGCCTGTGTCCTAGCAATAATAGATGGTTGGCTGCACCCCAAGACCCGCCTGTGTCCTAGCAATAATAGATGATAGGCTGCACCCCAAGACCTGTCTGTGTCCTAGCAATAATAAATGGTAGGCTGCACCCCAAGACCCGTCTGTGTCCTAGCAATAATAGATGATAGGCTGCACCCCAAGACCCGCCTGTGTCCTAGCAATAATAGATGGTAGGCTGCTCCCCAAGACCCGCCTGTGTCCTACCAATAATAGATGGTAGGCTGCACCCCAAGACCCGCCTGTGTCCTAGCAATAATAGATGCTAGGCTGCACCCCAAGACCCGCCTGTGTCCTAGCAATAATAGATGGTAGGCTGCACCCCAAGACCAGCCTGTGTCCTAGCACTAATAGATGGTAGGCTGCACCCCAAGACCTGTCTGTGTCCTAGCAATAATAGATGGTAGGCTGCACCCCAAGATCCGCCTGTGTCCAAGCAATAATAGATGGTAGGCTGCTCCTCAAGACCCATCTGTGTCCTAGCAATAATAGATGGTTGGCTGCACCCCAAGACCCGCCTGTGTCCAAGCAATAATAGATGGTAGGCTGCTCCTCAAGACCCATCTGTGTCCTAGCAATAATAGATGGTAGGCTGCTCCCCAAGACCCGCCTGTGTCCTAGCAATAATAGATGGTAGGCTGCACCCCAAGACCCGCCTGTGTCCTAGCAATAATAGATGGTAGGCTGCACCCCAAGACCCGCCTGTGTCCTAGCAATAATAGATGGTAGGCTGCTCCCCAAGACCCGCCTGTGTCCTAGCAATAATAGATGGTTGGCTGCACCCCAAGACCCGCCTGTGTCCTAGCAATAATAGATGGTAGGCTGCACCCCAAGACCCGCCTGTGTCCTAGCAATAATAGATGGTTGGCTGCACCCCAAGACCCGCCTGTGTCCTAGCAATAATAGATGGTAGGCTGCACCCCAAGACCCACCTGTGTCCTAGCAATAATAGATGGTAGGCTGCACCCCAAGACCCGCCTGTGTCCTAGCAATAATAGATGGTAGGCTGCACCCCAAGACCCACCTGTGTCCTAGCAATAATAGATGGTTGGCTGCACCCCAAGACCCGCCTGTGTCCTAGCAATAATAGATGGTTGGCTGCACCCCAAGACCCGCCTGTGTCCTAGCAATAATAGATGGTAGGCTGCACCCCAAGACCCACCTGTGTCCTAGCAATAATAGATGGTTGGCTGCACCCCAAGACCCGCCTGTGTCCTAGCAATAATAGATGGTAGGCTTCTCCCCAAGACCCGCCTGTGTCCTAGCAATAATAGATGGTAGGCTGCACCCCAAGACCCGCCTGTGTCCTAGCAATAATAGATGGTTGGCTGCACCCCAAGACCCGCCTGTGTCCTAGCAATAATAGATGATAGGCTGCACCCCAAGACCTGTCAGTGTCCTAGCAATAATAAATGGTAGGCTGCACCCCAAGACCCGTCTGTGTCCTAGCAATAATAGATGATAGGCTGCACCCCAAGACCCGCCTGTGTCCTAGCAATAATAGATGGTAGGCTTCTCCCCAAGACCCGCCTGTGTCCTACCAATAATAGATGGTAGGCTGCACCCCAAGACCCGCCTGTGTCCTAGCAATAATAGATGGTAGGCTGCTCCTCAAGACCCGCCTGTGTCCTAGAAATAATAGATGGTAGGCTGCTCCCCAAGACCAGCCTGTGTCCTAGCAATAATAGATGGTAGGCTTCTCCCCAAGACCCGCCTGTGTCCTAGCAATAATAGATGGTAGGCTGCTCCCCAAGACCCGCCTGTGTCCTAACAATAATAGATGGTAGGCTGCACTCCAAGACCCGCCTGTGTCCTAGCAATAATAGATGGTAGGCTGCACCCCAAGACCCGCCTGTGTCCTAGCAATAATAGATGGTAGGCTGCTCCCCAAGACCCGTCTGTGTCCTAACAATAATAGATGGTAGGCTGCACTCCAAGACCCGCCTGTTGCCTAGCAATAATAGATGGTAGGCTTCTCCCCAAGACCCGCCTGTGTCCTAGCAATAATAGATGCTAGGCTGCACCCCAAGACCCCCCTGTGTCCTAGCAATAATAGATGGTAGGCTGCACCCCAAGACCAGCCTGTGTCCTAGCACTAATAGATGGTAGGCTGCACCCCAAGACCTGTCTGTGTCCTAGCAATAATAGATGGTAGGCTGCACCCCAAGACCCGCCTGTGTCCCAGCAATAATAGATGGTAGGCTGCACCCCAAGACCCGTCTGTGTCCTAGCAATAATAGATGGTAGGCTGCTCCCCAAGATCCGCCTGTGTCCAAGCAATAATAGATGGTAGGCTGCACCCCAAGACCCGTCTGTGTCCTAGCAATAATAGATGGTAGGCTGCACCCCAAGACCTGTCTGTGTCCTAGCAATAATAGATGGTAGGCTGCTCCCCAAGACCCACCTGTGTCCTAGCAATAATAGATGGTAGGCTGCTCCTCAAGACCCATCTGTGTCCTAGCAATAATAGATGGTAGGCTGCACCCCAAGACCCGCCTGTGTCCTAGCAATAATAGATGGTAGGCTGCACCCCAAGACCCGCCTGTGTCCTAGCAATAATAGATGGTAGGCTGCTCCCCAAGACCCGCCTGTGTCCTAGCAATAATAGATGGTTGGCTGCACCCCAAGACCCGCCTGTGTCCTAGCAATAATAGATGGTAGGCTGCACCCCAAGACCCGCCTGTGTCCTAGCAATAATAGATGGTAGGCTGCTCCTCAAGACCCATCTGTGTCCTAGCAATAATAGATGGTAGGCTGCCCCCAAAGACCCGCCTGTGTCCTAGCAATAATAGATGGTAGGCTGCACCCCAAGACCCGCCTGTGTCCTAGCAATAATAGATGGTTGGCTGCACCCCAAGACCTGCCTGTGTCCTAGCAATAATAGATGATAGGCTGCACCCCAAGATGCGCCTGTGTCCTAGCCAGAGGCGGCTCTAGGCTTTGTGAGGCCCTAGGCAAACCTTAGACATGAGGCCCCACTCACTCCCATAACTGAAAAAAATATTTGAGCGATAGAAATTACTGCAGAAAAGACCGCAGACATGATACAAGAGATGGTCAGAGACTGCAGACATGACACAAGAGATGGTCAGAGACTGCAGACATGATACAAGAGATGGTCAGAGGCTGCAGACATGATACAAGAGATGGTCAGAGGCTGCAGACATGATACAAGAGATGGTCAGAGACTGCAGACATGATACAAGAGATGGTCAGAGACTGCAGACATGATACAAGAGATGGTCAGAGACTGCAGACATAATACAAGAGATGGTCAGAGACTGGGGACATGGTACAGGAGATGGTCAGAGGCTGAAGACATGAAACAAGAGATGGCCAGAGGCTGCAGACATGATACAACATGGTAACGCCACATTGCTGCAGCAGCCACCCAACACTAGGGCCACAGACAATCCCTCCACAGACAGAGTGCAGACAGATAATCCCTCTATACACCCCTCTGTCCCCTACTAAAAGCAGGAGAAGCTGACATATTCGCTTTTGGTGCCCTGCAGTGCATCCTGGGAGGTATAGTCTCTGCAGAGCGCAGGCACTGGAGGGCCAAGTCTAGTGTGTGGTGTGGAGAACTACAACTCCTGCCATGCAATGTGGTTCCGGCTTTGGGTGAAGGCTAGGATGGCGGTAGAGCCTGCTATTGCCTGCAGCTGATGAGATGTTCTCCGTGTGAGGGGGGGTGTTACAGCTGGTTATAACCTCCATGGCTTTACCCAAGTGTGTGCCGGCCCGCTCACCCCACCAGCCTTGGGACACCAGGGCCATCTTTATTATTGCTTGGACCCTGGGCAAACATTTTCCTGCCCCCACGCCAGCAATTTCACTCTCCATCCCAACATCCCAAAAAACACACACAGAATTATCTAAAAAACATGTTAATAATGTAAAAATAAAGATCTGGTTCACACTCACTTATTGCTTCAGGCTCACTGATTGGTTACTAGAGGTTACTGCACATCATTACCGCTCACTGATTGGTTGCTAGTGGTTATTGCACATAATTACCGCTTACCAATTGGTTGCTTTTGGTTACTGCACATCATTACTGCTCACTGATTGGTTGCTATAGGTTACTGTTTATCATTATCACTCTCGGATTGGTTGCTAGAGGTTATTGCACATTATTAATGCTCACTGATTGTTTGATAGGGGCTACAGCACATAGGGGGGTGAAGATGACAGGGGGTGGAGTGGTAGGAAGCTGGCAGAGGGGTGCAGAGGGGATGAAGATGACAGTGGGTGGTAGGAACCTGGCAGAGGTGTGCAAGGGGAATGAAGATGAGAGGGGGTGGGGTGGTAGGAAGCTGGCAGAGGAGTGCAGGGGGTGAAGATGACAGGGGGTGGGGATGTAGGAAGCTGGCAGAGGGGATGAAGATGACAGGGGGTGGGGTGGGGTGGTAGGAAGCTGGCAGAGGGGTGCAGAGGGGATGAAAATGACAGGGGTGGGGTGGTAGGAAGCTGGCAGAGGGGCGCAGGGGGGGTGAAGATGACAGGGGGTGGGGTGTTAGGAAGCTGGCAGAGGGGTGCAGAGGGGATAAAGATGACAGGGGGTGGGGTGGTAGGAAGCTGGCAGAGGGGTGAAGAGGGGATGAAGATGATAGGAGGTGGGGTAGAAGGAAGCTGGCAGAGGGGTGCAGGGGGGATGAAGATGACAGGGGGTGGGGTGGTAGGAAGATGGCAGAGGGGTACATGGGGGTGAAGATGACAGGGGGTGGGGATGTAGGAAGCTGGCAGAAGGAATGAAGATGACATGGGGGGTAGGAAGCTGGAAGAGGGGATGACGATGACAGGGGGAGGGGTGGAAGGAACCTGGCAGAAGGGTGCAGGGGGGATGAAGATGATAGGGGGTGGGATGTAGGAAACTGGCAGAGGGGTGCAGGTGGGATGATAAGAAGTATGATGATAGGATGCCAGGAACAGGATAATGATGATGACAGGGGTCAGTAGGTGGCATCATATGCTGGACGGCAAACCTATCATCAGTGCACTGCTCTGTGTCTGAGTGAGGTCACAGGTGGCTGGCAGCGGTGATTTTCGGGGAGCCGGTCATGGGATGCTGTTATTGTCCGGCAGAAGTGTTGTGTAGTACCTTGAGACCCGGATGATCGGCAGGCGCCAGCTCCATTACGGATTTGATCAGGGAGCTGCTCAGCCACTGCAGGCATTATCGAAGCTCTGTCTGCAAGTGCACATGGTAGGAGGAGATCCTCAGAGTGCGGCAGAAGGGGAGGAGCCAGAGGAGGGGACTACATGCAGCCACTCGTGATCCTGGGCTCTCAAGCAGTGCTCAAGTGGCTGGGGAAAACCTAGTTGTGCGTACCACAGGCTTTTGCCCCGCATTAAAGGCTCTGAGGGCGCTGACCAGGGGACATTCACTTCCACACGCGGTAGGCAAATTAGGCAGCTGCGAGGCCCCTGGGAGTGGGAGGCCTTAGGCGACCGCCTAATTTGGCTAATTAGAGAGCCGCCTCTGGTCCTAGCAATAATAGACGGTAGGCTGCACCCCAAGACCCGCCTGTGTCCTAGCAATAATAGATGGTAGGCTGCACCCCAAGACCCGCCTGTGTCCTAGCAATAATAGACGGTAGGCTGCACCCCAAGACCCGCCTGTGTCCTAGCAATAATAGATGGTAGGGTAGGCTGCACCCCAAGACCCGCCTGTGTCCTAGCAATAATAGACGGTAGGCTGCACCCCAAGACCCGCCTGTGTCCTAGCAATAATAGACGGTAGGCTGCACTCCAAGACCGCCTGTGTCCTAGCAATAATAGATGGTAGGCTGCACCCCAAGACCCGCCTGTGTCCTAGCAATAATAGATGGTAGGCTGCTCCTCAAGACCCATCTGTGTCCTAGCAATAATAGATGGTAGGCTGCCCCCAAAGACCCGCCTGTGTCCTAGCAATAATAGATGGTAGGCTGCACCCCAAGACCCGCCTGTGTCCTAGCAATAATAGATGGTTGGCTGCACCCCAAGACCTGCCTGTGTCCTAGCAATAATAGATGATAGGCTGCACCCCAAGATGCGCCTGTGTCCTAGCAATAATAGATGGTTGGCTGCACCCCAAGACCCGCCTGTGTCCTAGCAATAATAGATGGTAGGCTGCACCCCAAGACCCGCCTGTGTCCTAGCAATAATAGATGGTAGGCTGCACCCCAAGACCCGCCTGTGTCCTAGCAATAATAGATGGTAGGCTGCTCCCCAAGACCCGCCTGTGTCCTAGCAATAATAGATGGTAGGCTGCTCCCCAAGACCCGTCTGTGTCCTAGCAATAATAGATGGTAGGCTGCTCCCCAAGACCCGTCTGTGTCCTAGCAATAATAGATGATAGGCTGCACCCCAAGACCCGCCTGTGTCCTAGCAATAATAGATGGTAGGCTGCACCCCAAGACCCGCCTGTGTCCTAGCAATAATAGATGGTAGGCTGCTCCTCAAGACCCGTCTGTGTCCTAGCAATAATAGATGGTAGGCTGCCCCCAAAGACCCGCCTGTGTCCTAGCAATAATAGATGGTAGGCTGCACCCCAAGACCCGCCTGTGTCCTAGCAATAATAGATGGTTGGCTGCACCCCAAGACCTGCCTGTGTCCTAGCAATAATAGATGATAGGCTGCACCCCAAGATGCGCCTGTGTCCTAGCAATAATAGATGGTTGGCTGCACCCCAAGACCCGCCTGTGTCCTAGCAATAATAGATGGTAGGCTGCACCCCAAGACCCGCCTGTGTCCTAGCAATAATAGATGGTAGGCTGCTCCCCAAGACCCGCCTGTGTCCTAGCAATAATAGATGGTAGGCTGCTCCCCAAGACCCGTCTGTGTCCTAGCAATAATAGATGGTAGGCTGCTCCCCAAGACCCGTCTGTGTCCTAGCAATAATAGATGATAGGCTGCACCCCAAGATGCGCCTGTGTCCTAGCAATAATAGATGGTAGGCTTCTCCCCAAGACCCGCCTGTGTCCTAGCAATAATAGATGGTAGGCTGCACCCCAAGATGCGCCTGTGTCCTAGCAATAATAGATGGTAGGCTTCTCCCCAAGACCCGCCTGTGTCCTAGCAATAATAGATGGTAGGCTGCACCCCAAGACCCGCCTGTGTCCTAGCAATAATAGATGGTAGGCTGCACCCCAAGACCTGCCTGTGTCCTAACAATAATAGATGGTAGACTGCACCCCAAGACCCGCCTGTGTCCTAGCAATAATAGATGGTAGGCTGCTCCCCAAGACCCGTCTGTGTCCTAGCAATAATAGATGGTAGGCTTCTCCCCAAGACCCGTCTGTGTCCTAGCAACATAAGGAGAGCTGAGAGCTGATACAAAAAATCACAATAAATCACCAAAAAATCAAAATACAAAATACATTCACTATATATTGTGATTTTTTTGTATGTTCATTTCTCATTTTTCCTCCTTACAATGTTGTTTGGTCTTTGATGACGAGGCTAAAATGGATTTTGGATCTGTGTTTTTTACCCAGCCCGATATGCGGATTCTCCACCATTGCTTTGATTATTTAGAATGGGATGACACATCTTTTGGATGATAATAAATTAGTTGGGTAATTCCTGCCTTACATAATATGTAATAACAGGAGCACTGTCTGATTGGTTACAAGAGACTTTTTATTATTTTTTATTTACACCTGTAATTAGCTAAATTTTTGCTGAATTTTGGGGTCCTTTCTGGTGGTTCCTCTTTATGCCGCATTGCTTGGAATTTTTCCTTGCTGGTCATCTCCATCATGGCCGCCATCCTGGTCTCCTGAAATAGGATGTGATACGGCAACGGCGGGGGCGACAGTGATGCGATGGCGCATGCTGACGTGAATCGCGTCACCGTTTTCCCGTGCATGTGCAGTACAACAGGGACACCAACAGCATCCACCCTGCTGGTTTTTTCCATCATGGCCGCCATCCTGCTCTACGGATGTTGTGATCCTTGAGACGGGATATGACGCAATCGCCTACGTTGGCGCGAATTGCCTCACTTTTTCCCGCGCATGCGCAGTATAACAGGAATGCCAATAGCGCCCATCGGCGCCATTCCTCTTCCATCCATCTAGAATATAGATGCTCCATTGATGTTGAGCTAAGCTAGACGTTCCAAACTTGCTACCAGCGCTTTGGGACTCGGCCGCATCCTACAGATTTATGTAAATCTGTGCTATGTCCATGCCAAATACATATTCACAATTTGAATTCATCTGCTAAAACAGAAGATTGGACATTACAGGTTCTTTACAAGTTCATTCATTATTCTTTGAATTCAGGTAGCTACTGGGTCAGCCTTTCAGTGAATATCATCCGGGTAGACTCAATATTCCTTGGAATAGATCGAATTATCTTCCGAGGGATTGAACATCATTTTTTGGTCCCATGGTGCAATTTTTCCATCTTCTTTGGGGCCGTCCCAAGTCGGTTGTGAATGGAAGTTGATACTTTGTTGGAAATCTTTAACACATTGATGGTTTTCTTGCCATCTAGAGGAGTGTTCCTGCTAAATAAGCTTTTACATTGTAGGTGTGTATGTGTACATGGATGATGTTTATATGTATTTTATACACATTACCATACATGGTTATGTACTAATTGCTCATTAACTGAAACTGTTTTTTTCAGAAGTGGTATTATTCCCTGAAGAAGATTTGTCTATAACAGTACAATTTGAAACGCGTTGGATATCCCCTTCTACTGTATTCCTCTGTAATCTACCGATGAAAGGAACACAAAGTAGATGGGGGCTACCACTTTATGTCTTTCTGTATAGTCAATACTATTATTGTCGCAATGTGTTGCATTTTCCAATTTGGGAATTTTATTTGTAATTTACTATAATAAAATATATAGTCTATAAATATAATACTTTTTCCTTTGATTGCCTATAAAATCCCACATTTCTTGAGGTTTATTCTATATACGATTTAAGGGATGATGGCAATATACATGTTTGGCACGGTGTCAGGGCTGGGCTCAGCCCTTCCTTCTCGGAGCCGGCCGCTCAGCTGTTGGCTAGTTGCCAGCTCCTATCTCTCTCCACAGTTACTAAGCTGTTGATGATATCCTGCTCGTCAGTCCTGCCTACTTAAGCCATTCAGCCCATAGGATCTCTGCCTTCGCCTTGGTCAACATCACAGGAAACTATCTCCTGTGTTCCTGTTTCAAGACTTGCTTTGCTGACATCCCTTCTGGCTCCAGATCCTGCTTGCTGTTCCACTACGTTGATCCCTGACTTCTGGCTTGGCTGACTATCCATTCCGGTTACGGAACTTTGGCTATGTTTTTTTACTTTTAATATTAAGCAAGTGTCATTTAACTGTACTTCTGTCTCGGTCTGATTCTATGGTTTCTGACACCATGTGAATCATTAAATTGCAATGACATTTGTATGATTCACTGGCTGTACTATTTTTAATTTGATTATTTTTATGTGAATCTGTGCTATGCCCATGCCAAATACATATTCACAATTTGAATTCATCTGCTAAAACAGAAGATTGGACATTACAGGTTCTTTACAAGTTCATTCATTATTCTTTGAATTCAGGTAGCTACTGGGTCAGCCTTTCAGTGAATATCATCCGGGTAGACTCAATATTCCTTGGAATAGATCGAATTATCTTCCGAGGGATTGAACATCATTTTTTGGTCCCATGGTGCAATTTTTCCATCTTCTTTGGGGCCGTCCCAAGTCGGTTGTGAATGGAAGTTGATACTTTGTTGGAAATCTTTAACACATTGATGGTTTTCTTGCCATCTAGAGGAGTGTTCCTGCTAAATAAGCTTTTACATTGTAGGTGTGTATGTGTACATGGATGATGTTTATATGTATTTTATACACATTACCATACATGGTTATGTACTAATTGCTCATTAACTGAAACTGTTTTTTTCAGAAGTGGTATTATTCCCTGAAGAAGATTTGTCTATAACAGTACAATTTGAAACGCGTTGGATATCCCCTTCTACTGTATTCCTCTGTAATCTACCGATGAAAGGAACACAAAGTAGATGGGGGCTACCACTTTATGTCTTTCTGTATAGTCAATACTATTATTGTCGCAATGTGTTGCATTTTCCAATTTGGGAATTTTATTTGTAATTTACTATAATAAAATATATAGTCTATAAATATAATACTTTTTCCTTTGATTGCCTATAAAATCCCACATTTCTTGAGGTTTATTCTATATACGATTTAAGGGATGATGGCAATATACATGTTTGGCACGGTGTCAGGGCTGGGCTCAGCCCTTCCTTCTCGGAGCCGGCCGCTCAGCTGTTGGCTAGTTGCCAGCTCCTATCTCTCTCCACAGTTACTAAGCTGTTGATGATATCCTGCTCGTCAGTCCTGCCTACTTAAGCCATTCAGCCCATAGGATCTCTGCCTTCGCCTTGGTCAACATCACAGGAAACTATCTCCTGTGTTCCTGTTTCAAGACTTGCTTTGCTGACATCCCTTCTGGCTCCAGATCCTGCTTGCTGTTCCACTACGTTGATCCCTGACTTCTGGCTTGGCTGACTATCCATTCCGGTTACGGAACTTTGGCTATGTTTTTTTACTTTTAATATTAAGCAAGTGTCATTTAACTGTACTTCTGTCTCGGTCTGATTCTATGGTTTCTGACACCATGTGAATCATTAAATTGCAATGACATTTGTATGATTCACTGGCTGTACTATTTTTAATTTGATTATTTTTATGTGAATCTGTGCTATGCCCATGCCAAATACAGCATCGGGCTCCATTTATTACAGAACTCTTTAACCCCTTCCCATCCGACCCAGCTCCCTTTAAACAGTTCGGAAATTCTTCTGGGGGGGGGGGGGGGGGGCAGGAAGGTTCACAGTGGTCACATGATCAGAAGCCAGTCCTGCTGGCTACCGATCTTTATCCTCCACTCAGTGTTGTCTATGACAGCTCGAACCTTATGTTATACCTTCCCTTACCTTCCTTTCGCTCCTCCAGCTGGTAGTAAAGGAAAGTCCTGTGTAAAGATCACTGAAACCCCCCCCCCGCCACTGATACAGTTTCTATTTAAAATACTAGGCTATGGGCGTCTTCTTTTATCTGTTTTCCTTTTGAGGAGAGGAAATTGCTTTTCTTCTGGGTTTTAGGGTGTATTATTCTCTATCATAATATACTGCGGTCCTCATACAGAACATTCTGGAGACCTGTGCTCTAGATCAACCGTGGGTAGAAGATTCTGTACATGGAGGTTCACCATTTATGGGGTCCCATAGTTGGAAGGTCCATGGATCTCAGTAAGTTTTAGCAGCCATTCAGAGTTTCGTCGGCTTAGAAGGATAAAGGTTCTGGGATTCGGCACGCGCCGGCTTATTGTCCGAAGAAAATTTATTTTCAAAAAAGAGTTTTCATGATACAAAACGGCTTTCAGAAGAAAACCACATGATATAAAAGAGTTTTCAGAAGAAAACCACAAGATATTGAGAGATACATAACAAGAGTGTAACAAAAACATAAACCGAGAAAACTCGCGCTTGAATTGCGAGGGCGGGCTGGAAAAACGTCCCTTTGACTAAGGTGTCAAATATGGAGGCTATGAGCCGAACTTAGACATATTTTCCGTGTGCTTCAGTGAGACATACACTATATACATATATATATACAAAGCACAGGCTAATAAAGGTAACAGAAAGACTAAAAATATACTAATATCACAAACCCAAAAGAGGAGCAGCGCAAACCCTAAAAGTACCAAATGGAAGAATCTGATTGGTTGCTATATTGACAAAGGCAGTCTGAGATGAGAAATGAAGTGGAGATGGATTAGATCCCCTGTCAGGTTTTTATTGCTGTCTTTACCCTGTTAGGGAGATTCATCCTCTCTAATTCTCCAGTTTTCTGTTATTAGTGAAAGTAAAACAAAATCCAACATTTTGAGTTGTCCCAGAAAAGGAATAAAGGGGAAATCTTCCAACCGGGACACTAGTTCTGGTGACACTCTCTATGGAGGGACTTCCTATCACTTCCTGTTTTGGCTATGGGACAGGAAGTGAAGGTTATTCTTCAGTTACACTTTAATGAATGAGACCTAGGATATCTTCATGTACACTATATAACCAAAAGTATGGTGACACCCCTCCAAATGATGGAGTTCAGGTGTTTTCAGTGACGGTGCAGTTGATGCCACATCACACAAAGACATTGCAGACAATGGGGCAAGGGAGGGGATGAAAGCTCTGCCACTGACACCAATGCTGAGGACTATTATTGTTAGTTGGTTGGGGGATATTATTGCGTCCACTGACACCAATGTTGGGGGTTATTACTGCGCCCACTGACACATGCTGAGGATCAATATTGTGTAGCACCCTCTAGTGTATTCCAGAAGTAGTATAGTGTGTGTTAGAGATTAGAGTAGGCAATACATAGTTTAGCTCAGGACTACGCCTGAACTATGGAACCTGAGTCAGGGTTCATTGAAGTTCAGGGCTGGGTAACTCATTCTGGCAGCTCTCTGGTGCCTCCCCCTGGTTTAGAAGGTTGGAGAATCTTCTAGAATTAGTGGGTCAGTCTGCCTTGAAGACAGCGTTGTGCTTAAATCTTCAGCCTTTCCAGACTGGTGAAGAGTCATTTGAATAGGCTAGTGAAGAATAAGTGGGGTAGACTGGTGAAGAGTCAGTCAGATAGACTGGTGAAGAATCAGCTGGGTGGGCTGGTGAAGATGTGAATGGAAAAATGCGTTGCGCTTAGGTATATATTCACCTTATCAATCTAAAGGCGCCCAGTGTATGTGCTTCCAATCTCAAATCAATAAATATAAGTAATACTGCTATATGCCACATTAAAAGTGCCAAATATTAGATAGTGATATAATTAAATCCACCGTGTTATTGAATATAAAAATACCAGTATATTGTGCTTAATGGTAAGCGACCTATTTATATATAGAGAACATAGTTTAATAAAAATATCAATAAATGCGCCTGAAATTTGCATCAAAGTGCCATGCGTGTATCCAATCTAAAGTGCTACGTGCAAAGAAAAACTACTTATAAACAATAGTGACAAATGAAAAACCATGCATTATAAATATGGTAATTAGCATACAAACTGTGAAAAAAACCTTATAAGCAATAAGTGATAAAAACACATAAAGACCATATATATTAATTAGGTGATAATAGTCCTTTAAATGTGAAAACAATCTTCCAAATCTGTATCACGTAACAATGTGTGGCGGAAAAGAATCCAAAGGTGAATTACAGTGCATAGAGGTGCTTCACATGGGAGACGGATCGTGGAACCACAGTGCCCAAATGTGCCCCGGTGACCCCCAAAGTAGCTGCGCTCACCTCTGAGCGTGTGACACAGGGTTTAGCTGTGTCCAAACACGCTTTGGAGCCACCCCTGGGCTCAGTAATCAGGACACCAGATGATCTCCCATCAAGCTCTT
The DNA here is from genome assembly GCA_037952835.1 of Lithobates septentrionalis. NCBI lineage: Eukaryota > Metazoa > Chordata > Amphibia > Anura > Ranidae > Lithobates > Lithobates septentrionalis. The sequence goes on from JBBDGP010003522.1 coordinate 79,410, forward strand.
TAGGACTCCATAGGCATCATACCAAAAGAAAAAGAAGGGACTGCATAGTGTAATATCGCCAAAATATTTAATAGTAACTAGTGTAAACAATCCCCACACCGGGGTACTCACATTGCATAGGTGCTTAATGTGCACCAAACAGTACAGGCAGAATATACGTCCAGTAATGCTTATTCGATGCGCTGTGGGGTGTTCAGAAAATTCCAGCCCAGCTCAGTGCTGCTCGCTCCGTCCTGGCCCCTCCCCTACGCGTGTTCGACACAGGGAGTCACGTGTCTTCATCAGGGGGATATGAGAACATAGTTTATCCCCCTGATGAAGATACGTGACTCCCTGTGTCGAACACGCGTAAGAGAGGGGCCAGGACGGAGCGAGCAGAGCTGGGCTGGAATTTTCTGAACACCCCACAGCGCATCGAATAAGCATTACTGGACGTATATTCTGCCTGTACTGTTTGGTGCACATTAAGCACCTATGCAATGTGAGTACCCCGGTGTGGGGATTGTTTACACTAGTTACTATTAAATATTTTGGCGATATTACACTATGCAGTCCCTTCTTTTTCTTTTGGTATGATGCCTATGGAGTCCTAAAGAGCTTGATGGGAGATCATCTGGTGTCCTGATTACTGAGCCCAGGGGTGGCTCCAAAGCGTGTTTGGACACAGCTAAACCCTGTGTCACACGCTCAGAGGTGAGCGCAGCTACTTTGGGGGTCACCGGGGCACATTTGGGCACTGTGGTTCCACGATCCGTCTCCCATGTGAAGCACCTCTATGCACTGTAATTCACCTTTGGATTCTTTTCCGCCACACATTGTTACGTGATACAGATTTGGAAGATTGTTTTCACATTTAAAGGACTATTATCACCTAATTAATATATATGGTCTTTATGTGTTTTTATCACTTATTGCTTATAAGGTTTTTTTCACAGTTTGTATGCTAATTACCATATTTATAATGCATGGTTTTTCATTTGTCACTATTGTTTATAAGTAGTTTTTCTTTGCACATAGCACTTTAGATTGGATACACGCATGGCACTTTGATGCAAATTTCAGGCGCATTTATTGATATTTTTATTAAACTATGTTCTCTATATATAAATAGGTCGCTTACCATTAAGCACAATATACTGGTATTTTTATATTCAATAACACGGTGGATTTAATTATATCACTATCTAATATTTGGCATTTTTAATGTGGCATATAGCAGTATTACTTATATTTATTGATTTGAGATTGGAAGCACATACACTGGGCGCCTTTAGATTGATAAGGTGAATATATACCTAAGCGCAACGCATTTTTCCATTCACATTTAAACGCACGGCTATGAATACGTGACCTGCGGTTGCAGCTGGGTATTTGTAGATTTCTACAGTAAGGCATAGGGTCATTGTGGTTCGCAAGACCTCTTCTCTCTTTTTTCTGGGCTGGTGAAGAGTCAGCTGGGTGGACTGGGGAAGAGTAAGCCGGTGGACTGGGGAAGAGTCATTCGGGTAGACTGGTGAAGAGTCAGTCGGATAGATTGATGAAGAGTCAGTTGGGTGGGCTGGGGAAGAGTCAGCTGGGCGGACTGATGAAGAGTCAGCCAGGTGGATTGGTGAAGAGTCAGTTGGGTGGGCTGGTGAAGAGTCAGCTGGGTGGACCGGTGAAGAGTCATTCAGGTGGACTGGTGAAGCGTCAGTCCGATAGACTGGTGAAGAGTCAGTTGGATGGGCTGGTGAAGAGTCAGCCAGATGGATTGGTGAAGAGTCAGCCGGGTGGATTGGTGAAGAGTCAGTTGGGTGGGCTGGTGAAGAGCCAGTTGAGTAGACTGGTGAAGAGTCAGACGGGTGGACTGGTGAAGAGTCAGACGGGTGGACTGGTGAAGAGTCAGACGGGTGGACTGGTGAAGAGTCAGTTGGGTGGATTGGTGAAGAGTCAGTTGGGTGGGCTGGTGAAGAGTCAGTTGGGTGGATTGGTGAAGAGTCAGTTGGGTGGGCTGGTGAAGAGTCAGTTGAGTAGACTGGTGAAGAGTCAGCCGGGTGGACTGGTGAAGATTCAGTCGGGTGGGTTGGTGAAGAGTCAATTGAATAGACTGGTGAAGAGTCATTTGGGTAGACTGGTGAAGAGTCAGTCGGATAGACTGATAAAGAGTCAGTTGGGTGGGCTGGGGAAGAGTCAGCTGGGCGGACTGATGAAGAGTCAGCCAGGTGGATTGGTGAAGAGTCAGTTGGGTGGGCTGGTAAACAGTCAGCTGGGTGGACTGGTGAAGAGTCATTCAGGTGTACTGGTGAAGCGTCAGTCCGATAGACTGGTGAAGAGTCAGCCGGATGGATTGGTGAAGAGTCAGCCGGGTGGATTGGTGAAGAGCCAGTTGAGTAGACTGGTGAAGAGTCAGCTGGGTGGATTGGTGAAGAGTCAGTTGGGTGGGCTGGTTGAAGAGTCAGTTGAGTAGACTGGTGAAGAGTCAGCCGGGTGGATTGGTGAAGAGCCAGTTGAGTAGACTGGTGAAGAGTCAGCTGGGTGGATTGGTGAAGAGTCAGTTGGGTGGGCTGGTTGAAGAGTCAGTTGAGTAGACTGGTGAAGAGTCAGCCGGGTGGATTGGTGAAGAGCCAGTTGAGTAGACTGGTGAAGAGTCAGCTGGGTGGATTGGTGAAGAGTCAGTTGGGTGGGCTGGTTGAAGAGTCAGTTGAGTAGACTGGTGAAGAGTCAGCCAGGTGGACTGGTGAAGATTCAGTCGGGTGGGTTGGTGAAGAGTCAATTGGATAGACTGGTGAAGAGTCATTCGGGTAGACTGGTAAAGAGTCAGTTGGATAGACTGGTGAAGAGTCAGGTGGGCAGATAGGTGGGTTGGCAGCACCTGAAGAGGTGGTTCTGGGATCAGTGACCACAGGAGGAGAAGTTACAAGCTTCACTACCTCTTTTGCTACACAAGAAGGGGCTATGAGTTCCTGCCTGTAAGGGGCAGGAACTCATAATCTGAGAGCCTATCAGATTATCTAACAAGTGATTCAGCTGTAGTCAGCAAATGTTGTAAAGCAGGAGAGTAAAGGAGACTGTATATAGACTGTATATAGATGTATACAGTGCCTTGAAAAAGTATTCATACCCCTTGAAATTTTCCACATTTTGCCATGTTACAACCAAAAACATAAATGGTGATTTTATGTGATAGATCAACACAAAGTGTCACATAATTGTGAAGTGGAAGTTAAATGATAAATGCTTTTCAAATTTAAAAAAAAAAAAAAATACTGTAGGCTTGTATCGGATTAGGAGCTGCTGCGGTTACAGGGGAGGTTTAGGCCTGGTTCACACCTATTCGTTTTTTGGTGCTTTGTGCAGAAATGCACTACAATCAATTTATCATGGTCGCCTATGGGACAGGCTCACATCTATGCTTTTATTCAGCTGCTGTGTTTTTGGAAAGGGTCGGGGATTTTATAAAATACAGAACGGTGCGTTTTTTGGTTCAATAGACTTCAATGGAGAAGCTGCAGAAAAGCGCGTAGTGTGTGTTGGCTGCGATTTTGCTGGAACTTGCTTTTTTCGTCCTGCCCAACAACAAATTGGCCCAAATAAATAAATAAATATATTAAACATAAAAAAGCAAAACACAAATCGCGGTAAAATCGCGTGTTCAAAACGCAAAAAGCACTGCAAAAGGATCAGAACTGAGTCTCAACCTCCCTCTCCTGAGCGCGGTAGAATGGGAATGTTTTGACCGGTGATGGCGGGAAAACACAAAACCGCAGCAAAGTCGGAAAATGTGGGCACAGTAAATCACGATTTGTACATGAAGCCTGTGGGCTGGGTGTTTTCTTTGCACCTGAGCGCAGTTTTTTGTCCTTGCAATGTACATGGGGGGGGGGAGGGGTCACACATTGATTTGAACCCCATGTTACTTCTCCCAGTCACCTTATCTATGGTGACATCTCGATTCAGAATTAGAAGTAAGGCTTTGTGCAGTTCTGAAATGATCACACAGAGAACCTGCCGGTGTGTGATAATAAAACACGTCGGCATCATTATTTCTGCTGTCGGAAATCACAACCTGCAGATAAATAACCCGTCTGGGTTCTGTTGAATTTCTATTTAATAACAGAAAGATTCGGTATCTAGTCACGGAAAGGAACGCTTTGCTGGATGCACTTTGCTCAGCCGGCCTCGTTTTAAGCAGATCTTTTGTCCAATACGATGAAAGTCCCGACACAGAGCCGCGCATGCAAGACATCTAGAGAAGCTTCTGAAGAGCTCAGAAATAGCAGCTCATTATTACAGATCAGTCCCATCAGAGCACCGAGGACTCGACATATTCTCCATCACATTCAACCACTTCAGTCCCAAAGAGGTTTTTCTTCTCTTATTTAGAGATGTTCAATTCTGTATCTTTTTATCTTTTGTAGTCTATCCTGATATATATATACACAGCGGGTAAAATAAGTATTAAGACGTCACCATTTTTCTAGGTAAATCTATTGGTAAAAGGTGTTAAAATGTTCCTCACATGTCAATAACAACCTGTGCAATCCATACATACGAAGACAATAAAACAAATACATTCAGAAATGAAGTTACAATGCCTTGAAAAAGTATTCACACCCCTTGAAATTTCCCAATTCGTCCTTCAAATACAGGGCAATCTTAGAAGAAAACCTGTTATGCCGCGTACACACGGTCGTACTTTTCGTCTACAAAAGTCCAACGGACGCTGACGGACTAAAGCTGGCTGGTAATCCGATCGTGTGTGGGCTTCTCCGGACTTTCAACGTACTTTTTTAGCCTCAAATCCGACGTACTTTAGATTTGAAACATGCTTTAAAACTTTACTTCGTAACTACGACGGACCCCGAAATCCGCTCGTCTGTGTGCTAGTCCGACGGACAAAAAGCCACGCTAGGGCACCTATTGGCTACTGGCTATGAACTTCCTTATTTTAGTCCGGTGTACGTCATCACGTACGAATCCGACCGACTTTTGTGTGGTCGTGTGTAGGCAAGTCCGTTCGTTAGAAAGTAGGCCGCAAGTCCGCCGCAAGTCCACCGAAAGTCTGCCGGAAGTCTGTCGGACAGGCTGTCTGACTTTTGTAGACGAAAAGTACGACCGTGTGTACGCGGCATTAGAGTCTACAAAAGACTTGAGACCGGGGGGGAGGTTCACCTTCCAGCAGGACAACGACCCGAAACATCCAGCCAGAGCTACAATGGAACGGTTTAGATCAAAGCATATTCATGTGTTAGAATGGCCCAGTCACAGTCCAGACCTAAATCACATTGAGAATCTGTGGCAAGACTTGAAAATTGCTGTCCATCCAATCTGACAGAGCTTGAGATATTTTACAAAGAAGAATGGGGAGAAATGTCCTCTCTAGATGTGCAAAGCTGGTAGAGACATCCCCAAAAAGACTTGTAGAGAAAGGGGGTTCTACAAAGTATTGACTGCGGGGGGCGCCATACAAATGTCCCCCCCCCCACACCTTTCACATATTTATTTGTATCATTTATCATTTTCCTTCCACTTCACAATTATGTGACACTTTGTGTTGGTCTATCACATAAAATCCCAATAAAATACATTTACGTTTTTGGTTGTAACAAAATGTGGGAAATTTTAAGGGGTATGAATACTTTTTCAAGGCACTCTATGTGTAATAAAATGGAAGGACACAGGGAAAAGTATTGAATCCGCTAACTTAAATGTATTTAATGCTTGGTACAAAATCCTTTGTTGGTAATGACGGCTCCTGTATGGAGGAACAATTTGCCTGCATTGTTGAGGTGTGATTTTGGTCTTCAAATCTTGAAGGTTCAAGGTGGGCCTCTTCTATGAACTCTGATCTTTAGTTCTTTCCAAAGACTTTCTATTGAATACAAGTCATGTGATTGGCTGGGCCATTCTAGCAGCTTTATTTTCTTTCCCCTTGGCTTTGTGTTTGGGATCATTGTCCTCCTGGGATGTCCTCCTGAGATGTCCTCCTGAGATGTCCTCCCGAGATGTCCTCCCGAGATGTCCTCCCGAGATGTCCTCCCGAGATGTCCTCCCGAGATGTCCTCCTGGGATGTCCTCCTGGGATGTCCTCCTGAGATATCCTCCTGGGATGTCCTCCTGAGATGTCCTCCTGGGATGTCCTCCTGGGATGTCCTCCTGAGATGTCCTCCTGAGATGTCCTCCTGAGATGTCCTCCTGGGATGTCCTCCTGAGATGTCCTCCTGGGATGTCCTCCTGAGATGTCCTCCCGAGATGTCCTCCTGAGATGTCCTCCTGGGATGTCCTCCTGGGATGTCCTCCTGAGATGTCCTCCTGAGATGTCCTCCAGGGATGTCCTCCTGAGATGTCCTCCTGAGATGTCCTCCTGAGATGTCCTCCTGGGATGTCCTCCTGGGATGTCCTCCTGGGATGTCCTCCTGAGATGTCCTCCTGGGATGTCCTCCTGGGATGTCCTCCTGGGATGTCCTCCTGAGATGTCCTCCTGAGATGTCCTCCTGGGATGTCCTCCTGGGATGTCCTCCTGAGATATCCTCCTGGGATGTCCTCCTGAGATGTCCTCCTGGGATGTCCTCCTGGGATGTCCTCCTGAGATGTCCTCCTGAGATGTCCTCCTGAGATGTCCTCCTGGGATGTCCTCCTGAGATGTCCTCCTGGGATGTCCTCCTGAGATGTCCTCCCGAGATGTCCTCCTGAGATGTCCTCCTGGGATGTCCTCCTGGGATGTCCTCCTGAGATGTCCTCCTGAGATGTCCTCCAGGGATGTCCTCCTGAGATGTCCTCCTGAGATGTCCTCCTGAGATGTGCTCCCGAGATGTCCTCCCGAGATGTCCTCCTGGGATGTCCTCCTGAGATGTCCTCCTGAGATGTCCTCCAGGGATGTCCTCCTGAGATGTCCTCCTGAGATGTCCTCCTGGGATGTCCTCCTGAGATGTCCTCCTGAGATGTCCTCCTGGGATGTCCTCCTGAGATGTCCTCCTGAGATGTCCTCCTGAGAAGTCCTCCTGAGATGTCCTCCAGGGATGTCCTCCTGGGATGTCCTCCTGGGATGTCCTCCTGAGATGTCCTCCTGGGATGTCCTCCTGAGATGTCCTCCTGAGAAGTCTTCCTGAGATGTCCTCCTGGGATGTCCTCATGAGATGTCCTCCTGGGATGTCCTCCTGAGATGTCCTCCTGAGATGTCCTCCTGGGATGTCCTCCTGAGATGTCCTCCTGAGATGTCCTCCTGGGATGTCCTCCTGAGATGTCCTCCTGAGATGTCCTCCTGGGATGTCCTCCTGAGATGTCCTCCTGAGATGTCCTCCTGAGATGTCCTCCTGGGATGTCCTCCTGAGATGTCCTCCTGAGATGTCCTCCTGAGATGTCCTCCTGGGATGTCCTCCTGAGATGTCCTCCTGGGATGTCCTCCTGAGATGTCCTCCTGAGAAGTCCTCCTGAGATGTCCTCCTGGGATGTCCTCATGAGATGTCCTCCTGGGATGTCCTCCTGAGATGTCCTCCTGAGATGTCCTCCTGAGATGTCCTCCTGGGATGTCCTCCTGAGATGTCCTCCTGAGATGTCCTCCTGGGATGTCCTCCTGAGATGTCCTCCTGGGATGTCCTCCTGAGATGTCCTCCTGAGATGTCCTCCTGAGATGTCCTCCTGGGATGTCCTCCTGAGATGTCCTCCTGAGATGTCCTCCTGAGATGTCCTCGTGGGATGTCCTCCTGGGATGTCCTCCTGAGATGTCCTCCTGAGATGTCCTCCTGAGATGTCCTCCTGGGATGTCCTCCTGAGATGTCCTCCTGAGATGTCCTCCTGGGATGTCCTCCTGAGATGTCCTCCTGAGATGTCCTCCTGAGATGTCCTCCTGAGATGTCCTCATGAGATGTCCTCCTGGGATGTCCTCCTGGGATGTCCTCCTGAGATGTCCTCCTGAGATGTCCTCCTGAGATGTCCTCCTGAGATGTCCTCATGAGATGTCCTCCTGAGATGTCCTCCTGAGATGTCCTCCTGGGATGTCCTCCTGAGATGTCCTCCTGGGATGTCCTCCTGGGATGTCCTCCTGAGATGTCCTCCTGGGATGTCCTCCTGAGATGTCCTCCTGGGATGTCCTCCTGAGATGTCCTCCTGAGATGTCCTCCTGGGATGTCCTCCTGAGATGTCCTCCTGGGATGTCCTCCTGAGATGTCCTCCCTTGTTTTATCTTCATCATCCTGGTAGATGGCAGCAGTATTTTATCACCATTCATCCTTCCTTCAATGATATGAAGTTTGCTGAAAAATAAGCACCGCCCACACCATGATGTTCCCGCCTCCAAACCTCACTGTTGGTATGGGGGTGTTTTGGGGTGATGTGACCTCCAAACATGGGGTGTATTATGGCATCCAAAGAGTTCCATTTTGGTCTTCTCTGAGCTGACTATATTCTCCCCGTATTTCATAGGCTTGTCTAAATGTTGTGTAGCAAACTAACCGAGCTTCACCAAGCTTCTTCTTCAACAATGGAGTGTTGTGTGGTGAGCGTGCATACAGGCCATGGTGGGGGAGGGAATTACTTATCGTGTACCTAATAATTCCAGGTCTTTCTGAAGCTCTCCACAAGTGGCCCTTGGCTCTTGGAGAACTTTTCTGATAATTCTTTTCACTCCTCTGTCAGAAATCTTGTGAGGAGCACCTGGCTGTGGCCGGTTTGTGGTGAAATTATGTTCTTTCCACTTCCGGATTATGGCCCCAACAGTGCTCACTGGAACAATCAGAAGTTTAGAAATCCTTCTGTAACCAATGCCATCTGTATGTTTTGCAACGATGAGGTTGTGAAGGTCTTGAGAGAGCTCTTTGCTTTTACCCATCATGAGATGTTTCTTGTGTGACACCTCGGTAATGAGACACCTTATTATAGACCATCAGGTGAGACTGAACCGGCTGATATTCATTTGCCCTGACAAGGGGCAGGATTGCTTTCTAATTACTGATAGATTTCAGCCAATGCCTTTTTGCACCTTCCTTTCTTCATGTGTTCAATACTTTTTCTGTGTCCTTCCATTTTATTACACAGAACTTCATTTCTGAACGGATTTGTTTTGGTGTCCTTGTATGTATGGATTGGATGGATTGTTACCGACATGTGGGGAACGTTTCACGTCAATATCACCTTTACCAAAAGATTTACAGAGAAAATGGTGACGTGTTCAATACTTATTTTACCCGCTGTGTGTATATATATATATACTGTATATATAGAGGACAGGTGGGGTTTTCATTCAGTAGCATATTTGGGTAAATATATTGTTCTTTAGGTTTCTCATGCGGTAGAACAGGGAAACATTTTTATGGGATTTGCACCATGCCAGATATTTACCCCGAAATATAAATGTACAAAGTCTTCTTCTTCAACCAATAACCTCCCTCCAGCAGTACATTTACAGCTGGTGGGCGGCTCCCCCATATAATGCAGCGCTCATGCGCATTGTGCGCCCCCCCCCCCACCCGGGCACACAGTGGTGCGCTCTTCAGTGCGCTCTGCCACCACTATCTCCAATGGACACATCGGAATGCGGTCCTTGATATGGGACCACTGTGAGCGGCCCAGATACCACGGGAACACTGTGCGCTCACATGTCACATAGTACACAATAGTCATGAATGGAATCCAGCCATGACATCATTGTTTACTAATGTGTGTGATCTGTGATTGGTCAGCAGTGATCACATGGTACCTGGGCCAATCAATGCACCCTGTACCATGTGATAGCTGTGGGCTAATCACAGCATCACAATAGTGAGCAGTCATGAATGAAAACCACAATGATCATCACTGTAACAAGCAATCAATGCAATGGCAGCTGCTCATGTAGGGTGGAGGGGTGCTGCCCCTTCTAATTCATGCTCCCGGCCTCTCATCTACATGCGGGGCACCGGACGCATGGATTTCAATCAGGGTTTTTTTTTCCGAAGCACATGATTAGAGCCTGAGGCTCTAATTGGCTTCAAAATTGGTGGGCTCGGGGCGGGGGGGGGGGGGGGGGGCAGAGCACTGACCCCCCGAGTCCACCCAGTTGTGTGACATTAGTGAATGAATATTCACTATTGTCTTCCTGTTTCTCCTCCCAGCCAATCAGGAAGCGGGTCCTGAGACCCAATTGGCCAGGAGTTCTAAGACGCGACTGGCAATGAGTCCTAACTTTTTCAATGAGTTGATTGCCATGGGAGATGGTCCTTTGTTGTTGCTGATGTCGACTACTGGAAATTTTATGTGATATTGATTGTATTTATGTAATGCATTCTATGTCTGAATTAAATAATATTTTTACTAAACATGGTTACTAAACATTGTTTCAGAAATATTTTGCTGCTTAAAAGCCCCCTGGGGAAATTTTTCCACTATGGTTATTTTGCAATGCTTTTTGGGGTGTGCAGCTGTGTCAACTCTTGCATGTGTTACTTTACTTTGATTGGGGTTGTTTCCATGGCAATGATTGAAGTTTTTTGGGGTTTGTAGGACCACCAAAAGCCGACCCTCCAGCACAGGAATCTCTCCGTATTCTGAGACTCACCTACCTGTCTTGGGCTCCCTACATTTCAGGGGAACACCAAAATGACCCAGCAGGAGCTCTACAGGTTCTCTGGGCCCAAGATGGCTGCCCAGGTCTCAGGAGAACTTTGTGTCCAGCTGCGATTGGCCACCAGGATCCTTCCCGGTGCAGCAGACAAATCGGTCCTCGGAAAGATTCCTCTGGACCCGGGCGTGAGTCGCAATATAGTGACTGTGTCAATAGGAGGTATTTTTGATGGGGGGGGGGGGGGATTCTTTGGCCAGATCTTTCTGCCACCCTCTGCTCTTCAGGTGGGACTTGCCACGTCACATGACCACAAACTCAGGGAAGTAAAAGAGGTATTTAGATTATTATTTTTTGCTGCAGAGTCTTTCAATCGGTAAGTGCTTTGTATTCATTGAGAAAAAGCAAAGCTTCCTGTGAATGGCGTCCATGTGGAGTGAGGAACCTCCTGTGATCTCCATGGTGAAGGGCAGCCGCTTGGCACAGGACCTGGAGATTGGTGGAGATCATTGGACCAGCTCTGCCTCACGATTTCACCTTCCAGGGACATTCCCAACGCGGATTCCTCCGGAGGTTCTTCAGTTATGGCCGATTGACCTCTCAGTTGGTGGTCCCGGGATAATTCTGGGGCCACTTTGAAGTTCTAACTGCATGACACCAGGGATTCTTTTATCGGTCTGTTAGGACAAGTTTACATGTTACTTCGATACTTCGAGATATTCACACCGGCAATTCCTCCAAAACAAAGCGAAGCTAAAGCTGAAATAAAGCCTCTCAAAGCCACAGGTGCTTCAAGGGAGCTTTACCATAGACTTCTATGGAGGCTTTGAAGACGCTTTGAAGCACCACTAAAGCTACACGGGGTATAATTTTTGAAGCGAAGCCGAAACAAAGCAAAAGCAAAAGCAAGGTGAACAGGACTGTAAGCTAACGATTTTATTTAGTGACAGGAGCTTTGACTGGCGTTCAGAGAGCTTTAACAAAGCCTGTCCGAAGCCTTGTTTTGAAGCAAAGTGGAAACTAGCCCTTAGTGGTGCTTCAAAGCATCTTCAAAACCTCCATAGAACTCTATGACAAAGCTCACTTGAAGCACCACCAAAGCACCACCGAAGCATCATCAAAGCATCATTGAAGCACCACCAAAGCATCATCGAAGCACCACCGAAGCATCATCGAAGCACCACCGAAGCATCATCAAAGCACCACCAAAGCATCATTGAAGCACCACCGAAGCATCATCGAAGCACCACCAAAGCATCATCAAAGCACCACCGAACCATCATCAAAGCACCACCAAAGCATCATCGAAGCACCACCGAAGCATCATCGAAGCACCGCCAAAGCATCATCGAAGCACCACCGAAGCATCATCGAAGCACCACCAAAGCATCATCGAAGCACCACTGAAGCATCATCCAAGCATCACCGAAGCACAACCGAAGCATCATCGAAGCATCATTGAAGCACCACCGAAGCACCACCGAAGCATCATCAAAGCTTCACCAAAGCATCATCAAAGCATCATCGAAGCACCACCAAAGCATCATCGAAGCATCATAGAAGCATCATTGAAGAACCACTGAAGCATCACCGAAGCATCACCGAAGCACCACTGAAGCATCATCGAAGCATCATTGAAGCACCACTGAAACACCACCAAGCATGATCGAAGCACCATTGAAGCGTCATTGAAGCACCACCGAAGCATCATCGAAGCATCATCGAAGCATCATTGAAGCACCACCAAAGCATCATTGAAGCATCACCGAAGCACCACCAAAGCATCACCGAAGCACCACCAAAGCATCACCGAAGCACCACTGAAGCATCATCGAAGCATCATTGAAGCACCACCGAAGCATCATCGAAGCATCATTGAAGCACCACTGAAACACCACGAAGCATCATCGAAGCATCATCGAAGCACCATCAAAGCATCATTGAAGCACCACTGAAGCACCACCGAAGCATCATCGAAGCATCATTGAAGCATCATTGAAGCACCACTGAAACACCACGAAGCATCATCGAAGCATCATCGAAGCACCATCAAAGCATCATTGAAGCACCACTGAAGCACCACCGAAGCATCATCGAAGCATCATTGAAGCATCATTGAAGCACCACCGAAGCATCATCGAAGCATCATAGAAGCATCATTGAAGCACCACCGAAGCATCATCGAAGCATCATAGAAGCATCATTGAAGCACCACTAAAGCATCATCGAAGCATCATTGAAGCACCACCGAAGCATCATTGAAGCATCACCGAAGCACCACCGAAGCATCACCGAAGCACCACTGAAGCATCATCGAAGCATAATCGAAGCATCATCGAAGCATCATTGAAGCATCATTGAAGCATCATCCAAGCATCACCGAAGCCCCACCGAAGCATAATCGAAGCATCATCGAAGCATCATTGAAGCATCATCGAAGCATCATCCAAGCATCACCGAAGCATCATCAAAGCTTTGCCAAAGCATCATCGAAGCATCATCGAAGCACCACCGAAGCACCACCAAAGCATCATCGAAGCATCATCCAAGCATCACCGAAGCACCACCAAAGCATCATCGAAGCATCATTGAAGAACCACTGAAGCATCATTGAAGCATCACCGAAGCATCACCGAAGCACCACTGAAGCATCATCGAAGCATCATTGAAGCACCACCGAAGCATCATTGAAGCACCACTGAAACACCACCAAAGCATCATCGAAGCATCATTGAAGCATCATTGAAGCACCACCGAAGCATCATCGAAGCACCATTGAAGCGTCATTGAAGCACCACCGAAGCATCATCGAAGCATCATAGAAGCATCATTGAAGCACCACTGAAGCACCACTGAAGCATCATCGAAGCATCATTGAAGCACCACCGAAGCATCATTGAAGCATCACCGAAGCATCACCAAAGCATCACCGAAGCACCACTGAAGCATCATCGAAGCATCATTGAAGAACCACCGAAGCATCATTGAAGCACCACTGAAACACCACGAAGCATCATCGAAGCATCATTGAAGCATCATTGAAGCATCATTGAAGCACCACTGAAGCATCATCGAAGCACCATCAAAGCATCATTGAAGCACCACTGAAACACCACCGAAGCATCATCGAAGCATCATTGAAGCATCATTGAAGCACCACCGAAGCATCATAGAAGCATCATTGAAGCATCACCGAAGCACCACCGAAGCATCACCGAAGCACAACTGAAGCATCATCGAAGCATAATCGAAGCATCATTGAAGCACAACCAAAGCATCATCGAAGCATCATTGAAGCATCATCCAAGCATCACCGAAGCACCACCGAAGCACCCCCGAAGCATCATTGAAGCACCACTGAAGCACCACTGAAGCATTATCGAAGCACCACCGAAGCACCACCAAAGCATCACCGAAGCATCATCGAAGCATCATAGAAGCATCATTGAAGAACCACTGAAGCACCACCGAAGCATCATCGAAGCATCATTGAAGCACCACTGAAGCACCACCAAAGCATCACCGAAGCATCATCGAAGCATCATAGAAGCATCATTGAAGAACCACTGAAGCACCACCGAAGCATCATCGAAGCATCATTGAAGCACCACCGAAGCATCACCAAAGCACCACTGAAGCACCACTAAAGCATCATTGAAGCACCACCGAAGCATCATCGAAGCATCATTGAAGCACCACTGAAACACCACCGAAGCATCATTGAAGCACCACCAAAGCATCATCGAAGCACCACCAAAGCATCATTGAAGCATCACCGAAGCACCACCAAAGCATCACCGAAGCACCACCAAAGCATCACCGAAGCACCACTGAAGCATCATCGAAGCATCATTGAAGCACCACCGAAGCATCATCGAAGCATCATTGAAGCACCACTGAAACACCACGAAGCATCATCGAAGCATCATCGAAGCACCATCAAAGCATCATTGAAGCACCACTGAAGCACCACCGAAGCATCATCGAAGCATCATTGAAGCATCATTGAAGCACCACTGAAACACCACGAAGCATCATCGAAGCATCATCGAAGCACCATCAAAGCATCATTGAAGCACCACTGAAGCACCACCGAAGCATCATCGAAGCATCATTGAAGCATCATTGAAGCACCACCGAAGCATCATCGAAGCATCATAGAAGCATCATTGAAGCACCACCGAAGCATCATCGAAGCATCATAGAAGCATCATTGAAGCACCACTAAAGCATCATCGAAGCATCATTGAAGCACCACCGAAGCATCATTGAAGCATCACCGAAGCACCACCGAAGCATCACCGAAGCACCACTGAAGCATCATCGAAGCATAATCGAAGCATCATCGAAGCATCATTGAAGCATCATTGAAGCATCATCCAAGCATCACCGAAGCCCCACCGAAGCATAATCGAAGCATCATCGAAGCATCATTGAAGCATCATCGAAGCATCATCCAAGCATCACCGAAGCATCATCAAAGCTTTGCCAAAGCATCATCGAAGCATCATCGAAGCACCACCGAAGCACCACCAAAGCATCATCGAAGCATCATCCAAGCATCACCGAAGCACCACCAAAGCATCATCGAAGCATCATTGAAGAACCACTGAAGCATCATTGAAGCATCACCGAAGCATCACCGAAGCACCACTGAAGCATCATCGAAGCATCATTGAAGCACCACCGAAGCATCATTGAAGCACCACTGAAACACCACCAAAGCATCATCGAAGCATCATTGAAGCATCATTGAAGCACCACCGAAGCATCATCGAAGCACCATTGAAGCATCATTGAAGCACCACCGAAGCATCATCGAAGCATCATAGAAGCATCATTGAAGCACCACTGAAGCACCACTGAAGCATCATCGAAGCATCATTGAAGCACCACCGAAGCATCATTGAAGCATCACCGAAGCATCACCAAAGCATCACCGAAGCACCACTGAAGCATCATCGAAGCATCATTGAAGAACCACCGAAGCATCATTGAAGCACCACTGAAACACCACGAAGCATCATCGAAGCATCATTGAAGCATCATTGAAGCATCATTGAAGCACCACTGAAGCATCATCGAAGCACCATCAAAGCATCATTGAAGCACCACTGAAACACCACCGAAGCATCATCGAAGCATCATTGAAGCATCATTGAAGCACCACCGAAGCATCATCGAAGCACAACTGAAGCATCATCGAAGCATAATCGAAGCATCATTGAAGCATCACCGAAGCACCACCGAAGCATCACCGAAGCACAACTGAAGCATCATCGAAGCATAATCGAAGCATCATTGAAGCACAACCAAAGCATCATCGAAGCATCATTGAAGCATCATCCAAGCATCACCGAAGCACCACCGAAGCACCCCCGAAGCATCATTGAAGCACCACTGAAGCACCACTGAAGCATTATCGAAGCACCACCGAAGCACCACCAAAGCATCACCGAAGCATCATCGAAGCATCATAGAAGCATCATTGAAGAACCACTGAAGCACCACCGAAGCATCATCGAAGCATCATCGAAGCATCATTGAAGCATCATCGAAGCATCATCCAAGCATCACCGAAGCATCATCAAAGCTTTGCCAAAGCATCATCGAAGCATCATCGAAGCACCACCGAAGCACCACCAAAGCATCATCGAAGCATCATCCAAGCATCACCGAAGCACCACCAAAGCATCATCGAAGCATCATTGAAGAACCACTGAAGCATCATTGAAGCATCACCGAAGCATCACCGAAGCACCACTGAAGCATCATCGAAGCATCATTGAAGCACCACCGAAGCATCATTGAAGCACCACTGAAACACCACCAAAGCATCATCGAAGCATCATTGAAGCATCATTGAAGCACCACCGAAGCATCATCGAAGCACCATTGAAGCATCATTGAAGCACCACCGAAGCATCATCGAAGCATCATAGAAGCATCATTGAAGCACCACTGAAGCACCACTGAAGCATCATCGAAGCATCATTGAAGCACCACCGAAGCATCATTGAAGCATCACCGAAGCATCACCAAAGCATCACCGAAGCACCACTGAAGCATCATCGAAGCATCATTGAAGAACCACCGAAGCATCATTGAAGCACCACTGAAACACCACGAAGCATCATCGAAGCATCATTGAAGCATCATTGAAGCATCATTGAAGCACCACTGAAGCATCATCGAAGCACCATCAAAGCATCATTGAAGCACCACTGAAACACCACCGAAGCATCATCGAAGCATCATTGAAGCATCATTGAAGCACCACCGAAGCATCATCGAAGCACAACTGAAGCATCATCGAAGCATAATCGAAGCATCATTGAAGCATCACCGAAGCACCACCGAAGCATCACCGAAGCACAACTGAAGCATCATCGAAGCATAATCGAAGCATCATTGAAGCACAACCAAAGCATCATCGAAGCATCATTGAAGCATCATCCAAGCATCACCGAAGCACCACCGAAGCACCCCCGAAGCATCATTGAAGCACCACTGAAGCACCACTGAAGCATTATCGAAGCACCACCGAAGCACCACCAAAGCATCACCGAAGCATCATCGAAGCATCATAGAAGCATCATTGAAGAACCACTGAAGCACCACCGAAGCATCATCGAAGCATCATTGAAGCACCACTGAAGCACCACCAAAGCATCACCGAAGCATCATCGAAGCATCATAGAAGCATCATTGAAGAACCACTGAAGCACCACCGAAGCATCATCGAAGCATCATTGAAGCACCACCGAAGCATCACCAAAGCACCACTGAAGCACCACTAAAGCATCATTGAAGCACCACCGAAGCATCATCGAAGCATCATTGAAGCACCACTGAAACACCACCGAAGCATCATTGAAGCACCACCAAAGCATCATCGAAGCACCACCAAAGCATCATCGAAGCATCATAGAAGCATCATTGAAGCATCATTGAAGCACCACGGAAGCATCATTGAAGCACCATCGAAGCATCATCGAAGCATCATTGAAGCATCATTGAAGCACCGCAGAAGTATCGAAAACACATCAGAGAAGCACGTTGAAGCTGTAGGTGATTAATGCGTGTTGAAGCTGAAGCGAGTGTAACTGACCCCCAAGGGGAATTCTTCCCGCCGGTCATCAATAAGGGGTATTTTTTCCACTGACTCTCAAGAATTGCATATCAGGGATTCTCCAAGACCTCAAATATATTTCAAGGGTTTCTCTGGGGTAAAAAAGGTTGAGAAAAGCCGTTGTGGAGAAATCCTGCAGGTGTGGTATATACAGTACAAAGTCACATTGCTACAAACTGAAACAATGTAACTATATAAACCTGTCCATACCTGGAGTTCTCCTTTAACCACCTCCTTACCGGACCATGGTCAGAAGACGTCCTCCGGAGGAGGGGAATATGGCTGCAGCAATATGACATGACACCCCCCCCCCCCCCCAATTGTTTTTTTCAGCCGACGATTCTCTTATAGATAAAAGCGATCCGAGCGACGGATTTGCCCGCTGGATCGACTTTAGAAGCTGCGAATCCGCTTTCTCATGGTTCTCCGGCTTACCTGGATGATTGGTATCCCTGGGAACCGAACCTGCGGTTGCGGCAGCTGGTCGCAGTGATGAGCAGAGGAAAGATGGCCTCCGTTTATCTCTATGGCCTAGAAGGACTGACGCGACGTCGTTGTGATGTCACTTCCGGTTCCGGCTCAATGTAAACAAACCATTTATTTTTTCAAGCATTAAATCAATTTGAATGCTTTAGATTGTAGAGGAGAGATGTGGGGGGCTTATTGACCCCAGAACTCTCCATAAAGAGGACCTGTCACTGCTTAATTCTATTACATTCCTTGTTATAGGAATAAACGTTATAAAAAAATAAAATAAAAAAGTTTTTTTTTTCAAGGGACAGTGTACAAAATAAAATGTAATAAAATAAATAGTAAAAAAAAAAATGTAAAAAATTTAAACCGCATCCCCCCCCCCACAATGCTGCGTGCGGGTAGTGAACGCAAACGTAGGTCACGCCCACATATGTAAACGGTGTTCAAACCACACATATAAGGTATCGCCGCGATCGTTAGAGCGAGAGCAATTTTTTTAAGGGCTAGACCTCCTCTGTAACTCTAAACTGGTAACCTGTAGAAAAATTTTAAAGCGTCTTCTATGGAGATTTTTAAGTACCGTAGTTTGTTGCCATTCGGCGAGCGTGATATTTTGGGTATCTATTTACTCCGCATAACATCATATTTTACAAAAAAAAAATGGGGTATAATGTATATATTGTGTTTTTGTTCTTTTTTAAAATTCATTAAAGTGTATTTTCCCCCCAAAAATTGCATTTAAATAATCGCTGTGCAAAAAAAAAATTGCAAGGACCGCTATTTTATTTTCTAGGGTCTCTGCTAAATATATATATAATGTTTGGGGGTTCTAAGTGATTTTCTAGCAAAAAACCCCCAGATCTGTACATATATGAGAGAAGTGTCAGAATTGGCCGTGTAAGCAAGTTGTTAATATAGATACATTAACTAAGCAACTTTTTACATTTTCTCTTCATGTTTTTCTTCCGTTTTGTTCTATAAACAATTAGTAATTTATAGTAATTATGATGCAAATGATAATAATTCATCTATTTTTCTGCATGTGCTGTTTTTTTCTTTTTTTGTACTTATATTACAGGCAGCCGGTGAACACAACATCTCGCCATCAACGTCAAAACTTACTGACTGGCGTTTTCCACTTGAATTGTGGTGTTGTTGAAGATGTAGGTAGAGTGCTGAGCCGTGTTTTTAAACATATCGTTTTATGGTTCTGTTTTTACTTGATTATAATGGTTATGATACGATCGGAGGGGCGTGATAAGGGAAAAACTCTAACCCTCCTCACAAACTTTCATAACATAGTCAGATCGGGGGGGGGGGGGGGGGGTGGGGGGTGGTGGGTGCTGAAATTCCCCCGGACGGTTCCCGGCGCGTCATTTCTGAACTTGGACCGCAAGATACAAGAGTCCGGCTGAGGAAAACGTGTTTCCGGGTCATCCTTCCTGACAACTCAACCAATGTTAATAGGTGACAAAAATTTCCCGAGCTTCAGACTCATTTAACTTGAATTCTGGAATTAGTTGTAGATGTGGATTTATATCTGGTATCGATATTAAGGAAGAACCGCAAACAACAAGAAAAAAAAAAGAAAAAGCGTGAAGTCTAGCCCCAAAATCCATACAAGACCGTTATCTGAGCATGCAGCCTAGGTGGCCAGGAAAAAGATGGGAGTGGGGGGGGGGGGGTGTTGTGGGCACCCCCTTACCTAAACCATACCAAGCCACGTTCCCTCAACATGGGAGGGTCACAGGAGTGCAAAACGAACTGCAGTCCTGTGATCCTGTGATCAGGAGAAGTACATCCAAACAAGTCTTCCCCGTACTTCTCCTTTCTTCAGTTCTCCAATATCCTTTCTGTGAATTGATGCCCAAAACTTATTCCAGATGAGGTCTTACTAATGATTTGTACAGATGATATCTCTCTCTCTGGAGTCCATCCCTCTCTTATACAAGAAAGGACTTTGCTCGCTTTGGAAACCGCAGCTTGGCATTGCATGCTATTATTTTTGATCTACCAAAACACCCAGATCCTTCTCCACCATGGACTCCCCCAGATCCTTCTCCACCATTGATTCCCCCAGATCCTTCTCCACCATTGATTCCCCCAGATCCTTCTCCACCATGGACTCCCCCAGATCCTTCTCCACCATTGATTCCCCCAGATCCTTCTCCACTATGGACTCCCCCAGATCCTTCTCCACCATTGATTCCCCCAGATCCTTCTCCACCATGGACTCCCCCAGATCCTTCTCCACCATTGATTCCCCCAGATCCTTCTCCACTATGGACTCCCCCAGATCCTTCTCCACCATTGATTCCCCCAGATCCTTCTCCACCATTGATTCCCCCAGATCCTTCTCCACCATTGATTCCCCCAGATCCTTCTCCACCATGGACTCCCCCAGATCCTTCTCCACCATTGATTCCCCCAGATCCTTCTCCACCATTGATTCCCCCAGATCCTTCTCCACCATTGATTCCCCCAGATCCTTCTCCACCATGGACTCCCCCAGATCCTTCTCCACCATTGATTCCCCCAGATCCTTCTCCACCATTGATTCCCCCAGATCCTTCTCCACCATTGATTCCCCCAGATCCTTCTCCACCATGGACTCCCCCAGATCCTTCTCCACCATTGATTCCCCCAGATGCTTCTACACCATGGACTCCCCAGATTCCTCTACACCATGGACTCCCCTAGATCCTTCTACACCATTGATTCCCCCAGATCCTTCTCCACTATGGACTCCCCCAGATCCTTCTCCACCATTGATTCCCCCAGATCCTTCTCCACCATTGATTCCCCCAGATCCTTCTCCACCATGGACTCCCCCAGATCCTTCTCCACCATTGATTCCCCCAGATCCTTCTCCACCATTGATTCCCCCAGATCCTTCTCCACCATGGACTCCCCCAGATGCTTATACACCATGGACTCCCCAGATTCTTCTACACCATGGACTCCCCTAGATCCTTCTACACCAGGGGTAATCAACCTGGGGCCCTCCAGCTGTTGTGAAACTACATTTCCTATGAGGCATTGCAAGGCTGGCAGTTACAATTGCTCCCAGAGGCATTATGGGACTTGTAGTTCTGCAACAGCTGGAGGGCCCCAGGTTGCCTACCCCTGTTCTACACCATTGACTCCCCCAGATCCATCTACACCATGGACTCCCCCAGATCCTTCATCACCATTGACTTCCCCACATCCTTCTACACCATGGACTCCCCCAGATTCTTCTCCACCGTGGACTCCCCCAGATGCTTCTCCACCATGAACTCCCCTAGATCCTTCTCCACCATTGATTCCCCCAGATCCTTCTCCACCATGGACTCCCCCAGATCCTTCTCCACCAGGGGTAGGCAACCTAGAGCCCTCCAGCTGTTGTGAAACTACATTTCCCATGAGGCATTGCAAGGCTGGCAATTACAATTACTTCCAGAGGCATGATGGGACTTGTAGTTCTGCAACAGCTGGAGGGCCGCAGGTTGCCTACCCCTGTTCTACACCATTGACTTCCCCAGATCCTTCTACACTATGGACTCCCCCAGATCCTTCATCACCATGGACTCCCCCACATCCTTCTCTACCATGGACTCCCCCAGATGCTTCTCCACCATGGACTCCCCCAGTTGTAGTCCCCCTAGTATGTATGATGCATATTCTTAGCCCCCAAGTGCAGAACTTTACATTTATCAACATTAAACCTCATCTGCCACATAGTTGCCCAATTATGCAGTGCATTGAGGTCGGCTTGTAAGTTGGAGACATCCGGTGAGGACGTTATTCCTCTGCATAGCTCGGTGTCATCTGCATACAGTAGTTTGGTGCGCCTTAATATTCTCTTCATGTCTTCAGCTGTCCTTTTGTGCCCGAGCAGCCGGATAGGGTAATATTTTTATGGGCAACTTGCTTCACTCTTAATTTGCCATTAGGAGAGCTTAGTTGATGGTTGGATCTTTACCAAATTTTTGATTGAACTTTGTTGCTAACCTCATTTGTACTAAATATGCTTCTTTTCTTCTGCCCTGGTTCTTGATCCGCACAGTGACTTTGATGCTTGATTAGCCCTGGCAACAGCCTCTGAATAATCTCCCCAAGTATTTGTCTGGTTCATCCTTTGGTATTGTCATTGCCCGCCCACACACTAGCTTAGAAACCTCTATTGTTCCTTGGTCTACTTAGCTGTCATTTGCAAGGCCTTCCAAAGGAGTGCTGGCAGTGGCGTCTCTAGCTTTCATATTTAGGGGGGGCACATGGGGGGACAAGGACAAAAGTAAGGGGGCAACTATAAAACGCAATATATAGATATATCTATATATATACACCGGTATATATTACATATACATACATATACACACACACACACACATTTTATTAATGACAATGGGCATCAAATGCATAAACATGAAATATTCCTGACCATGCCCAGTGGCCGTGCTGTGTAAGCGGGAGATATTTGTAATCCGGCGGTGCTGGGGACTTATGGGCATCCTAGGCTAGTGGCTGACAGGACCCACAGGTCAGTTTCCAGCAGGACCCACAAGCTGCGTATCTGTGGGTCCTGCTGGCCACTGACCTGTGGGTCATGGTCGGAGGTCCTGCTGGCCTCAGTGGCCTGTAGGCCATGGGCAGCTCCCAGCAGGAATCACAGGCCATGAAGGGCAAGGTAGATGAGGTGTATGGGGGGGGAGATCGAATGATCAATCCTATGGGGGTGTCATGGTCTCTCACCTACCTTGCTCGGCAGACTCAGAGCCTAGCAGGACAGGACAGGTCCTCTCTTCCAAGTTCCACCTTCTCCATCCTTGCACTGCTGCTTCCTCCAGTCGTGGGGGTCGGTCAGTGATGCTGCTCCTGGGGGGTCGGTCTCAACTCCACAGTACTCTGCACTGTCTGCAGCCACCAGGCGCACCCAGGCCAGCCACGTGGTGTCCAGGCAGGCCAGGCAATATCCCACTGCGGCGATGGGAGTTGTAGGTAGCACGTAGGCTCAAGCTGGCTGCTCTCCTCTGACACCCCCCCGGGAGCTTGAGCACGCAGCCGCGGACTACAACTCCCATAAACAATAGTGGCGGCCGGCGGTTGTCATGCGACGGCAACACCACCTGGGCTAACCTCGCTTACTGGCTCACACAGTCACAGTGAGTCGTTCAAGGCGGACAGACAGCTGCGGTGCCGGCCGGCGGCCATTAATAAATGAATACATTTATTACAGACAGTGCTTAATTGGGGGGCACATGGGGGGGGCACACTGTAAAATTGGGGTGGTCGTGGCCCCCTCAGGCCCCACCCTGGTGACGCCCATGAGTGCCGGTGTCTTGCCGAGAAAGTTCCCTCGGCAGATAAGTTCCCCCCTGTACTGCGCAGGCGCAGCGCCTGCGCAGTACAAACTACTGTCAGCCGCCGGAGATAGCCGAAGCTCAAACGCTTCAATCAGCTGTACACGGCGCCTGCGCTCTGGGTCCAGGTTCCTTCCCCACCATCCAAGTGAACCTAGAGGGGGAATCTAAAAGAGCCGAGCGAAGCGAGGCCGCGCCCGAAGCGTGGCGAGCGAAGCGAGCCCGCGAGGGGCCCTCTTACAGGCGCCGTGTACAGCTGATTTTCAGCTATTCCGCTTCGGCTATTTCCGCCGGATCCTACTGAGCAGGCGCTGCGCCTGCTCAGTAGAGGGGGAACTTATCCGCCGAGCGGAACTTTCTCGGCAGAACACCGGTCTCAAAATTTCAGCTCCACCACCAGGGGCTCTCAGCCTTAGCTAGCCTCTAGAGATTCCAACCCCCATCTGGGATCCTCAATTATACTTTCATATTTTAGCGAGGTGAGCACAATTTTTTGTAGCTTCTGATCTTCAATAGGGTAGTTTGGTCTTCTCCAGGCATCTTCTATGATGACACCCTGAGAACCCAACTCCCTAAAATATATTTCTGATCTTTATTTTTGTTAAACCTGTACTTTGACATTTATGGACAACTTAGTAGGGGTATTAAGGCTGAGCTTTTTAAAGCCTGTGTTTCTTGTTTGGTTCAGGCAAGCGGGTGGGTCAAGGGTGTCAACCTGGAGGATTTCGCACTTCAGGCTCATCCACAAACATTCATCTTTTGGAGACTCTGTTGGTGAGAGCCATGCTCTTTGGTCTGAACACCTATTGTGCCAGTTATGAGGGTCTACACAGCCATTTGCTGCTTGTGGCCTAGTGGAGAGGGTTCCACCTGCTTGGCATTAGAAGGAAAGGTTCCCCTGGGTGCACACACCTTGTCTTATAGGCCTTGGGTGTGTGGCAGGATCCCCTTTGGTCTAGGTCTGGAACCACTGCTAATGGAAAAGCCTGTTGTAAGTGTGCAAATGAATCCTCACATGGACTGGGGGCCAAAATTAGTCAGGAGCTTAAAAAAGTAGTGAACGAGGACGATGGTTATTAGGCTTTAAGACCCACCGCCACCGAACATCTAACTGTAGACCTTGGCGCATGAAGTGGCTTAACAACCCGAAGCAAGGGGGGCGCTACAACAGGAGTAGCTGGAACACTCAAAGGTGGGAACACCAAAAACAGGACAGAAGCAGAGCCAGTACTTATGGTGAGGAGCTCTCACTGTTGGAGTATCCAAGTCATATAAGAAGCCAAGGCCCCACCAATAACCAAAAAAAAAACACTTTTGGGTTGACTAATCTTTATATTGGCGATTTAGGCAAAACACTATGGGTGAACGTGACCCGTGTATCACCCAAAAGCAACAAAAAGGGAAGCATGGGAAATGCCTCGCTGACCCGCAGAAAAAAACCTTAGTAAATCTATCCAAAGTGTCTAAATGAAAGTAATATCGCTTAATTTTTCAAATATCGCCCCCCAGGGGATCATCTGCATGTGGCACTTGGTCCCGTTCTGATCCATTACCCCCTTGTGCATTAAAATGCCATTTTACTTTTGTTTTGTTCTAGCTGTAGCACATCCCCAGGCAGAAGCCCAATTTATGGGCATTCCTAAGGGGGAGATACAGCAGAGATAGATCTGCCGATGTGTGGTATGTTTACTACCAGCTGCAGATCTGTTATGTAACCATTGGATTTGTTTACTAATTCATTTCTCGTCAGTGCTGCAGTGTTGTGTGGTAGATCTGCAGCTGCCCCACAACATTGACTGAGCTTGTTTCTGAGCTGCCCCTGCCCCCTGGTATGCTGAAGGATGGCATTGCAGAATTCCCTTGTGGCCAGAAACAAGCACTTCGGCATGGTTGGACAGCAGTGGGGGGAGGGGACTGTTCAACCACACTGTTCAGCAACTACATGTATCAGAACATGACCAAGAGCTTCATACCCTTCTTCCTACGGGGGATTCATAAAGATTTTTGGGTCTCCAAACTTTTAAAACAGTTTACTTTGCTTCAAAAATAGGTGTGCCAAGCTTGTAGCATCATACTCAACAAGACTGGAGGCTGTAATTGGTGCCAAAGGAGCTTCACCAAAGTATTGAGCAAAGGCTGTGATACTTATGTACATGGGAGGAGTCTGTGATACTTATGTACATGGGAGGAGCCTGCGAGACTTATGTACATGGGAGGAGCCTGTGATACTTATGTACATGGGAGGAGCCTGTGATACTTATATACATGGGAGGAGTCTGTGATACTTATGTACATGGGAGGAGCCTGCGAGACTTATGTACATGGGAGGAGCCTGTGATACTTCTGTACATGGGAGGAGTCTGTGATACTTATGTACATGGGAGGAGTCTGTGATACTTCTGTACATGGGAGGAGCCTGTGATACTTATGTACATGGGAGGAGCCTGTGATACTTCTATACATGGGAGGAGTCGGTGATACTTATGTACATGGGAGGAGCCTGTGATACTTATATACATGGGAGGAGTCTGTGATACTTATGTACATGGGAGGAGTCTGTGATACTTCTGTACATGGGAGGAGGCTGTGATACTTATGTACATGGGAGGAGCCTGTGATACTTATGTACATGGGAGGAGCCTGTGATACTTATGTACATGGGAGGGACCTGTGATACTTATGTACATGGGAGGAGCCTGTGATACTTATGTACATGGGAGGAGCCTGTGATACTTATGTACAAGGGAGGAGCCTGTGATACTTATGTACATGGGAGGAGTCTGTGATACTTATGTACATGGGAGGAGCCTGTGATACTTATGTACATGGGAGGAGCCTGTGTGTCATAAACAGGTGTGACCAGACTGTGTGGACTGCACAGAGATAACCCAAACGCATGTAAATGAATAAATAATATTTATTAAAATAAGTGATAATTCAGAAAATACAGACAGTGCAAAACCAACACAACAACCCCACTACAAACAACAATATATATATAGCAAGGGGCAATACCGGAATGACAGATGTCAGCCAGGCCAGGGTCATACACAGCAGGTCAGCAACTGAACAAGGGCAGGTTGGGAAAGGGAGATAATGGATGGGATAGGATACAGGCTCAGGAACAGGTTCAGGGTCCGATACAGGTTTACAGGATAACAGGTTCAGGATACAGGTTCAGGATACAGGTTCAGGATACAGGTTCAGGATACAGGTTCAGGATACAGGTTCAGGGCGCAAGGAAGAACGATACCAAGGCCAGCATATCAGGGCTTGCCGGGTATTTATAGGACTGACTATAATTGACTTCAAGTCACACCTGAGCGCAGAGGGTGCTGTTTGCTCCACACTGCCGGAGTGCACCCGCTGGTGGACACCGGTACTACGGCCCAAGGATGCAACAGCGCCACCAGCAGGAGAGACCTCTTACTGCAGGTCCCAGGTGTTGGAAGATACCCGCTGGTGGACACTGGTACTGCGATCCAAGAGGCCGATAGTGCCACCAACGGGTAAACCCTCTCATGACACTGTGATACTTCTGTACATGGGAGGAGCCTGTGATACTTATGTACATGGGAGGAGTCTGTGATACTTATGTACATGGGAGGAGCCTGTGATCCTTATGTACATGGGAGGAGCCTGTGATACTTATGTACATGGGAGGAGCCTGTGATACTTATGTACATGGGAGGAGTCTGTGATACTTATGTACATGGGAGGAGCCTGTGATACTTATGTACATGGGAGGAGCCTGTGATACTTATGTACATGGGAGGAGTCTGTGATACTTATGTACATGGGAGGAGCCTGTGATACTTATGTACATGGGAGGAGTCTGTGATACTTATGTACATGGGAGGAGTCTGTGATACTTATGTACATGGGAGAAGCCTGAGCTACTTATGTACATGGGAGGAGTCTGTGATACTTATGTACATGGGAGGAGTCTGTGATACTTATGTACATGGGAGGAGCCTGTGATACTTATGTAGATGGGAGGAGTCTGTGATAATTATGTACATGGGAGGAGCCTGTGATACTTATGTACATGGGAGGAGTCTGTGATACTTATGTATATGGGAGGAGCCTGTGATACTTATGTACATGGGAGGAGTCTGTGATACTTATGTACATGGGAGGAGCCTGTGATACTTATGTAGATGGGAGGAGTCTGTGATACTTATGTACATGGGAGGAGCCTGTGATACTTATGTAGATGGGAGGAGTCTGTGATACTTATGTACATGGGAGGAGTCTGTGATACTTATGTATATGGGAGGAGCCTGTGATACTTATGTACATGGGAGGAGTCTGTAATACTTATGTACATGGGAGGAGTCGATGAAACTTATGTACATGGGAGGAGTCTGTGATACTTATGTACATGGGAGGAGTCTGTGATACTTATGTACATGGGAGGAGTCGGTGATACTTATGTACATGGGAGGAGTCTGTGATACTTATGTACATGGGAGGAGTCTGTGATACTTATGTACATGGGAGGAGTCTGTGATACTTATGTACATGGGAGGAGTCTGTGATACTTATGTAGATGGGAGGAGTCTGTGATACTTATGTACATGGCAGGAGTCGGTGATACTTATGTACATGGGAGGAGTCGGTGATACTTATGTACATGGGAGGAGTCTGTGATACTTATGTACATGGGAGGAGTCTGTGATACTTATGTAGATGGGAGGAGTCTGTGATACTTATGTACATGGCAGGAGTCGGTGATACTTATGTACATGGGAGGAGCCTGTGATACTTATGTACATGGGAGGAGTCTGTGATACTTATGTACATGGGAGGAGTCTGTGATACTTATGTACATGGGAGGAGCCTGAGCTACTTATGTACATGGGAGGAGCCTGTGATACTTATGTACATGTGAGAAGTCTGTGATACTTATGTACATGGGAGGAGCCTGTGATACTTATGTACATGGGAGGAGCCTGTGATACTTATGTAAATGGGAGGGGTCTGTGATACTTATGTACATGGGAGGAGCCTGTGATACATGGGAGGAGTCGGTGATACTTATGTACATGGGAGGAGCCTGTGATATTTATGTACATGGGAGGAGTCTGTGATACTTATGTAAATGGGAGGGGTCTGTGATACTTATGTACATGGGAGGAGCCTGTGATACATGGGAGGAGTCTGTGATACTTATGTTCATGGGAGGAGCCTGTGATACATGGGAGGAGCCTGTGATACTTATGTACATGGGAGGAGCCTGTGATACATGGGAGGAGCCTGTGATACTTATGTACATGGGAGGAGCCTGTGATACATGGGAGGAGCCTGTGATACTTATGTACATAGGAGGAGTCTGTGATACTTATGTAGATGGGAGGAGTCTGTGATACTTATGTACATGGCAGGAGTCGGTGATACTTATGTACATGGGAGGAGTCTGTGATACTTATGTACATGGGAGGAGTCTGTGATACTTATGTACATGGGAGGAGCCTGAGCTACTTATGTACATGGGAGGAGCCTGTGATACTTATGTACATGGGAGGAGTCTGTGATACTTATGTACATGGGAGGAGTCTGTGATACTTATGTACATGGGAGGAGCCTGAGCTACTTATGTACATGGGAGGAGTCTGTGATACTTATGTACATGGGAGGAGCCTGTGATACTTATGTAGATGGGAGGAGTCTGTGATACTTATGTACATGGGAGGAGCCTGTGATACTTATGTAGATGGGAGGAGTCTGTGATACTTATGTACATGGGAGGAGTCTGTGATACTTATGTATATGGGAGGAGCCTGTGATACTTATGTACATGGGAGGAGTCTGTGATACTTATGTACATGGGAGGAGCCTGTGATACTTATGTACATGGGAGGAGTCTGTAATACTTATGTACATGGGAGGAGTCGATGAAACTTATGTACATGGGAGGAGTCTGTGATACTTATGTACATGGGAGGAGTCTGTGATACTTATGTACATGGGAGGAGTCGGTGATACTTATGTACATGGGAGGAGTCTGTGATACTTATGTACATGGGAGGAGTCTGTGATACTTATGTACATGGGAGGAGCCTGAGCTACTTATGTACATGGGAGGAGTCTGTGATACTTATGTAGATGGGAGGAGTCTGTGATACTTATGTACATGGCAGGAGTAGGGATGAGCCGAACACCCCCCGGTTCGGTTCGCACCAGAACCCGCGAACGGACCGCAAGTTCGCACGAACGTTAGAACCCCATTGACGTCTATGGGACTCGAACGTTCGAAATCAAAAGTGCTCATTTTAAAGGCTAATTTGCATGGTATTGTCCTAAAAAGGGTTTGGGGACCCGGGTCCTACCCCAGGGGACATGTATCAATGCAAAAAAAACTTTTAAAAACGGCCGTTTTTTCGGGAGCAGTGATTTTAATGATGCTTAAAGTAAAAAAAAAAAAGTGAAATATTCCTTTAAATATCGTACCTGGGGGGTGTCTATAGTATGCCTGTAAAGTGACGCGTGTTTCCCGTGTTTAGAACAGTCCCTGCACCAAATGTCATTTTTAAAGGAAAAAATCTCATTTAAAACTGCTTGCGGGTTTAATGTCATGTCGGGTCATGGCAATATGGATGAAAATCAGTGAGACAAACGGCATGGGTACCCCCCAGTCCATTACCAGGCCCTTTGGGTCCTGTATGGATATTAAGGGGAACCCCACACCCAAATTAAAATAAGGAAAGGTGTGGGGCCACCAGGCCCTATATACTCTGAACAGCAGTATACAGGCGGTGCAAACAAGACAGGGACTGTAGGTTTGTTGTTAAGTAGAATCTGTTTGTAATTTTGAACATTTTTAATGTGTTTAGCTCCAGCCAAAAAATCTTTTCTAAGCTTTTTGGAAAACATAGGGAAGGGTTATCTCCCCTGTGACATTTGTTTTGCGTCTTTCCTCCTCTTCAGAAGATTTCACCTCACTTTTTTGTCCCAATGAAAAATGTTTTTTGAAAATTTGGGTTTTTTTGTGGAACAAGGATTGGAAAGCATCAGTGGAAAGGAGAAATTGTTTTCCCATATTAACTCTTACATGAGAGAATTTCCCTTCCTATGGGTAGATTTCATCTCACTTCCTGTTGTCTCCTTCCGTTTGCAAGTAGGAGTCGTTTGTAAGTTAGATGTTTGAAAGTAGGGTCCTGCCCTATATACTCAGCAGAAATTTGGGCCTTAGGTGTTGCTGTGGCCAAAACACTGTAAGCCCTCACAGGGCCCTGCTGTGAAATATTAGATCAAGAATTGTAATTACATGCCCCTGTTGAACAGGAGCTGAAAAATTAGGCCTTAGGCACTGGTGCTGGTGCCACAACACTGCAACCCCTCACAGACACTCTAGTTGGAACGCAGGAACGAGCCCTGCTGCAAAGTATTGCATCAAAAATTGTAATTACACGCCCCTGTTAGACAGGGGCAGAAAAATTGGGCCTTAGGCACTGGTGCTGGTGCCACAACACTGCAACCCCTCACAGACACTCTAGTTGGAACGCAGGAACGAGCACTGCTGCAAAGTATTGCATCAAAAATTGTAATTACACGCCCCTGTTAGACAGGGGCAGAAAAATTGGGCCTTAGGCACTGGTGCTGGTGCCACAACACTGCAACCCCTCACAGACACTCTAGTTGGAACGCAGGAACGAGCCCTGCTGCAAAGTATTGCATCAAAAATTGTAATTTCACGCCCCTGTTAGACAGGGGCAGAAAAATTGGGCCTTAGGCACTGGTGCTGGTGCCACAACACTGCAACCCCTCACAGACACTCTAGTTGGAATGCAGGAACGAGCCGTGCTGCAAAGTATTGCATCAAAAATTGTAATTACACGCCCCTGTTGAACAGGGGCTGAAAAATTGTGCCTTAGGCACTGGTGGTGGCGCCCAGAACCAAAAATGTTCTTACAAGCTATCAGCGTGATGATTGAGGAGGAAGAGGATAATTACTCAGGGATAATCACTCAGCATCAGCATAGGCAGTCTTTGAAGGGATCTGAAAAAAATTATTCAGTTACATCAGCATCAGGTGCTTGGTAGCTGGTGGTGATCCAAGACTGATTCATTTTTAGGTCAGCCGATCGACCGAGTCAGTGGACAGACGCACCCTGTGATCGGTTACCACGCCTCCAGCAGCACTGAATGTACGTTCCGAAAGAACGCTGGATGCAGGACAGGCCAGTAGCTCAATTGCATACTGTGCAAGCTCTGGCCAGTGATCCATCCTCAAGACCCAGTAACCCAGAGGATTTTCGGTGGGAAAGGTGTCCAAGTCTGATCTTGCCCCTAGGTATTCCTGCACCATGTAAAACAGACGCTGGCGATGGTTGCTGGAACCGATCATACCTTGGGGCTGCGGACCAAAAAATTGTCTGAACGCATCGGTCAGACGGCCACCTTCTCCACCGCTCCTTCTTTGACTGACCGAAGCCTCAGCAACACGTTGTCCAGAAACAGGAGTTTGTAACCTCCCAGTCTCTGGGAACGCGTTGCACAGACCTTTCTGCAAGGCCTCCCGAAGATGTTTCATCCTCTGCTCCCTCTGCGATGGCAAGATAAGGTCCGCAACCTTACCCTTGTAACGTGGATCAAGGAGGGTTGCCAGCCAGTATTGGTCCTTCTCCTTGATACCACGAATACGAGGATCCTTACGCAGGCTTTGCAGGATCAGGGAGGCCATGCAGCGTAGGTTTGCTGAGGCATTCGGTCCGGAGTCCTCTGGGTCACTAAGGACAACAACGTCCGCAGCCACCTCCTCCCAGCCACGTACAAGTCCATGTGTTCCTTGGGACTGATCCCTTAAAGACTGCTGATGCTGAGTGCCAGGCTCCACCTCCATACTGACACAATCTTCCTCCTCCTCCTCCTCCTCCTCCTCGTCCTCTTCCTGTGTGATCGGCGGGCACGCAGGAACACTGTCTGGATAAAGGGGGCCTTGAGAGCTAAGGAAGTCCTCCTCTTCCTGCCTCTGTTCTGCCTCAAGTGCCCTGTCCATTATTCCACGCAGCGTGTGCTCCAACAGGTGGACAAGGGGGACAGTGTCACTGATGCATGCACTGTCAGTGCTCACCATCCTCGTGGCCTCCTCGAATGGTGACAGGACAGTGCATGCATCCCTGATCATGGCCCACTGGCGTGGGGAAAAAAAACCAAGGTCCCCTGACCCTGTCCTGGTGCCATAGTCGCACAGGTACTCATTGATGGCCCTCTGCTGCGTGTGCAGCCGCTGCAGCATGGCCAACGTCGAGTTCCACCTGGTGGGCATGTCACAGATTAGGCGGTTCTTGGGCAGGTTAAACTCCTTTTGGAGGTCCGTCAGCCGAGCACTGGCATTATATGACCGGCGGAAATGCACAGAGACTTTCCTGGCCTGCCTCAGGACATCCTGTAAGCCCGGGTACCTGCCCAAGAACCGCTGCACCACCAAGTTAAGGACGTGAGCCAAACAGGGCAAATGGGTCAGTTGTCCCTGTCGGAGGGCAGAGAGGAGGTTGGTGCCATTGTCGCAAACCACCATTCCTGCCTTAAGTTGGCGTGGCGTCAACCACCTCTGAACCTGCCCCTGCAGAGCTGACAGAACCTCTGCCCCAGTGTGGCTCCTGTCCCCCAAGCACACCAGCTCAAGCACCGCATGGCATCTTTTGGCCTGCGTACTTGCGTAGCCCCTTGAACGCCTACGGAGCACCGCTGGTTCCGAGGAAGAGGCCATGGAGGAAGAAGAAGAGGAGGGGGTGGAGGAGAGAGGTGTGTCACAATCAGCATTTTGGAGGCGTGGTGGCGGAACAACCTCCAACACTACTGCACCTTGTCCTGCATCCTTCCCAGCTGCCAGCAGAGTCACCCAATGCGCCGTGAAACTTAAGTAACGTCCCTGTCCATGCCTGCTGGACCATGAGTCAGCGGTAATATGCACCTTACCGCTGACCGCCCTGTCCAGCGAGGCATGGACATTGCCTTCCACATGCCGGTAGAGAGCCGGAATCGCCTTCCGTGAGAAAAAGTGGCGTTTGGGTACCTGCCACTGAGGAACCGCACATTCCACAAACTCACGGAAGGGGGCAGAGTCTACCAACTGAAAAGGCAGCAGTTGAAGTGCTAGCAATTTTGCCAAGCTAGCATTCAACCGCTGGGCATGTGGATGGCTGGGAGCAAACTTCTTTCGGCGGTGCAGCAGCTGGGGCAGGGAAATTTGCCTGGTACAATCTGACGTCGGTGTACCAAAAGCAGATTGCCCACAAGTACTTGGCTGTGACACACCTAATTCTACACCTTCATTCCTCTCACTGCAGGTCTCAGAGAGGACTGGAGGTCTAGTGGGGTTGGAAATCTCAGCTGATGAGGAGCAAGGAGAGATCGTCTTTGTTCTTTGGTGTGGGTCTTTCAGATACGCTTGCCAACGAACTGCATGGCAGGTCAACATATGTCTGGTCAAGCATGTGGTACCCAAGCGGGAGATGTTTTGGCCACGCGAGATACGCTTGAGACATATGTTGCAAATAGCAGCGGTGCGATCTGATGCACTCGTCTCAAAAAAGGCCCACACCAAAGAACTTTTTGAATAACGCGCAGAGACTGCAGCGCCCTGCACATGTGGAGCTTTGGGGTGTGATGCAGTCAATGTGCTGCCCTTAGGCTGGCCCCTGGAGGGCATCCTGCCTAGTTGGTGATGTGCCACCTCCTCCTCCTCCTCCTCCTCCTCCTCTCTCCTATCAGGCACCCACGTTGAGTCAGTGACCTCATCATCCCCTCCCTCCTCATCACTGGAGCAAACCTGGCAGTATGCTGCAGCAGGGGGAGCATGACTGCCAGATTGCTGTCCTTCTTGGGCACCCCCTCTGTCCGTGCTCATGTTACTGCCTTCATCGAGCTCAGTATCATCATCAGAGCCTTCCAAACGCTGGGCATCCTCCTGGAGCATGTACCCAACACTGTGGTCAAACAGTTCGAGGGAATCCTCATGAGGACATGGTGGAGCTAGGGAAGGAGTCACTGATGACATTGAGCTGAGGGAAGAGGCCGCTGCTTTGCCAGACAAAGCACCCTGGGCATGGGTGAGAGAGGATGAGGAGGATGAGGACGGCTTGGTCATCCACTCGACCAAGTCTTCCGCATGTTGCGGCTCAACACGGCCAGCTGCCGAAAAAAAGGCCAAGCGTGTCCCATGGCCACGTGCTGATGAGGATGCACCGTCTCCACGACCAGCACTAGACACAGAGCCTGCTTGCCCTCTCTTATTGGCTTGTGACTGTCTGCCTCTCCTTCTTGGCCTTCCAGACATACTAATGGCCTGTAGCTGCACTAAGCTGGGATAGAACACCTGTAATTTTCTTCAGGTAGCTTTATATACTGTAACCAGACAAGCCTGCCTGTCAGTAGGAAGATAACAGGAACGGATCTAGCTAAACACTGTGAGCAGGACGCACTGCACTAAATGTATATAGCAGGAACGGATCTAGCTGAACACTGTGAGCAGGACACACTGTACTAAATGTAAATAGTCTAGCTGCCTGACCGTGGTACTAATAGGATCAAAAAGAACACCTGTAATTTTCTTCAGGTAGCTTTATATACTGTAACCAGACAAGCCTGCCTGTCAGTAGGAAGATAACAGGAACGGATCTAGCTGAACACTGTGAGCAGGACGCACTGCACTAAATGTAAATACCAGGAACGGATCTAGCTGAACACTGTGAGCAGGACGCACTGCACTGAATGTAAATAGCAGGAACGGATCTAGCTGAACACTGTGAGCAGGACGCACTGCACTGAATGTAAATAGCAGGAACGGATCTAGCTGAACACTGTGAGCAGGACGCACTGCACTGAATGTAAATAGCAGGAACGGATGTAGCTGAACACTGTGAGCAGGACGCACTGCACTAAATGTAAATACCAGGAACGGATCTAGCTGAACACTGTGAGCAGGACGCACTGCACTGAATGTAAATAGCAGGAACGGATCTAGCTGAACACTGTGAGCAGGACGCACTGCACTGAATGTAAATAGCAGGAACGGATGTAGCTGAACACTGTGAGCAGGACGCACTGCACTAAATGTAAATACCAGGAACGGATCTAGCTGAACACTGTGAGCAGGACGCACTGCACTGAATGTAAATAGCAGGAACGGATCTAGCTGAACACTGTGAGCAGGACGTACTGCACTAAATGTATATAGCAGGAACGGATCTAGCTGAACACTGTGAGCAGGACGCACTGCACTGAATGTAAATAGCAGGAACGGATCTAGCTGAACACTGTGAGCAGGACGCACTGCACTAAATGTAAATAGTCTAGCTGCCTGACCGTGGTACTAATAGGATCAAATAGAACACCTGTAATTTTCTTCAGGTAGCTTTATATACTGTAACCAGACAAGCCTGCCTGTCAGTAGGAAGATAACAGGAACGGATCTAGCTGAACACTGTGAGCAGGACGCACTGCACTAAATGTAAATACCAGGAACGGATCTAGCTGAACACTGTGAGCAGGACGCACTGCACTGAATGTAAATAGCAGGAACGGATCTAGCTGAACACTGTGAGCAGGACGCACTGCACTGAATGTAAATAGCAGGAACGGATCTAGCTGAACACTGTGAGCAGGACGCACTGCACTGAATGTAAATAGCAGGAACGGATGTAGCTGAACACTGTGAGCAGGACGCACTGCACTAAATGTAAATACCAGGAACGGATCTAGCTGAACACTGTGAGCAGGACGCACTGCACTGAATGTAAATAGCAGGAACGGATCTAGCTGAACACTGTGAGCAGGACGCACTGCACTGAATGTAAATAGCAGGAACGGATGTAGCTGAACACTGTGAGCAGGACGCACTGCACTAAATGTAAATACCAGGAACGGATCTAGCTGAACACTGTGAGCAGGACGCACTGCACTGAATGTAAATAGCAGGAACGGATCTAGCTGAACACTGTGAGCAGGACGTACTGCACTAAATGTATATAGCAGGAACGGATCTAGCTGAACACTGTGAGCAGGACGCACTGCACTGAATGTAAATAGCAGGAACGGATCTAGCTGAACACTGTGAGCAGGACGCACTGCACTAAATGTAAATACCAGGAACGGATCTAGCTGAACACTGTGAGCAGGACGCACTGCACTGAATGTAAATAGCAGGAACGGATCTAGCTGAACACTGTGAGCAGGACGCACTGCACTGAATGTAAATAGCAGGAACGGATCTAGCTGAACACTGTGAGCAGGACGCACTGCACTGAATGTAAATAGCAGGAACGGATGTAGCTGAACACTGTGAGCAGGACGCACTGCACTAAATGTAAATACCAGGAACGGATCTAGCTGAACACTGTGAGCAGGACGCACTGCACTGAATGTAAATAGCAGGAACGGATGTAGCTGAACACTGTGAGCAGGACGCACTGCACTAAATGTAAATACCAGGAACGGATGTAGCTGAACACTGTGAGCAGGACGCACTGCACTAAATGTAAATAGCAGGAACGGATCTAGCTGAACACTGTGAGCAGGACGCACTGCACTGAATGTAAATAGCAGGAACGGATCTAGCTGAACACTGTGAGCAGGACACACTGCACTAAATAGTCTAGATAGAAGATAACAGGAACGGATCTAGCTAAACTGAATACAGTGTATATATATATATACACAACACCTGGGATGCATATATATACACAATACACTGTAAGTGCAGCTAACTGACTGACTGTTCTGCCTAATCTATCTAACTCAAATCAAATGACACTGTCTCTCTCTCTCTCTCTATCTCTCAGCACACCGGAACACACACTACACAGGGCCGCCGTGCAGGCGGCCTTATATAGTGTGGGGTGTGTACTAAATCCCCTGAGCCATAATTGGCCAAAGCCACCCTGGCTTTGGCCAATTACAGCTCTCTCTACTGACGGCGCTGTGATTGGCCAAGCATGCGGGTCATAGTGCATGCTTGGCCAATCATCAGCCAGCAATGCACTGCGATGCCGCAGTGAATTATGGGCCGTGACGCGCCACACGAATTTGGCGCGAACGGCCCATATCGTTCGCAATTCGACGGACGGTCGAACAGCCGATGTTCGAGTCGAACATGGGTTCGACTCGAACACGAAGCTCATCCCTAGGCAGGAGTCGGTGATACTTATGTACATGGGAGGAGTCTGTGATACTTATGTACATGGGAGGAGTCTGTGATACTTATGTACATGGGAGGAGTCTGTGATACTTATGTACATGGGAGGAGCCTGAGCTACTTATGTACATGGGAGGAGCCTGTGATACTTATGTACATGTGAGAAGTCTGTGATACTTATGTACATGTGAGAAGTCTGTGATACTTATGTACATGGGAGGAGCCTGTGATATTTATGTACATGGGAGGAGTCTGTGATACTTATGTAAATGGGAGGGGTCTGTGATACTTATGTACATGGGAGGAGCCTGTGATACTTATGTACATAGGAGGAGCCTGTGATACTTATGTACATGGGAGGAGTCTGTGATACTTATGTACATGGGAGGAGCCTGTGATATTTATGTACATGGGAGGAGTCTGTGATACTTATGTAAATGGGAGGGGTCTGTGATACTTATGTACATGGGAGGAGTCTGTGATACTTATGTATATGGGAGGAGCCTGTGATACTTATGTACATGGGAGGAGTCTGTGATACTTATGTACATGGGAGGAGCCTGTGATATTTATGTACATGGGAGGAGTCTGTGATACTTATGTATATGGGAGGAGCCTGTGATACTTATGTACATGGGAGGGGTCTGTGATACTTATGTACATGGGAGGAGCCTGTGATATTTATGTACATGGGTATGTAAATGGGAGGGGTCTGTGATACTTATGTACATGGGAGGAGCCTGTGATACATGGGAGGAGTCTGTGATACTTATGTTCATGGGAGGAGCCTGTGATACATGGGAGGAGCCTGTGATACTTATGTACATGGGAGGAGCCTGTGATACATGGGAGGAGCCTGTGATACTTATGTACATGGGAGGAGCCTGTGATACATGGGAGGAGCCTGTGATACTTATGTACATGGGAGGAGTCTGTGATACTTATGTACATGGGAGGAGTCTGTGATACTTATGTACATGGGAATTTTTTCCTTTTTTATTTTTAATAAATTTGCAAATCTTTCAAACAAACTTTTCTCACGTTGTCATTATGGGGGATTTTTTTGTAGAATTTTTAGGAAAATAACGAATTGAATCCATTTTGGAATAAGGCTGTAACATAAGAAAATGTGGAAAAAGTGAAGCGTTGTGAATACTTTCCGGCTGCTCTGTATCAGTGGAAGGCTCCAAGGGCCAGATAATGGGTAGAAATGGGCCGCATGCAGCCTGTGGGTTAGAATTCGGAGACCTCTGATATAAACAGACAATCCAGTCTGCAGTGGAGAAATAAAGAGAAGAATATGATTGGCCGCTGTGGACGGTTCCTCTGCGTTCTCGCACACCTGCACTGCTGGAAGCCGTCCCTGGAAGGTATAATTAGAGTGACAGTTGTGTAGTTCCCTCTCTGCCGCTTACAGTAATCTAGGCAAATCTTCTGTTCTGCAGACAGAAGTGCGGTTTGATGTGGGGACGCAGCGACCTCTTTACGACTGGAACACGCAGATGCAGTCACTCCAGCGAGACGAGAAAAAAAAAACACATCGCTGTCAGTTTTCAGTTTGCAGCGCGCAAAGCCACAATCACCACACCGGCCGCTCTACTGAATGATGAATAAGTTCCTCTGAAATGTACAATCACACCCCTTCACATTGGGGCAGCTTTATAAAGGGGTCATTTTCTTGTTTTTCTTCTTCAAGTTTAACTATTTTCCATTCGCCTGGCTGAGAAAAACATGTTCAGCACTTTGTCCTGAGAGTTGTTTTTATATTTATTTTTTTATTCTGTTGATATTGTTGAGTCATTTTTTTCTTTTATGTTTTCATATTCTGTTGATTTTGTTTAGTCATTATTTTATTTTATTTTTTAATTTTCTGTTGATTTTATTAAGTCATTTTTTATTTAATTTTTTCATATTCTGTTGATTTTGTTGAGTCATTTTTTATTTAATTTTTTCATATTCTGTTGATTTTGTTAATCATTATTTTAAATGTTTTTTTCATATTCTGTTGATTTTGTTGAGACATTTTTTATATTTTTTTTATTTTTTATATTCTGCTGATTTTGTTGTGTCGCTTTTTAAAAAAAAAAAAAAAATCTTTCATATTTTTTGTTGATTTTGTTGAATCTTTTTATTTTTTTTCATATTTTGTTGATTTTGTTAAGTCATTTTTTTTCACTTTACATTGATTTTGTTGTGTCACTTTAAAAAAAAAAAAAATTCTTTCATATTTTTTGTTGATTTTGTTGAATCTTTTTATTTTTTTTTCATATTTTGTTGATTTTTTTCATTTCACATTGATTTTGTTAAGTCATTTATTTATTTTATGTTTTCATATTCTGCTGACTTTGTTGTCATTTATTTTTATTTTTTCATTATCTGTTGATTTTGTTAAGTTACATAGTTACATGGTAACTAAGTAATTATTTTATTTTATTTTTTCATATTCTGTTGGTTTTGTTGGGTCACTTTTTAAAAAAAATGATTTTGTATTTTGTTGAATCTTTGTTTTTTCAAATTTTGTTTCACCTTTTTAAGGCAATGCCTTCAGAATCCTTCCATTAAAATGTATAAATTATAATATATATATACTATTTTTGCTCTGCCACCTCTACCATGTAATTCTAAATGCCAAGCCAATAAATACGTAAAGAGCTGCCACCACCACTTAAGTATAACTCCCCAGACAAATGTATAAAGCGGGTTTCCAAACTTTCTAAACAAAGGGCCATTTTCCTGTCCTTCAGACTTTGGGGGGGCCGCACTGTGACCATCGGAAGTAAGAAATGTACCAGCATCAGTTGGAGTAAACAATGCCCCATCTTTGGTATCAGTGAGAGGAATTGTGCCCCATCATTGGTGTCATTGGGCCCCATTGCTGGTGTCAGTGGGGGGGAACTGTACCCCATTGCTGGTGTCATTGGGAGAAATTGTGCCCCATCATTGGTGTCATTGGGCCCCATTGCTGGTGTCAGTGGGGGGAACTGTGCACCCCTTGCACCCACCGTGTTTTTCAGGCTCTGCACTCCCATCGGTGGACCTGGGACCAGCATGGCAGGTAGCGGGAAAGGGGGCCATCTAACATCCATTTGCTGATCTCCCCTTTCTACTAAGAACCTGGAAGCGATGGGTATGTCACTTACGGTTTCCAATGTCACTTTCTCTGGCTGATCTGGTCAGGGAGGAATCTAATGGAGGGTGATCTGCATTCCATTGGCTTAATTTGAGGGTGACATCAGGGGGCTAACATACTTTTTTTTTTAGAAACAGGTGAGACATCAGGCGCCTAAAAGGCCTTTTTTTTTAGAAAGATGTGAGATATCAGGGGTCTAAAAGACCTCTTGTTGAAAGAGGGGAAACATCAGGGGCCTAAAAGAGCTTTTTAAGAAAGAGGTAAGACATCAGGGGCCCAAAAGACCTTTTAAAGAAAGAGGTGAGGCATTAGGGGTCTACAAGACCTTTTTAAGAAAGAGGAGAGACATCAGGGGTCTAAAATAAAATACCGTTTGTAGAAAGAGGTGAGGTATCAGGGTCTAAAAGACATTTTAAAGAAAGAGGAGAGACATCAGGGGTCTAAAAGACCTTTTTAAGAAAGAGGAGAGACATCAGGGGCCTAAAAGACCTTTTTTTAAGAAAGAGGTGAGACATCAGGTGTCTAAAAGACTTTTTTTTAAGAAAGAGGAGAGACATCAGGGGCCTAAAAGACCTTTTTTTTAGAAAGACGGAAGATATCAGGGGTCTAAAAGACCTTTTGTGCAAAGAGGTGAGACATCAGGGGTCTAAAAGACCTTTTTAAGAAAAAGGTGAGACATCAGGGGTCTAAAAGACCTTTTGAGTAAAGAGGGGAGACATCAGGGGCCTAAAAGACCTTTTTAAGAAAGAGGTGAGACATCAGGTGTCTAAAAGACTTTTTTTTAAGAAAGAGGAGAGACATCCGGGGCCTAAAAGACCTTTTTTTAGAAAGACGGAAGATATCAGGGGTCTAAAAGACCTTTTGTGCAAAGAGGTGAGACATCAGGGGTCTAAAAGACCTTTTTAAGAAAAAGGTGAGACATCAGGGGTCTAAAAGACCTTTTTAAGAAAAAGGTGAGACATCAGGGGTCTAAAAGACCTTTTGAGTAAAGAGGGGAGACATCAGGGGCCTAAAAGACCTTTTTAAGAAAGAGGTGAGACATCAGGGGTCTAAAGAACCTTTTGAGTGAAGAGGGGAGACATCAGGGGTCTAAAAGACCTTTTTAAGAAAGAGGTGAGACATCAGGGGTCTAAAGAACCTTTTAAGAAAAGAGGGGAGACATCAGGGGCCTAAAATACCTTTTGAAGAAAGAAATGAAACATCAGGGGTCTAAAATACTTTAGAAATAAAAAGTGATTGGACACAGCGGGAGCCAATCAGCGGGTCCAGGGGACACGATGCCCGCAGGGAACCCGGCAATCATTTGTAGAGAAGCAGAACATCGATCTTCCTATATAAACAAGGGAAAGAGAGAGATCTTGAGTTTCTGATGAGCAGGAACACAGATCTCTCTCTTTATCCAATCAAAGCACCCCCCCCCCCCCACACACACACACACACAGTCAGCTAACACACCCAGGGAGAACACTTAACCCTCTGATCACCCCGATGTGATTTGGGACACTGACTTGATCTGATCATCCCTTCTCAGCCAGTGTCATTAGTACAGTGACAGTGCATATTTTTTAGCACTGATCACTGTATTGGTGTCACTGGTCCCCAAAAAAGTGTCAAAAGTCTCAGTTAGCGTTCGATTTGCCCGCCGCAATATCGCAGTCTTGCTATAATTCACTGATCGGCGCTATTGCTAGTAAAAAAAACAAAAATAAAAATTCTATAAAAATATCCCATAGTTTGTAGACGTGGTAACTTTTGTGCAAACTAATCAATATACCAATCAATATGCCAATCAATATACGCTTATTGGGATTTTTTTTTTTGCAAAAACATGGAGCAGAATACAATTTGGAATAAATTGATGATGAAATTTGTTTTTTTTTACATTTTTTTTTTTGGATGTTTTATAGCAGAAAGTAAAAAAATATAGTTTTTTTTCAAAATTGTCGATCATTTTTTGTTTATATGGCAGAAAGAGAAAAACTGCAGAGGCGATCGAATCCCACCAAAAGAAAGCTCTATTGGTGGGGGAAAAAGGACATCAATTTTATTTGTGTACAGCGTTGTTGGGGTCTTGCCCTTACTCAAGATGGCCGCAGCCAGAAATGCCAAAATGCCCGGTGGGGGGAGGGGGTTAAGGTGATTTCTCAATAAAATAAAGCATGGAGACATGGAGGGATGGATGGAGACATGGATGGATGGATGGAGACATGGATGGATGGATGGATGGAGACATGGATGGATGGAGACATGGATGGATGGATGGATGGATGGATGGAGACATGGATGGATGGATGGATGGAGACATAAATGGATGGGTGGAGACAGGGAGGGATGGATGGAGACAGGATGGATGGAGACATGGATGGATGGATGGATGGATGATAGAGACATGGATGGATGGAGACATGGATGGATGGAGACATAGATGGATGGATGGAGACAGGGAGGGATGGATGGATGGATGGAGACATGGATGGATAGAGACATGGATGGATGGAGACATGGATGGATGGATGGATGGAGACATGGATGGAGACATGGATGGATGGATGGATGGATGGATGGATGGAGACATGGATGGATGGTGACATGGATGGATGTAGACATGGATGGATGGTGACATGGATGGAGACAGGGAGGGATGGAGGGATGGATGGTGACATGGATGGATAGAGACATGGATGGATGGTGACATGGATGGAGACAGGGAGGGATGGAGGGATGGATGGTGACATGGATGGATAGAGACATGGATGGATGGATGGATGGATGGATGGATGGAGACATGGATGGATGAATGGAGACAGGGAGGGATGGATGGATGGTGACATGGATGGATGGATGGAGACATGGATGGATGGATGACATGGATGGATGGATGGAGACATGGATGGATGGATGGATGGATGGAGACATGGATGGATGGAGACATGGATGGATGGATGGAGACATGGATGGATGGTGACATGGATGGATGGTGACATGGATGGATGGAGACATCGATGAATTGATGGATGGATGGATGGATGGTGACATGGATGGAGACAGGGAGGGATGGAGGGATGGATGGTGACATGGATGGATAGAGACATGGATGGATGGATGGATGGATGGATGGAGACATGGATGGATGAATGGAGACAGGGAGGGATGGATGGATGGTGACATGGATGGATGGATGGAGACATGGATGGATGGATGACATGGATGGATGGATGGAGACATGGATGGATGGATGGATGGATGGAGACATGGATGGATGGAGACATGGATGGATGGATGGAGACATGGATGGATGGTGACATGGATGGATGGTGACATGGATGGATGGAGACATCGATGAATTGATGGATGGATGGATGGATGGTGACATGGATGGATGGATGGAGACATAGATGAATGGATGGATGGAAGGAGACATGGATAGTTGGATGGAGACAGGGAGGGATGGAGGGATGGATGGTGACATGGATGGATAGAGACATGGATGGATGGATGGATGGATGAATGGAGACAGGGAGGGATGGATGGATGGTGACATGGATGGATGGAGACATGGATGGATGGATGACATGGATGGATGGATGGAGACATGGATGGATGGATGGATGGATACATGGATGGATGGAGACATGGATGGATGGATGGAGACAGGGAGGGATGGAGGGATGGATGGTGACATGGATGGATAGAGACATGGATGGATGGATGGATGGATGGATGAATGGAGACAGGGAGGGATGGATGGATGGTGACATGGATGGATGGATGGAGACATGGATGGATGG
Source organism: Lithobates septentrionalis (assembly GCA_037952835.1). NCBI lineage: Eukaryota > Metazoa > Chordata > Amphibia > Anura > Ranidae > Lithobates > Lithobates septentrionalis. The sequence continues at coordinate 123,929 of JBBDGP010003522.1, forward strand.
ATGACATGGATGGATGGATGGAGACATGGATGGATGGATGGATGGATACATGGATGGATGGAGACATGGATGGATGGATGGAGACAGGGAGGGATGGAGGGATGGATGGTGACATGGATGGATAGAGACATGGATGGATGGATGGATGGATGAATGGAGACAGGGAGGGATGGATGGATGGTGACATGGATGGATGGATGGAGACATGGATGGATGGATGACATGGATGGATGGATGGAGACATGGATGGATGGATGGATGGATACATGGATGGATGGAGACATGGATGGATGGATGGATGGAGACATGGATGGATGGATGGAGACATGGATGGATGGATGGATGGATGGAGACATGGATGGATGGAGACATGGATGGAGGGATGGAGACATGGATGGATGAATGGACACAGGGAGGGATGGATGGTGACATGGATAGTTGGATGGATGGATGGATGGATGGATGGATGGAGACATGGATGGATGGATGGATGGATGGAGACATGGATGGATGGTGACATGGATGGATGTAGACATGGATGGAGACAGGGAGGGATGGATGGATGGATGGATGGAGACATGGATGGATGAATGGAGACAGGGAGGGATGGATGGATGGTGACATGGATGGATGGATGGAGACATGGATGGATGGATGACATGGATGGATGGATGGAGACATGGATGGATGGATGGATGGATGGAGACATGGATGGATGGAGACATGGATGGATGGATGGAGACATGGATGGATGGTGACATGGATGGATGGAGACATCGATGAATTGATGGATGGAAGGAGACATGGATAGTTGGATGTAGACATGGATGGATGGATGGAGACAGGGAGGGATGGAGGGATGGATGGTGACATGGATGGATAGAGACATGGATGGATGGATGGATGGATGAATGGAGACAGGGAGGGATGGATGGATGGATGGTGACATGGATGGATGGATGGAGACATGGATGGATGGATGACATGGATGGATGGATGGAGACATGGATGGATGGATGGATGGATACATGGATGGATGGAGACATGGATGGATGGATGGAGACATGGATGGATGGATGGAGACATGGATGGAGACATGGATGGATGGATGGAGACATGGATGGATGGATGGATGGATGGAGACATGGATGGATGGAGACATGGATGGAGGGATGGAGACATGGATGGATGAATGGACACAGGGAGGGATGGATGGTGACATGGATAGTTGGATGGATGGATGGATGGATGGATGGAGACATGGATGGATGGATGGAGACATGGATGGATAGATGGATGGTGACATGGATGGATGGAGACATGGATGGATGGATGGATGGAGACAGGGAGGGATGGATAGAGACATGGATGGATGGATGGATGGAGACATGGATGGATGGATGGAGACATGGATGGATGGATGGATGGAGACATGGATGGATGGAGACATGGATGGATGGATGGATGGAGACATGGATGGAGACATGGATGGAGACATGGATGGATGGATGGTTGGATGGAGACATGGATGGATGGATGGAGACATGGATGGATGGATGGTTGGATGGAGACAGGGAGGGATGGATGGTTGGATGGAGACGTGGATGGATGGATGGATGGATGGAGACATGGATGGATGGATGGTTGGATGGAGACGTGGATGGATGGATGGATGGATGAATGGAGACATGGATGGATGAATGGAGACAGGGAGGGATGGATGGATGGAGACATGGATGGATGGATGACATGGATGGATGGATGGATGGAGACATGGATGGATGGATGGATGGAGACATGGATGGATGGAGACATGGATGGATGGATGGAGACATGGATGGATGGATGGATGGATGGAGACATGGATGGATGGAGACATGGATGGATGGAGACATGGATGGATGGATGGAGACATGGATGGATGGATGGATGGATGGATGGAGACATGGATGGATGGATGGATGGATGGAGACATGGATGGAGACATGGATGGAGACATGGATGGAGACATGGATGGATGGATGGAGACATGGATGGATGGAGACATGGATGGATGTATGGATGGATGGAGACAGGGAGGGATGGAGACATGGATGGATGGATGGAGACATGGATGGATGGAGACATGGATGGATGGATGGATGGATGGATGGAGACATGGATGGATGGAGACATGGATGGATGGATGGATGGATGGATGGATGGAGACAGGGAGGGATGGAGACATGGATGGATGGATGGATGGATGGAGACATGGATGGATGGAGACATGGATGGATGGATGGATGGATGGATGGATGGATGGATGGATGCATGGAGACATGGATGGATGGATGGATGGAGACATGGATGGATGGATGGATGGATGGAGACATGGATAGTTGGATGGAGACATGGAGGGATGGATGGAGACAGGGAGGGATGGATGGATGGAGACATGGATGGATGGAGACATGGATGGATGGATGGAGACATGGATGGATGAATGGAGACAGGGAGGGATGGATGGATGGAGACATGGATGGATGGAGACATGGATGGATGGTGACATGGATGGATGGATGGTGACATGGATTGATGGATGGATGAATGGAGACATGGATGGATGGAGACATGGATGGATGGATGGATGGATGGAGACATGGATGGATGGAGACATGGATGGATGGTGACATGGATGGATGGATGGTGACATGGATGGATGGATGGTGACATGGATGGAGACATGGATGGATGGATGGAGACATGGATGGATGGTGACATGGATGGATGGATGGTGACATGGATTGATGGATGGATGAATGGAGACATGGATGGATGGAGACATGGATGGATGGATGGAGACATGGATGGATGGTGACATGGATGGATGAATGGAGACATGGATGGATGGATGGATGGAGACATGGATGGATGGAGACATGGATGGATGGATGGATGGAGACATGGATGGATGGATGGATGGATGGATGGAGACATGGATGAATGGAGACATGGATGGATGGATGGAGACATGGATGGATGGATGGATGGATGGAGGGAGACATGGATGGATGGAGACATGGATGGATGGATGGATGGATGGATGGAGACATGGATGGATGGATGAATGGAGACATGGATGGATGGATGGATGGATGGATGGATGGAGACATGGATGGATGGAGACATGGATGGATGGATGGAGACATGGATGGATGGATGAATGGAGACATGGATGGATGGATGGATGGATGGATGGAGACATGGATGGATGGAGACATGGATGGATGGATGGTGACATGGTTGGATGGATGGATGGATGGATGGATGGATGTTGACAGGGAGGGATGGATGGAGACAGGGAGGGAAGGAGACATGGATGGATGGATGGATGGTGACATTGATGGATGGATGGAGACATGGATGGATGGATGGATGGATGGATGGAGACAGGGATGGATGGATAAAGACATGGATGGATGGATGGATGGATGGTGACATGGATGGATGGATGGATGGAGACATGGATGGATGGATAGATGGATGAATGGAGACATGGATGGATGGATGGAGACATTGATGGATGGATGGATGGATGGATGGTGACATGGATGGATGGATGGATGGATGGAGACATGGATGGATGGATGGAGACATGGATGGATGGATGGAGACATGGATGGATGGAGACATGGATGGATGGATGGAGACATGGATGGATGGATGGATGGATGGTGACATGGATGGATGGAGACATGGATGGATGTATGAATGGAGACATGGATGGATGTATGAATGGAGACATGGATGGAGACATGGATGGATGGATGGATGGATGGATAGATGGATGGATGGATGGAGACATGGATGGATGGAGACATGGATGGATGGATGGAGACATGGATGGATGGATGGAGACATGGATGGATGGAGACATGGATGGATGGAGACATGAAAGGATGGAGACATGGAGGGATGGAGACATGGATGGATGGAGACATGGATGGATGGAGACATGAAAGGATGGAGACATGGATGGATGGAGACATGGATGGATGGAGACATGGATGGATGGATGGAGACATGGATGGATTGATGGAGACCGGGAGGGATGGATGGATGGTGACATGGATAGTTGGATGGATGGATGGAGACATGGAGGGATGGAGACATGGATGGATGGAGACATGGATGGATGGAGACATGGATGGATGGATGGAGACATGGATGGATTGATGGAGACCGGGAGGGATGGATGGATGGTGACATGGATAGTTGGATGGATGGATGGATGGATGGAGATATGGATGGATGGATGGAGACCTGGATGGAGACATGGATGGATGGAGACATGGATGGATGGAGACATTGATGGATGGATGGATGGATGGATGGAGACATGGATGGAGACATGAATGGAGACATGGATGGATGGATGGATGGAGACATGGATGGATGGATGTATGAATGGAGACATGGATGGATGGATGGATGGAGACATGGATGGATGGATGGATGGTGACATGGATGGATGGTGACATGGATGGATGGGGATTTGGATGGAGGGATGGATGGTGACATGGATGGATGGAGACATCAATGGGGACATGGATGGATGGATGGAGACATGGATGGATGGATGGAGACCGGGAGGGATGGATGGATGGTGACATGGATAGTTGGATGGATGGATGGATGGATGGAGATATGGATGGATGGATGGAGACCTGGATGGAGACATGGATGGATGGAGACATGGATGGATGGAGACATTGATGGATGGATGGATGGATGGATGGAGACATGGATGGAGACATGAATGGAGACATGGATGGATGTATGAATGGAGACATGGATGGATGGATGGATGGAGACATGGATGGATGGATGGTGACATGGATGGATGGTGACATGGATGGATGGGGATTTGGATGGAGGGATGGATGGTGACATGGATGGATGGAGACATGGATGGGGACATGGATGGATGGAGACATGGATGGATGGAAGGAGACATGGATAGTTGGATGGAGACATGGAGGGATGGATGGAGACATGGATGGAGACATGGATGGATGGATGGAGACATGGATGGATGAATGGAGACAGGGAGGGATGGATGGATGGATGGATGGATGGAGACATGGATGGATGGAGACATGGATGGATGGTGACATGGATGGATGGATGGATGAATGGAGACATGGATGGATGGAGACATGGATGGATGGATGGATGGATGGATGGAGACATGGATGGATGGTGACATGGATGGATGGATGGATGGTGACATGGATGGATGGATGGTGACATGGATGGAGACATGGATGGATGGATGGATGGATGGTGACATGGATGGATGGATGGAGACATGGATGGATGGTGACATGGATGGATGGATGGTGACATGGATTGATGGATGGATGAATGGAGACATGGATGGATGGAGACATGGATGGATGGAGACATGGATGGAGACATGGATGGATGGTGACATGGATGGATGGATGGATGGATGGTGACATGGATGGATGGATGGTGACATGGATGGATGGTGACATGGATGGATGGATGGTGACATGGATGGATGGATGGAGACATGGATGGATGGATGGATGGATGGATGGATGGTGACATGGATGGATGGATGGAGACATGGATGGATGGATGGTGACATGGATTGATGGATGGATGAATGGAGACATGGATGGATGGAGACATGGATGGATGGATGGATGGAGACATGGATGGATGGTGACATGGATGGATGAATGGAGACATGGATGGATGGATGGATGGAGACATGGATGGATGGAGACATGGATGGATGGATGGATGGATGGAGACATGGATGGATGGATGGATGGATGGAGACATGGATGAATGGAGACATGGATGGATGGATGGAGACATGGATGGATGGATGGATGGATGGATGGATGGATGGAGGGAGACATGGATGGATGGAGACATGGATGGATGGATGGATGGAGACATGGATGGATGGATGAATGGAGACATGGATGGATGGATGGATGGATGGATGGATGGATGGATGGAGACATGGATGGATGGAGACATGGATGGATGGATGGAGACATGGATGGATGGATGAATGGAGACATGGATGGATGGATGGATGGATGGATGGATGGAGACATGGATGGATGGAGACATGGATGGATGGATGGATGGATGGATGGATGGATGTTGACAGGGAGGGATGGATGGAGACAGGGAGGGAAGGAGACATGGATGGATGGATGGATGGTGACATTGATGGATGGATGGAGACATGGATGGATGGATGGATGGATGGATGGATGGATGGATGGAGACATGGATGGATGAATGGATGGTTGGATGGAGACAGGGATGGATGGATAAAGACATGGATGGATGGATGGATGGATGGATGGATGGATGGATGGAGACATGGATGGATGGATAGATGGATGAATGGAGACATGGATGGATGGATGGAGACATTGATGGATGGATGGATGGATGGATGGTGACATGGATGGATGGATGGATGGATGGATGGAGACATGGATGGATGGATGGAGACATGGATGGATGGATGGAGACATGGATGGATGGAGACATGGATGGATGGATGGAGACATGGATGGATGGATGGATGGATGGTGACATGGATGGATGGAGACATGGATGGATGTATGAATGGAGACATGGATGGATGTATGAATGGAGACATGGATGGAGACATGGATGGATGGATAGATGGATGGATGGATGGAGACATGGATGGATGGAGACATGGATGGATGGATGGAGACATGGATGGATGGATGGAGACATGGATGGATGGAGACATGGATGGATGGAGACATGGATGGATGGAGACATGGATGGATGGAGACATGAAAGGATGGAGACATGAAAGGATGGAGACATGGATGGATGGATGGATGGATGGAGACATGGATGGATGGATGGAGACATGGATGGATGGATGGATGGAGACATGGATGGATTGATGGAGACCGGGAGGGATGGATGGATGGTGACATGGATAGTTGGATGGATTGATGGATGGATGGAGATATGGATGGATGGATGGAGACATGGATGGATGGAGACATTGATGGATGGATGGATGGATGGAGACATGGATGGATGGAGACATGGATGGATGGATGGATGGATGGATGGATGGAGACATGGATGGATGGAGACATGGATGGATGGATGGAGACATGGATGGATGGAGACATGGATGGATGGATGGTGACATGGTTGGATGGATGGATGGATGGATGGATGTTGACAGGGAGGGATGGATGGAGACAGGGAGGGAAGGAGACATGGATGGATGGATGGATGGTGACATTGATGGATGGATGGAGACATGGATGGATGGATGGATGGATGGATGGAGACATGGATGGATGAATGGATGGTTGGATGGAGACAGGGATGGATGGATAAAGACATGGATGGATGGATGGATGGATGGTGACATGGATGGATGGATGGATGGAGACATGGATGGATGGATAGATGGATGAATGGAGACATGGATGGATGGATGGAGACATTGATGGATGGATGGATGGATGGATGGTGACATGGATGGATGGATGGATGGATGGATGGATGGAGACATGGATGGATGGATGGAGACATGGATGGATGGATGGAGACATGGATGGATGGAGACATGGATGGATGGATGGAGACATGGATGGATGGAGACATGGATGGATGTATGAATGGAGACATGGATGGATGTATGAATGGAGACATGGATGGAGACATGGATGGATGGATGGATGGATGGATGGATGGTGACATGGATGGATGGAGACATGGATGGATGTATGAATGGAGACATGGATGTATGTATGAATGGAGACATGGATGGAGACATGGATGGATGGATGGATGGATGGATAGATGGATGGATGGATGGAGACATGGATGGATGGAGACATGGATGGATGGATGGAGACATGGATGGATGGATGGATGGAGACATGGATGGATGGAGACATGGATGGATGGATGGAGACATGGATGGATGGATGGATGGAGACATGGATGGATGGAGACATGGATGGATGGAGACATGAAAGGATGGAGACATGAAAGGATGGAGACATGGATGGATGGAGACATGGATGGATGGATGGAGACATGGATGGATGGATGGATGGAGACATGGATGGATTGATGGAGACCGGGAGGGATGGATGGATGGTGACATGGATAGTTGGATGGATGGATGGATGGATGGAGATATGGATGGATGGATGGAGACATGGATGGATGGAGACATTGATGGATGGATGGATGGATGGATGGAGACATGGATGGAGACATGAATGGAGACATGGATGGATGGATGGAGACATGGATGGATGGATGTATGAATGGAGACATGGATGGATGGATGGATGGAGACATGGATGGATGGATGGATGGTGACATGGATGGATGGTGACATGGATGGATGGGGATTTGGATGGAGGGATGGATGGTGACATGGATGGATGGAGACATGGATGGATGGAGACATGGATGGATGGATGGAGACCGGGAGGGATGGATGGATGGTGACATGGATAGTTGGATGGATGGATGGATGGATGGAGATATGGATGGATGGATGGAGACCTGGATGGAGACATGGATGGATGGATGGATGGATACATGGATGGATGGAGACATGGGTGGATGGATGGATGGAGACATGGATGGATGGAGACATTGATGGATGGATGGATGGATGGATGGAGACATGGATGGAGACATGAATGGAGACATGGATGGATGTATGAATGGAGACATGGATGGATGGATGGATGGAGACATGGATGGATGGATGGATGGTGACATGGATGGATGGTGACATGGATGGATGGGGATTTGGATGGAGGGATGGATGGTGACATGGATGGATGGAGACATGGATGGATGGAGACATGGATGGATGGATGGATGGATGGAGACATGGATGGAGACATGAATGGATGGTGACATGGATGGATGGATGGAGACATGGAGGGATGGAGACATGGATGGATGGATGGAGACATTGATGGATGGATGGATGGATGGATGGTGACATGGATGGATGGATGGATGGATGGAGACATGGATGGATGGATGGAGACATGGATGGATGGATGGAGACATGGATGGATGGAGACATGGATGGATGGATGGAGAAATGGATGGATGGATGGATGGATGGTGACATGGATGGATGGAGACATGGATGGATGTATGAATGGAGACATGGATGGATGTATGAATGGAGACATGGATGGAGACATGGATGGATGGATGGATGGATGGATAGATGGATGGATGGATGGAGACATGGATGGATGGAGACATGGATGGATGGATGGAGACATGGATGGATGGATGGAGACATGGATGGATGGAGACATGGATGGATGGAGACATGAAAGGATGGAGACATGGAGGGATGGAGACATGGATGGATGGAGACATGGATGGATGGAGACATGAAAGGATGGAGACATGAAAGGATGGAGACATGGAGGGATGGAGACATGGATGGATGGAGACATGGATGGATGGAGACATGGATGGATGGATGGAGACATGGATGGATTGATGGAGACCGGGAGGGATGGATGGATGGTGACATGGATAGTTGGATGGATGGATGGATGGATGGAGATATGGATGGATGGATGGAGACCTGGATGGAGACATGGATGGATGGAGACATGGATGGATGGAGACATTGATGGATGGATGGATGGATGGATGGAGACATGGATGGAGACATGAATGGAGACATGGATGGATGGATGGATGGATGGAGACATGGATGGATGGATGTATGAATGGAGACATGGATGGATGGATGGATGGAGACATGGATGGATGGATGGATGGTGACATGGATGGATGGTGACATGGATGGATGGGGATTTGGATGGAGGGATGGATGGTGACATGGATGGATGGAGACATCAATGGGGACATGGATGGATGGATGGAGACATGGATGGAGACCGGGAGGGATGGATGAATGGTGACATGGATAGTTGGATGGATGGATGGATGGATGGAGATATGGATGGATGGATGGAGACCTGGATGGAGACATGGATGGATGGAGACATGGATGGATGGAGACATTGATGGATGGATGGATGGATGGATGGAGACATGGATGGAGACATGAATGGAGACATGGATGGATGTATGAATGGAGACATGGATGGATGGATGGATGGAGACATGGATGGATGGATGGTGACATGGATGGATGGTGACATGGATGGATGGGGATTTGGATGGAGGGATGGATGGTGACATGGATGGATGGAGACATGGATGGGGACATGGATGGATGGAGACATGGATGGATGGATGGATGGAGACATGGATGAATGGATGGATGGAAGGAGACATGGATAGTTGGATGGAGACATGGAGGGATGGATGGAGACATGGATGGAGACATGGATGGATGGATGGAGACATGGATGGATGAATGGAGACAAGGAGGGATGGATGGATGGATGGATGGATGGAGACATGGATGGATGGAGACATGGATGGATGGTGACATGGATGGATGGATGGATGAATGGAGACATGGATGGATGGAGACATGGATGGATGGATGGATGGATGGATGGAGACATGGATGGATGGTGACATGGATGGATGGATGGTGACATGGATGGATGGATGGTGACATGGATGGAGACATGGATGGATGGATGGAGACATGGATGGATGGTGACATGGATGGATGGATGGTGACATGGATTGATGGATGGATGAATGGAGACATGGATGGATGGAGACATGGATGGATGGATGGATGGATGGAGACATGGATGGATGGTGACATGGATGGATGGATGGATGGTGACATGGATGGATGGATGGTGACATGGATGGAGACATGGATGGATGGATGGATGGATGGATGGTGACATGGATGGATGGATGGAGACATGGATGGATGGTGACATGGATGGATGGATGGTGACATGGATTGATGGATGGATGAATGGAGACATGGATGGTTGGAGACATGGATGGATGGATGGATGGAGACATGGAGGGATGGATGGTGACATGGATGGATGAATGGAGACATGGATGGATGGATGGATGGATGGAGACATGGATGGATGGAGACATGGATGGATGGATGGATGGATGGAGACATGGATGGATGGATGGATGGATGGATGGAGACATGGATGAATGGAGACATGGATGGATGGATGGAGACATGGATGGATGGATGGATGGATGGATGGAGGGAGACATGGATGGATGGAGACATGGATGGATGGATGAATGGAGACATGGATGGATGGATGGATGGATGGATGGATGGAGACATGGATGGATGGAGACATGGATGGATGGATGGAGACATGGATGGATGGATGAATGGAGACATGGATGGATGGATGGATGGATGGATGGATGGAGACATGGATGGATGGAGACATGGATGGATGGATGGATGGATGGATGGATGTTGACAGGGATGGATGGATAAAGACATGGATGGATGGATGGATGGATGGATGGATGGATGGATGGATGGATGGAGACATGGATGGATGGATAGATGGATGAATGGAGACATGGATGGATGGATGGAGACATTGATGGATGGATGGATGGATGGATGGTGACATGGATGGATGGATGGATGGATGGATGGATGGAGACATGGATGGATGGATGGAGACATGGATGGATGGATGGAGACATGGATGGATGGAGACATGGATGGATGGATGGAGACATGGATGGATGGATGGATGGATGGTGACATGGATGGATGGAGACATGAATGGATGTATGAATGGAGACATGGATGGATGTATGAATGGAGACATGGATGGAGACATGGATGGATGGATAGATGGATGGATGGATGGAGACATGGATGGATGGAGACATGGATGGATGGATGGAGACATGGATGGATGGATGGAGACATGGATGGATGGAGACATGGATGGATGGAGACATGAAAGGATGGAGACATGAAAGGATGGAGACATGGATGGATGGATGGATGGATGGAGACATGGATGGATGGATGGAGACATGGATGGATGGAGACATGGATGGATGGATGGAGACATGGATGGATTGATGGAGACCGGGAGGGATGGATGGATGGTGACATGGATAGTTGGATGGATTGATGGATGGATGGAGATATGGATGGATGGATGGAGACATTGATGGATGGATGGATGGATGGAGACATGGATGGATGGAGACATGGATGGATGGATGGATGGATGGATGGAGACATGGATGGATGGAGACATGGATGGATGGATGGATGGATGGATGGAGACATGGATGGATGGATGGTGACATGGTTGGATGGATGGATGGATGGATGGATGTTGACAGGGAGGGATGGATGGAGACAGGGAGGGAAGGAGACATGGATGGATGGATGGATGGTGACATTGATGGATGGATGGAGACATGGATGGATGGATGGATGGATGGATGGAGACATGGATGGATGAATGGATGGTTGGATGGAGACAGGGATGGATGGATAAAGACATGGATGGATGGATGGATGGATGGTGACATGGATGGATGGATGGATGGAGACATGGATGGATGGATAGATGGATGAATGGAGACATGGATGGATGGATGGAGACATTGATGGATGGATGGATGGATGGATGGATGGATGGATGGAGACATGGATGGATGGATGGAGACATGGATGGATGGATGGAGACATGGATGGATGGAGACATGGATGGATGGATGGAGACATGGATGGATGGATGGATGGATGGTGACATGGATGGATGGAGACATGGATGGATGTATGAATGGAGACATGGATGGATGTATGAATGGAGACATGGATGGAGACATGGATGGATGGATGGATGGATGGATAGATGGATGGATGGATGGAGACATGGATGGATGGAGACATGGATGGATGGATGGAGACATGGATGGATGGATGGAGACATGGATGGATGGAGACATGGATGGATGGAGACATGGATGGATGGAGACATGAAAGGATGGAGACATGAAAGGATGGAGACATGGAGGGATGGAGACATGGATGGATGGAGACATGGATGGATGGATGGAGACATGGATGGATGGATGGATGGAGACATGGATGGATTGATGGAGACCGGGAGGGATGGATGGATGGTGACATGGATAGTTGGATGGATGGATGGATGGATGGAGATATGGATGGATGGATGGAGACATGGATGGATGGAGACATTGATGGATGGATGGATGGATGGATGGAGACATGGATGGAGACATGAATGGAGACATGGATGGATGGATGGATGGAGACATGGATGGATGGATGTATGAATGGAGACATGGATGGATGGATGGATGGAGACATGGATGGATGGATGGATGGTGACATGGATGGATGGTGACATGGATGGATGGGGATTTGGATGGAGGGATGGATGGTGACATGGATGGATGGAGACATGGATGGATGGAGACATGGATGGATGGATGGAGACCGGGAGGGATGGATGGATGGTGACATGGATAGTTGGATGGATGGATGGATGGATGGAGATATGGATGGATGGATGGAGACCTGGATGGAGACATGGATGGATGGATGGATGGATACATGGATGGATGGAGACATGGGTGGATGGATGGATGGAGACATGGATGGATGGAGACATTGATGGATGGATGGATGGATGGATGGATGGAGACATGGATGGAGACATGAATGGAGACATGGATGGATGTATGAATGGAGACATGGATGGATGGATGGATGGAGACATGGATGGATGGATGGATGGTGACATGGATGGATGGTGACATGGATGGATGGAGACATGGATGGATGGATGGATGGAGACATGAATGGATGGTGACATGGATGGATGGATGGAGACATGGAGGGATGGAGACATGGATGGATGGATGGATGGATGGAGACATGGATGGAGACATGAATGGATGGTGACATGGATGGATGGATGGAGACATGGATGGATGGATGGATGGTGACATGGATGGATGGTGACATGGATGGATGGATGGATGGTGACATGGATTGATGGATGGATGGTGACATGGATTGATGGATGGATGGATGGTGACATGGATTGATGGATGGATGGTGACATGGATGGATGGATGGATGGTGACATGGATGGATGGATGGATGGATGGATGGATGGTGACATGAATGGATGGTGACATGGATTGATGGATGGATGGTGACATGGATTGATGGATGGATGGTGACATGGATGGATGGGGAAATGGATGAATGGATGGATGGATGGGGGAGTTTGCTTTGAATATTAAAAATGAATAAAAAAGTGTTCTTGTGGTGCTCAGATGCAGTTGAGTTCCACTTTGTTTTCTATGATTATCGGCTCCCTCTAGTGGTATAATTTCAGAACGCTGTACTACATTTTGGCCACTAGAGGGAGTGGATGGAATTCATCTATTAGAGAAATTACAGCCAAAATTTGTTGAAATGCACAAATGTTGTATAAATAGACCCCAAAATCTTCTGTAGTCTTCTGGTTTAGGGGAGGAAAGTTCTCCACATTGCGGCTCCTCAGTAAATGGTTATAATAGAGAGGGATGGTGGTAGGTGGACTGAGGGATTCTGGGAAATTTCCCACGCGGTTCTCTTGATTCATTGGGTGTGAAGACGGAGGTTGGCGCTGTGTGCGTCTTCTCAGAATTATTATTTGCAGTCCTTTCTGAGTCACTAATTTGGATTCTCGGGGTCTGATGTCACCTCCCCCATCTACTTGTAGTGTCAGAAATTGCTGCATTAAAATCTCACTAAAAACACAAAATACATTTTCAGGAACCACATGTAGTGTTTGGGGTTCTGGTGTGTCGGGTCCTTAAAGTCCCATTCACACCTTGGACTTCGAGAACGCTGGAAAAGAAAGTGAGCGAAACTTGTGTTCTCACCACGTGAAGTGTGCTGGTTGAGGAACGCAGCGCACCGGTCTGAGCCGTCACATCATATTTAAGGGGGACTATTTTATGTGCTTAGGATGCACTGAATGGGTAGAAGAAGAGTAAAGATGTGATTGGCCCCTAAGCCGCAGGGAGTAAGAAAACCGCCTTGTACTTATGTTGGCACTGTGCTGGGTGACACTGCTGGGAGTTGCGGTCCCTGAGCTGGCTGGGGTCCCGGTCCCCCATAGGCACTGCACTGGGTGACACTGCTGGGGGGTTGTAGTCCCTGGGCTGGCTGGGGTGAGGTCCCAGTCTCCTGTAGGCATTGCACTGGTTGACACTGCTGGGGGTAGTAGTCCCTGGGCTGTGGGCATTGCACTGGGTGACACTGCTGCGGCTAGCAGTCCCTGGGCTTTAGGCACTGCACAGGGTGACACTGCTGGGGGTTTTAGTCCCTGGGCTGGTTGGGGTGAGGTCCCAGTCTCCTGTAGGCATTGCGCTGGGTTAAACTGGGGGGGGGGTTGTAGTCCCTGGGCTATAGGCAGTGCACTGGGTGACACTGCTGGGGGTAGTAGTCCCTAAGCTATAGGCAGTGCACTGGGTGACACTGCTCGGGGTAGTAGTCCCTGGGCTATAGGCAGTGCACTGGGTGACACTGCTGGGGGTAGTAGTCCCTGGGCTGTAGGCAGTGCACTGGGTGACACTGCTGGGGGTAGTAGACCCTGGGCTGTAGGCAGTGCACTGGGTGACACTGCTGGGGGTAGTAGTCCCTGGGCTGTAGGCAGTGCACTGGGTGACACTGCTGGGGGTAGTAGTCCCTGGGCTATAGGCAGTGCACTGGGTGACATTGCTAGGGGTAGTAGTCCCTGGGCTGTAGGCAGTGCACTGGGTGACACTGCTGGGGGTAGTAGTCCCTGGGCTGTAGGCAGTGCACTGGGTGACACTGCTGGGGGTAGTAGTCCCTGGGCTATAGGCAGTGCACTGGGTGACATTGCTAGGGGTAGTAGTCCCTGGGTTGTAGGCAGTGCACTGGGTGACATTGCTAGGGGTAGTAGTCCCTGGGTTGTAGGCAGTGCACTGGGTGACACTGCTGGGGGTAGTAGTCCCTGGGCTGTAGGCACTGCACTGGGTGACAATGCTGGAGGTAGTAGTCCCTGGGCTGTAGGCACTGCACTGGGTGACACTGCTGGGGGTAGTAGTCCCTGGGCTGTAGGCATTGCACTGGGTAACAATGCTGGGGGTAGTAGTCCCTGGGCTGTAAGCACTGCACTGGGTGACACTGCTGGGGGTAATAGTCCCTGAGCTGTAGACTCTGCACTGGGTGACACTGCTGGGGGTAGTAGTCCCTGGGCTGTAGGCACTGCACTGGGTAACAATGCTAGGGGTAGTAGTCCCTGGGCTGTAGGCACTGCACTGGGTGACACTGCTGGGGGTAGTAGTTCCTGGGCTGTAGGCACTGCACTGGGTGACACTGCTGGGAGTTGTAGTCCCTGGGCTGTGGGCACTGCACTGGGTGACACTGCTAGGGGTAGTAGTCCCTGGGCTGTAGGCACTGCACTGCGTGACACTGCTGGGGGTAGTAGTTCCTGGGCTGTAGGCACTGCACTGGGTGACACTGCTGGGAGTTGAAGTCCCTGGGCTGTAGGCACTGCACTGGGTAACAATGCTGGGGGTTGTAGTCCCTGGGCTGTAGGCACTGCACTGGGTGACACTGCTGGGAGTTGTAGTCCCTGGGCTGTAGGCACTGCACTGGGTGACACTGCTGTGGGTAGTAGTCCCTGGGCTGTAGGCACTGCACTGGGTGACACTGCTGGGAGTTGTAGTCCATGGGCTGTAGGCACTGCACTGTGTGACACTGCTGGGGGTAGTAGTCCCTGGGCTGTAGGCACTGCACTGGGTGACACTGCTGGGGGTAGTAGTTCCTGAGCTGTAGGCACTGCACTGGGTAACAATGCTGGGGGTTGTAGTCCCTGGGCTGTAGGCACTGCACTGGGTGACACTGCTGGAGGTTGTAGTCCCTGCGCTGTAGGCACTGTACTGGGTGACATTGCTGGGGGTAGTAGTCCCTGGGCTGTAGGCACTGCACTGGGTGACACTGCTGGGGGTAGTAGTTCCTGAGCTGTAGGCACTGCACTGGGTAACACTGCTGGGGGTTGTAGTCCCTGGGCTGTAGGCACTGCACTGGGTGACACTGCTGGAGGTTGTAGTCCCTGCGCTGTAGGCACTGCACTGGGTGACACTGCTGGGAGTTGTAGTCCCTGAGCTGTAGGCACTGCACTGGGTGACACTGCTGGGGGTAGTAGTCCCTGGGTTGGCTGGGGTGCCCCGTAGGCGATGTCTCTATCTAGTAAACATCTTTCTCACATTTTCCGGGGCAGTCGGTGACATGTGTGAGCAGCAGATGTAGATTTTCCAGTCTCTGGCGGAGTGTCACTTGTCAGCTGCGGGAAGGCAGTCAGCACATTGTTCAGGTGACGTGTGACACCCGTATATATATATATACCGGGGGAGACGGGTCACACCTGGACAGACAACATGTACCTGGAGACAGCCGCTCTCTTCCTGCTCTCTGCCCTCTGGACAGGTAAGAAGGAGGGGTGTTGGGGTTGTTACACTCATCATTTTCTGCAATGAGAACTGTCTGTGCTCCCTGTAGCAGCATGCTGACCTCTTTAATAGGAAACACATATTATCAATCAATCCGACATTCAGCAAACATTCTCTGCAGGTGAATCTTCCAGGTGTGAGATTTATATGAAAGGGATTGATTCCCCCCCCCGAGAAAGTGACATTCGCTGCTCCTTTCTACGTTCGTTGTGCGATTACTATTGAAGACGGGGGATCAATTGTACGCATGGGTGCATGAGGGGATTGTCATCGCCGACCTCCCTGTCTGAAAATACCTGTTTTCTGGCTGTCATGGTGATCCAGCAGCTTCAGTCATTTCTAAAATATTGAAGCTTGTATGCAAATGAAGAGTTCTGATCGCAGTCTGTGTCGATCAGAGCCAAAGTGACCCCCTTTTACCGACTGCTGAGATGGTCCTACCTGACAGCCCCCCCCCCCCCGACTGCTGAGATGGTCCTACCTGACCGCCCCCCTCCGACCGCTAGGGTGGTCCTACCTGACCGCCCCCCTCCGACCGCTAGGGTGGTCCTACCTGACAGCCCCCCCTTCTGACCGCTTGGGTGGTCCTACCTGACAGCCCCCCCCCGACCACCGAGGCACCCCTCCCCCCCTCTGTTTTGTGGAAGGAAGAGCTGCCGTCCAGCTATGTTAATGCCTTTCGGTATCCAGCGTCTCGTGTCTGTTTCAGGCTCTATTTACACTTTGTGCGACTTGTGGTGCGACTTTGGACACTAAAAATGCATGACAAGCCACACCACGTGTTTTTCAATGACAACCGCTCAAATATGTGAGACTTTAAAAAATGTTCCTGTGCTACTTTGGTCCGACTTTATTGCCATTTGGGTGTCATAGACTGCAATGTAAACCCTCAAGAGTCGCACCTGAATGCTATACATGCGACAGTTGTCCATTATCACAAGTTGCACTCGGAAGTCACTCAACTTTGGAGTCATACAAGTGTGAATGGAGCCTAATCCTGACCAAGCCAGAGACGGCCAGGCACAGTAGCATTTCCGAATGGTTAGCGATGGCGGCCCTTCTATCTTTCTCAGTTTTCCCTTAAGAGGTAATTTGCAGTTTGCTGATTGGCTGGTTGGCTTGTCCTGTACTGTGTTGGCCGGGTGTCCTGTGTTTATTTGAAACGTCCAATCTGAAATAAGGAAAATGCAAACTTTGGAAGAATTTCGAATTAGAATAGTTTTCGAATCGAATTTGAATTTCAGAAGAGAATAGAATAGAAAATAATAGAATAGAAAATATCAGAATAGAAAATAATAGGATAGAAAACAAAATAATAGAATAGAAAATAAAATAAAGGAATAGAATAAGACAATTGGGGAGGTGCGTAAAGATTATGGGGGGGGGGACATGATGGGGGGCACTTAAAGTTTATCACAAGAGGAGTTTAATGATCATAGGGAGGCACTGGGGGATGGGTATAGTGTATGGGGAGACACTGCCGGGGTGCTTAAACTTTAAGTGCTCCCCATAAACTTTAGACCCTCAGTGTCTCCCTATTATTATTATTTATAAATATTTGTAAATTTTTTATTTGTAAGTGTGCAACAGAAGACAATAACAATTAGACTTCAATAAGACTTGTATCAGTATTATGTCTTTATTATGTTAGTATTATTATTATTATTATAATACATTTTTTAAATGTATTACTATTTTTATTAGTGTTATTATTATTAATATTATTGCAGCACTATTAACAATAAAAAAATGAATACAAAAATATATAATAATAATATAATAATAATAAAACTACTAATATAATAGTAATATGTAATAATAATAATAATAATAATAATAATAATAATAATAATAATAAAAATATAATAATAATGATATAAGTCTTATTAAAATCTAAGGCTCGGTTCACATACATGCAAATCGAATTTGTTTTTCAACCGCATCCAATTCGCATAACGTGTGAACCAGAGCGGCTTTCAATGGAGCCAGTTCACATACATGCGGGCCAGTTGCAGTGTAAATTAGAAAAGGGTGCTGTTTTTCTGTGAAAAAAAAAAGAAAAAAAAAGAAAAGGGTGCTGTGCGTTTTTCAGTCCGGTACAGGTGCGTTTTAAAATTCGCACCGGACTTTACAGAAACCGGCCCGCTTGTATGTGAATCCAACCTAATTGTTGTCTTCTGTTGCACACTTATAAATAAAAAAATGTACAAATATTATAATAATAATAAAACACGAAAAAAAGGAATGAGAGTTATGAGAAATAATAAAACACGCATTAAACAAACCTGACCCATGCCATACAGACATTTGACTGATGCCAAAAAACTGTCTTTTATTTAAGGATAGTGATCACATGAAGCCATTTATTATCACATTGGTTTTTTTGGATCCTTTTTAAATCATAATGATAACAGAAATCACCCGAATGGCCTAAAACAGTCAAAAGATCTGCGTAACAAGGTAATGAAACTATACAAAGATGGAAAAGGATATAAAAAGATAACAAAAGCCTTAAATATGCCAGTCAGTTCTGTTCAATCCTTTAATAAGCAGTGGAACATTAGATGATCTCTTGATACCAAGCCAAGGTCAGGTAGACAAGAAGGTTTTCAGCCACAACTGCCACAGGAATTGTTCGAGATACAAAAAAAACCCCACACAGGTCACCGCAGGAGAAATACCGGCTGCTCTTCAAAAAGACGGTGTGGTTTTTAGGATCACAATACGATAATACTTAAACAAAAAAGAGCTGCATGGTCAAGTTGCTGGAAAGAAGTCTTTACTGTACAAGTTCCACAAAAAAGCCCGGGTACAATCTGCCCGACAACACCTTGACATCCCTCATTGGGCTTTTTTTGTGGCATTGGCGCAGTAAAGACTTCCTTCTGGCAGCTCAACCATGCAGCTCTTTTTTGTTCAAGTGTCATTGAATTGTGCTCCTTAAAAACAATCACACCGTCTTTTTGGAGAGCAGTCTGTATTTCTCCTGAGGTTACCTGTAAGGTTTTTCTTTGTATCCTGGGCAATTCTTCCACCAGTTGTGGATGAAATCTTTTTTGGTATACCTGACCTTGGCTTGGTATCAAAAGAGCCCCAAATTTTCTACTTCTTAATAAGTGATTGAACAGAACTGACTGGCATATTCAAGGCTTTGGGTATCTTTTTATATCCTTTTCTATCTTTGTAAAGTTTCATTACCTTGTTACGCAGGTCTTTTGACTGTTCTTTTCTCCCTTCTCATGGCTCAGTGTCCAGCCTGCTTAGTGCATCCATGTGAGAGATAACAAACTCATTGACTATTTATACACAGACAGTAATTGTGATTTAAAAAGCCACAAATGTGGGAAATTACCTTTAATTGCCATTTTAACCCGTGTGTGCCACCTTCTGTGCCTGTACCAAGGTCAAACATTCCGGGGTCTGTAAACTTTTTATCAGGGCCATTTGGGTGATTTCTGTTATCATTATGATTTAAAAAGGATCCAAAAAACGAATGTGATAATAAATGGCTTCATGTGTTCGCTATCCTTAAATAAAAGACAGTTTTTTTGGCACGATCGTCATATTTTCAATATTAATACCAAAATTGTTCACAAGGGTATGCAAACTTGTGAGCAGGACTGTATAGTAATGCCGAGTGAAGCTGATGTTCCAAATGATGATGGTGAGGCTGCTTTGTGTTCTTTTACTTTATAATTTGTAAAATGTCACCTAAGACATGAAATTTCTACTACATGGGTGACGATTTCAGTGGAAGAAAGACCCATGTCCATTGATTTCAACTTAGAGAAAAATAAAGAATGAATAGAAAAAAAAATGTAAAATGTAAAACCTGCCTATAAAGTACCCTAAATGCACAGCTGATACATAATAATGATACATAATAATGATACATAATAATGATACATAATAAAAATACATAATAATGATACATAATAATAAGAATGGAATGTAACATGGGGATGAATAGTATAGAAATTGAAGTGACACTCATGGCCAACATCCGTATCTGTATACACAACAACCAAACCAAAGAGATATCGAACTTTACAGACCAGAAAGGGATAATAATAAGGGGTGATACATTATCTGGTCTGTAAAGTCCGATATCTCTTTGGTTTGGTTGTTGTATATACAGATACGGATGTTGGCCACGAGTGTCACTTCAATTTCTATACTATTCATCCCCATGTTACATTCTTATTATTATGTATCATTATTATGTATTTTTATTATGCATCATTATTATGTATCATACATCATATTCATCAAAAATGACATATTTTATTAAAGTATCAGAGTATTACAAAGACTATGGTGCCCATGCACCCGTCTACTTCTTTAAATAACAGGAGTTGTGTGTAGCAGTACATTACAACAAAGACTAAACTAGCAAGAGAGGATGGAGTAATAATATGATTGATCCGCATATTCCAACGCGTTTCACCAATCTATACTTCATCAGGACTGAAGAAGACCAAATAGTACTGATCTACAAGAGAGAAAGCATGAATTACAAACATAGTTGAGCTACCTACTAGATCAACAGACAATATTCTCTACTTGCGGCTCTATATTGAATGCGCAGGACCCACCTCAATACCGGACCACCCGTGTACACCCGCTCCCTGAATAGTAGTTTATAAAATCATTTCCAGGGAGGAGAGGATCTGAGATTAGAGTTTTGATATTTATGACCGGTGGTTGTCAAATTACAAGGTTCACCTGTGGCTCCTGACACCCCCAAAGGGCCACATTTAATAGTGAATTTATTATTTGTATTATTTATTTATTACAGGTAATATGAGGTTTTATAGCGACATCAATTCACGCAGAGCTTTACATATATTTATTAAAGAGCTTACAATCTAAGATCCCTAACTCACAGTCATACACATAGTGGGGCCAATTGCCTCCCAGCATGTCTTTGTAGTGTGGGAGGAAACCCACGCAGGCGCAGGGAGAACATGCAAACTCCATGCAGTACATGTACAATATGTTGGGACTGTATTACATGAGACTGTTAGAGGTCACTGCCGTTACAAAGATTGTACTGATGACTGCAGGGACCCCAAGGGTCACATGACAAGCACGAAAAGGGCAGCAGGTTGGGCCCCAGGGTTATAGACCATACTGTGATGTCATTCTGTGATGTCATTCTGTGATGTCATTCCGTGTGTCCATTCGCAGTGTCTGCTGATCGTGTCATCGGAGTTGTGGGCGGGACGGTCACTCTGCCGTGTCACATGAGACGGGATTTGCTGGAAGGTGGACATCATTCTAAATTCCCGACAACCTCCATACACTGGAAGAGATATAATAGGTGAGGATCGGCTCTCATTGTTCACCTCGTTTTCTGCTTCCTGTTGTCTCTCCCCGCTGGATTATTTACCATTTCTCTGGATGTGTTGGAACCCCTTCACTGCGCCCAACTTCAAAACTCACCCTGCCTCTTACTAAATACCTTGCAGTTTCTACTTTGCAAAAAAGCGGTGATTTGGGGGTATTTGTATTGGGGGGTGATTTGGGAGTATTTGTATTGGGGGGTATTTGTACTGTCCTGGCATTATCGGGCCTCAAGAAATTAGATCGGCCATCAGTACATCAGGATTGATCAGTTTTTCCACTATACGAGGGGTCATAGGGGTGCACATCCATTTGCATTAGTGTGTGTGACCCTAATCTCGAACATACATGCGTGCGTCAGAGGACGGTGTCAGTAGAGCAGAGGACGGTGTTAGTAGAGCAGAGGACGGTGTTAGTAGAGCAGTGGACGGTGTCAGTAGAGCAGTGGACGGTGTCAGTAGAGCAGAGGACGGTGTCAGTAGAGCAGTGGACGGTGTCAGTAGAGCAGAGGACGGTGTCAGTAGGGCAGTGGACGGTGTCAGTAGAGCAGTGGACGGTGTCAGTAGAGCAGTGGACGGTGTTAGTAGAGCAGTGGACGGTGTCAGGGCAGTGGATGGTGTCAGTAGAGCAGTGGATGGTGTCAGTAGAGCAGTGGACGGTGTCAGTAGAGCAGTGGACGGTGTCAGTAGAGCAGTGGACGGTGTCAGTAGAGCAGTGGACGGTGTCAGTAGGGCAGTGGACGGTGTCAGTAGAGCAGTGGACGGTGTCAGTAGAGCAGTGGACGGTGTTAGTAGAGCAGTGGACGGTGTCAGGGCAGTGGACGGTGTCAGTAGAGCAGAGGACGGTGTCAATAGGGCAGTGGACGGTGTCAGTAGAGCAGTAGATGGTGTCAGTAGAGCAGTGGACGGTGTCAGTAGAGCAGTGGATGGTGTCAGTAGAGCAGTGGACGGTGTCAGTAGGGCAGTGGACGGTGTCAGTGGGGCAGAGGACGATGTCAGTAGAGCAGTGGACGGTGTCAGTAGAGCAGTGGACGGTGTCAGTAGAGCAGAGGACAGTGTCAGTAGAGCAGTGGACGGTGTCAGTAGAGCAGGGGACGGTGTCAGTAGAGCAGTGGACGGTGTCAGTAGAGCAGTGGACGGTGTCAGTAGAGCAGTGGACGGTGTCGGTAGAGCAGTGGATGGTGTCAGTAGGGCAGTGGATGGTGTCAGTAGGGCAGTGGATGGTGTCAGTAGAGCAGTGGATGGTGTCAGTAGGGCAGTGGATGGTGTCAGTAGAGCAGTGGATGGTGTCAGTAGAGCAGTGGACGGTGTCAGGGCAGTGGACGGTGTCAGAGCAGTGGACGGTGTCAGTAGGGCAGAGGATGGTGTCAGTAGGGCAGAGGACGGTGTCAGTAGAGCAGAGGACGGTGTCAGTAGGGCAGAGGACGGTGTCAGTAGGGCAGAGGACGGTGTCAGTAGAGCAGAGGACGGTGTCAGTAGGGCAGAGGACGGTGTCAGTAGAGCAGTGGATGGTGTCAGTAGAGCAGTGGACGGTGTCAGTAGGGCAGAGGACGGTGTCAGTAGAGCAGTGGACGGTGTCAGTAGAGCAGTGGACGGTGTCAGTAGGGCAGTGGATGGTGTCAGTAGAGCAGTGGACAGTGTCAGTAGGGCAGTGGACGGTGTCAGTAGAGCAGAGGACGGTGTCAGTAGAGCAGTGGACGGTGTCAGTAGAGCAGTGGACGGTGTCAGTAGAGCAGTGGACGGTGTCAGTAGAGCAGTGGACGGTGTCAGTAGAGCAGTGGATGGTGTCAGTAGGGCAGTGGACGGTGTCAGTAGAGCAGTGGACGGTGTCAGGGCAGTGGACGGTGTCAGGGCAGTGGACGGTGTCAGTAGGGCAGTGGACGGTGTCAGTAGAGCAGTGGACGGTGTCAGTAGGGCAGTGGACGGTGTCAGTAGGGCAGTGGACGGTGTCAGTAGAGCAGTGGACGGTGTCAGTAGAGCAGTGGACGGTGTCAGTAGGGCAGTGGACGGTGTCAGTAGAGCAGTGGACGGTGTCAGTAGAGCAGTGGACGGTGTTAGTAGAGCAGTGGACGGTGTCAGGGCAGTGGACGGTGTAAGTAGAGCAGAGGACGGTGTCAGTAGGGCAGTGGACGGTGTCAGTAGAGCAGTAGATGGTGTCAGTAGAGCAGTGGACGGTGTCAGTAGAGCAGAGGACGGTGTCAGTAGGGCAGAGGACGGTGTCAGTAGAGCAGTGGATGGTGTCAGTAGAGCAGTGGACGGTGTCAGTAGGGCAGAGGACGGTGTCAGTAGGGCAGTGGATGGTGTCAGTAGAGCAGTGGACGGTGTCAGTAGGGCAGTGGACGGTGTCAGTAGAGCAGAGGACGGTGTCAGTAGAGCAGTGGACGGTGTCAGTAGAGCAGTGGACGGTGTCAGTAGAGCAGTGGACGGTGTCAGTAGAGCAGTGGACGGTGTCAGTAGAGCAGTGGATGGTGTCAGTAGGGCAGTGGACGGTGTCAGTAGAGCAGTGGACGGTGTCAGGGCAGTGGACGGTGTCAGGGCAGTGGACGGTGTCAGTAGGGCAGTGGACGGTGTCAGTAGAGCAGTGGACGGTGTCAGTAGGGCAGTGGACGGTGTCAGTAGGGCAGTGGACGGTGTCAGTAGAGCAGTGGACGGTGTCAGTAGAGCAGTGGACGGTGTCAGTAGGGCAGTGGACGGTGTCAGTAGAGCAGTGGACGGTGTCAGTAGAGCAGTGGACGGTGTTAGTAGAGCAGTGGACGGTGTCAGGGCAGTGGACGGTGTAAGTAGAGCAGAGGACGGTGTCAGTAGGGCAGTGGACGGTGTCAGTAGAGCAGTAGATGGTGTCAGTAGAGCAGTGGACGGTGTCAGTAGAGCAGTGGACGGTGTCAGTAGAGCAGTGGACGGTGTCAGTAGAGCAGAGGACGGTGTCAGTAGAGCAGTGGACGGTGTCAGTAGAGCAGTGGACGGTGTCAGTAGAGCAGTGGACGGTGTCAGTGGGGCAGAGAACGATGTCAGTAGAGCAGTGGACGGTGTCAGTAGAGCAGTGGATGGTGTCAGTAGAGCAGTGGACGGTGTCAGTAGGGCAGTGGACGGTGTCAGTAGAGCAGTGGACGGTGTCAGTAGAGCAGTGGACGGTGTCAGTAGGGCAGAGGACGGTGTCAGTAGAGCAGTGGACGGTGTCAGTAGGGCAGTGGATGGTGTCAGTAGAGCAGAGGACGATGTCAGTAGAGCAGTGGACGGTGTCAGTAGAGCAGAGGACGATGTCAGTAGAGCAGTGGACGGTGTCAGTAGAGCAGAGGACGATGTCAGTAGAGCAGTGGACGGTGTTAGTAGAGCAGTGGACGGTGTCAGTAGAGCAGTGGACGGTGTCAGTGGGGCAGAGAACGATGTCAGTAGAGCAGTGGACGGTGTCAGTAGAGCAGTGGATGGTGTCAGTAGAGCAGTGGACGGTGTCAGTAGGGCAGTGGACGGTGTCAGTAGAGCAGTGGACGGTGTCAGTAGAGCAGTGGACGGTGTCAGTAGGGCAGAGGACGGTGTCAGTAGAGCAGAGGACGGTGTCAGTAGGGCAGTGGATGGTGTCAGTAGAGCAGTGGACGGTGTCAGTAGAGCAGAGGACGATGTCAGTAGAGCAGTGGACGGTGTCAGTAGAGCAGTGGACGGTGTCAGTAGAGCAGTGGACGGTGTCAGTAGGGCAGAGGACGATGTCAGTAGAGCAGAGGACGATGTCAGTAGAGCAGTGGACGGTGTCAGTAGAGCAGTGGACGGTGTCAGTAGAGCAGTGGATGGTGTCAGTAGAGCAGTGGATGGTGTCAGTAGAGCAGTGGATGGTGTCAGTAGAGCAGTGGACGGTGTCAGTAGAGCAGAGGACGATGTCAGTAGAGCAGTGGACGGTGTCAGTAGGGCAGAGGACGGTGTCAGTAGGGCAGTGGACGGTGTCAGTAGAGCAGTGGACGGTGTCAGTAGGGCAGAGGACGATGTCAGTAGAGCAGTGGACGGTGTCAGTAGAGCAGAGGACGATGTCAGTAGAGCAGTGGACGGTGTCAGTAGAGCAGAGGACGATGTCAGTAGAGCAGTGGACGGTGTTAGTAGAGCAGTGGACGGTGTCAGTAGAGCAGTGGACGGTGTCAGTGGGGCAGAGAACGATGTCAGTAGAGCAGTGGACGGTGTCAGTAGAGCAGTGGATGGTGTCAGTAGAGCAGTGGACGGTGTCAGTAGGGCAGTGGACGGTGTCAGTAGAGCAGTGGACGGTGTCAGTAGAGCAGTGGACGGTGTCAGTAGGGCAGAGGACGGTGTCAGTAGAGCAGTGGACGGTGTCAGTAGAGCAGTGGACGGTGTCAGTAGGGCAGAGGACGATGTCAGTAGAGCAGTGGACGGTGTCAGTAGAGCAGTGGACGGTGTCAGTAGAGCAGTGGACGGTGTCAGTAGGGCAGAGGACGATGTCAGTAGAGCAGAGGACGATGTCAGTAGAGCAGTGGACGGTGTCAGTAGAGCAGTGGACGGTGTCAGTAGAGCAGTGGATGGTGTCAGTAGAGCAGAGGACGGTGTCAGTAGGGCAGAGGACGATGTCAGTAGAGCAGTGGACGGTGTCAGTAGGGCAGTGGACGGTGTCAGTAGAGCAGTGGACGGTGTCAGTAGAGCAGAGGACGATGTCAGTAGAGCAGTGGACGGTGTCAGTAGGGCAGAGGACGGTGTCAGTAGGGCAGTGGACGGTGTCAGTAGAGCAGTGGACGGTGTCAGTAGGGCAGAGGACGATGTCAGTAGAGCAGTGGACGGTGTCAGTAGAGCAGTGGACGGTGTCAGTAGGGCAGAGGACGATGTCAGTAGGGCAGAGGACGGTGTCAGTAGGGCAGTGGATGGTGTCAGTAGAGCAGTGGACGGTGTCAGTAGAGCAGAGGACGATGTCAGTAGAGCAGTGGACGGTGTCAGTAGGGCAGAGGACGGTGTCAGTAGGGCAGTGGACGGTGTCAGTAGGGCAGAGGACGATGTCAGTAGAGCAGTGGACGGTGTCAGTAGGGCAGAGGACGATGTCAGTAGGGCAGAGGACGGTGTCAGTAGGGCAGAGGACGATGTCAGTAGAGCAGTGGACGGTTCACGAACTGAGGCCTAGTAAACACAAAGCTGCACTGCACCGAGTGATTAGGGTGTGCCCAGGCACACCCGGCACACCCTATGCGCACGCCTATGCGGGGGGTATTCAAGTCAAACTGGGACCTGTAATGTTATATGGAGGGATGATGGCCGATGCAGAAGGTGCATTCTATGCATTAAAAGAGCCTTCTATGTGAAGCTCCCCCCCCATACTTACCTGAGCCTAATCCCGATCCAGCAATGTGCATGAGAACCTCGGCTGTCCATAGACTCTCCCTCCTTATTGGTTGAGACAGCAGCGGGATCTATTGGCTCCTGCTGCTTTCAATCACAGCCAGTGAGCCAATGAAGAGAGAGAGAGGGGGTGGGGCCAAGCCGCAGCTCTCTGTCTGATTGGACACACAGAGCCGCAGCTCGGGAACAAGCCAATAGCAAGCTTCTTGGCAGGAGGGAGGGGCTTGGAGCGCTGGCGGGGAACCCGAGAAGAGGAGGATCAGGGCTGCTCTGTGCACAACCATTACACAGAGGAGGAAAGTAGAACATGTTTGGTATTTAAAATAATAAACGAAAGCCTTTGATATCTCTGTACGCTCTTCTTCATTTACATGATATCATTTCCTGTTACACTTTTGTTTCTTGAACCTCCTGTGATTATTCCTCCAGATTTCTCAGTGTGATATGAATTGTGTGATATCAATGATTGTCTTTTTCTCCTGGAATCAGGACGGTGGTCCGGGTGACTCCCGGGGGCATCACATACACGGTTCAATCGGCCATTTCCCGGGCGGCGGTCCATCAATCTGCCATCCAGAGCGGAGTGTTCTCACTGCAGCTAAAAAATGTGAAAGAGGAGGATGCTGGGATATATCAGGGAACGGCGCAGTACGGAGACAGCAAACAAGTGTGCATGGTGACACTGAGGACCATGAGAGGTAAGTCCTCATCCACCAGAAGAAGTTACTGAACGAGTTCAATCAAATGTACCTTTCATGTTTCCTTTCTCTTGTCCTCAGAGAAGTAAGAATCACTCCTGTATGGTTAGTCGGGGTCACACCTGGTATGAACATTCCGGGGTCACACCTGGTATGGACATTCCGGGTCACACCTGGTATGAACATTTCGGGGTCACAGCTGGTATGGACATTCCGGGGTCACACCTGGTATGGACATTCCGGGTCACACCTGGTATGAACATTCCGGGGTCACAGCTGGTATGAACATTCCGGGGTCACACCTGGTATGAACATTTCGGGGTCACAGCTGGTATGAACATTCCGGGGTCACACCTGGTATGAACATTTCGGGGTCACAGCTGGTATGGACATTCCGGGGTCACACCTGGTATGGACATTCCGGGGTCACAGCTGGTATGAACATTCCGGGGTCACAGCTGGTATGGACATTCCGGGGTCACACCTGGTATGGACATTCCGGGTCACACCTGGTATGAACATTCCGGGGTCACAGCTGGTATGGACATTCCGGGGTCACACCTGGTATGGACATTCCGGGGTCACAGCTGGTATGGACATTCTGGGGTCACACCTGGTATGGACATTCCGGGGTCACACCTGGTATGGACATTCCGGGGTCACAGCTGGTATGGACATTCTGGGGTCACACCTGGTATGGACATTCCGGGATCACAGCTGGTATGGACATTCCGGGGTCACAGCTGGTATGGACATTCAGGGGTCACACCTGGTATGGACATTCCGGGGTCACAGCTGGTATGGACATTCCGGGGTCACACCTGGTATGGTCATTCCGGGGTCAGAGCTGGTATGGACATTCCGGGTTCACACCTGGTATGGACATTCCGGGATCACAGCTGGTATGGACATTCCGGGGTCACAGCTGGTATGGACATTCCGGGGTCACAGCTGGTATGGACATTCCGGGGTCACAGCTGGTATGGACATTCCGGGGTCACACCTGGTATGGACATTCTGGGGTCACACCTGGTATGGACATTCTGGGGTCACAGCTGGTATGGACATTCTGGGGTCACAGCTGGTATGGACATTCCGGGGTCACAGCTGGTATGGACATTCCGGGGTCACAGCTGGTATGGACATTCCGGGGTCACAGCTGGTATGGACATTATGGGGTCACACCTGGTATGGACATTCTGGGGTCACACCTGGTATGGACATTCTGGGGTCACACCTGGTATGGACATTCTGGGGTCACACCTGGTATGGACATTCTGGGGTCACACCTGGTATGGACATTCCGGGGTCACAGCTGGTATGGACATTCCGGGGTCACAGCTGGTATGGACATTCCGGGGTCACACCTGGTATGGACATTCTGGGGTCACACCTGGTATGGACATTCCGGGGTCACAGCTGGTATGGACATTCCGGGGTCACACCTGGTATGGACATTCCGGGGTCACACCTGGTATGGTCATTCCGGGGTCAGAGCTGGTATGGACATTCCGGGGTCACAGCTGGTATGGACATTCTGGGGTCATAGCTGGTATGGACATTCCGGGGTCATAGCTGGTATGGACATTCCGGGGTCACAGCTGGTATGGACATTCCGGGGTCACAGCTGGTATTGACATTCCGGGGTCACACCTGGTATGGACATTCTGGGGTCACAGCTGGTATGGACATTCTGGGGTCACAGCTGGTATGGACATTCCGGGGTCACAGCTGGTATGGACATTCCGGGGTCACAGCTGGTATGGACATTCCAGGGTCACAGTTGGTATGGACATTCCGGGGTCACAGCTGGTATGGACATTCCGGGATCACACCTGGTATGGACATTCCGGGGTCACAGCTGGTATGGACATTCCGGGGTCACACCTGGTATGGACATTCTGGGGTCACACCTGGTATGGACATTCTGGGGTCACAGCTGGTATGGACATTCCGGGGTCACAGCTGGTATGGACATTCCGGGGTCACAGTTGGTATGGACATTCCGGGGTCACAGCTGGTATGGACATTCCGGGGTCACAGCTGGTATGGACATTCCGGGGTCACACCTGGTATGGACATTCTGGGGTCACACCTGGTATGGACATTCTGGGGTCACAGCTGGTATGGACATTCCGGGGTCACACCTGGTATGGACATTCCGGGGTCACACCTGGTATGGTCATTCCGGGGTCAGAGCTGGTATGGACATTCCGGGGTCACACCTGGTATGGTCATTCCGGGGTCACAGCTGGTATGGACATTCTGGGGTCACACCTGGTATGGACATTCTGGGGTCACAGCTGGTATGGACATTCTGGGGTCACAGCTGGTATGGACATTCCGGGGTCACAGCTGGTATGGACATTCCGGGGTCACAGCTGGTATGGACATTCCGGGATCACACCTGGTATGGACATTCCGGGGTCACAGCTGGTATGGACATTCCGGGGTCACACCTGGTATGGACATTCCGGGGTCACACCTGGTATGGACATTCTGGGGTCACAGCTGGTATGGACATTCCGGGGTCACAGCTGGTATGGACATTCCGGGGTCACAGTTGGTATGGACATTCCGGGGTCACAGCTGGTATGGACATTCCGGGGTCACACCTGGTATGGACATTCTGGGGTCACACCTGGTATGGACATTCTGGGGTCACAGCTGGTATGGACATTCCGGGGTCACACCTGGTATGGACATTCCGGGGTCACACCTGGTATGGTCATTCCGGGGTCAGAGCTGGTATGGACATTCCGGGGTCACAGCTGGTATGGACATTCCGGGGTCACAGCTGGTATGGACATTCTGGGGTCACAGCTGGTATGGACATTCCGGGGTCACAGCTGGTATGGACATTCCGGGGTCACACCTGGTATGGACATTCTGGGGTCACAGCTGGTATGGACATTCTGGGGTCACAGCTGGTATGGACATTCCGGGGTCACAGCTGGTATGGACATTCCGGGGTCACAGCTGGTATGGACATTCCGGGGTCACACCTGGTATGGACATTCTGGGGTCACAGCTGGTATGGACATTCTGGGGTCACAGCTGGTATGGACATTCCGGGGTCACACCTGGTATGGACATTCCGGGGTCACACCTGGTATGGTCATTCCGGGGTCAGAGCTGGTATGGACATTCCGGGGTCACAGCTGGTATGGACATTCCGGGGTCACAGCTGGTATGGACATTCTGGGGTCACAGCTGGTATGGACATTCCGGGGTCACAGCTGGTATGGACATTCCGGGGTCACACCTGGTATGGACATTCTGGGGTCACACCTGGTATGGACATTCTGGGGTCACAGCTGGTATGGACATTCCGGGGTCACAGCTGGTATGGACATTCCGGGGTCACAGCTGGTATGGACATTCCGGGGTCACACCTGGTATGGACATTCTGGGGTCACAGCTGGTATGGACATTCTGGGGTCACAGCTGGTATGGACATTCCGGGGTCACAGCTGGTATGGACATTCCGGGGTCACAGCTGGTATGGACATTCCGGGATCACACCTGGTATGGTCATTCCGGGGTCAGAGCTGGTATGGACATTCCGGGGTCACAGCTGGTATGGACATTCCGGGGTCACAGCTGGTATGGACATTCCGGGGTCACAGCTGGTATGGACATTCTGGGGTCACAGCTGGTATGGACATTCTGGGGTCACAGCTGGTATGGACATTCTGGGGTCACAGCTGGTATGGACATTCTGGGGTCACAGCTGGTATGGACATTCCGGGGTCACAGCTGGTATGGACATTCCGGGGTCACACCTGGTATGGACATTCTGGGGTCACACCTGGTATGGACATTCTGGGGTCACAGCTGGTATGGACATTCCGGGGTCACAGCTAGTATGGACATTCCGGGGTCACAGCTGGTATGGACATTCCGGGGTCACAGTTGGTATGGACATTCCGGGGTCACAGCTGGTATGGACATTCTGGGGTCACAGCTGGTATGGACATTCCGGGGTCACAGCTGGTATGGACATTCCGGGGTCACAGCTAGTATGGACATTCCGGGGTCACAGCTGGTATGGACATTCCGGGGTCACAGTTGGTATGGACATTCCGGGGTCACAGCTGGTATGGACATTCCGGGGTCACACCTGGTATGGATATTCTGGGGTCCATTCTCTTCTGCTTTGTCACACTGGCAGCCAAGGGGTGGTACAGCAAGGCCGCTCCCCACTACCCACCAGAATTCTGACATTACAGCATGAGAGAAGGCTGTACACATGCAGCGGCCGCCATGCTTTGCTTCACAGCTGCTACTTTTTTTTTTTTTACTGGGGTACTGCAGGTCACCGCATGGCATTGCTAGGCAGGGCACGGCAGGTCACAGCATGGTGTTGCTAGGCAGGGCACTGCAGGTCACCGCATAGTGTTGCTAGGCAGGGCACGGCAGGTCACCGCATAGTGTTGCTAGGCAGGGCACTGCAGGTCACAGCATGGTGTTGCTAGGCAGGGCACTGCAGGTCACCGCATAGTGTTGCTAGGCAGGGCACTGCAGGTCACCGCATAGTGTTGCTAGGCAGGGCACGGCAGGTCACCGCACGGCGTTGCTAGGCAGGGCACTGCAGGTCACCGCATGGTGTTGCTAGGCAGGGCACTGCAGGTCACCGCATGGTGTTGCTAGGCAGGGCACTGCAGGTCACCGCATGGTGTTGCTAGGCAGGGCACTGCAGGTCACCGCATGGTGTTGCTAGGCAGGGCACTGCAGGTCACCGCATGGTGTTGCTAGGCAGGATGGAGTGTAACTTTCAATGAAATTACAACAATAAAATGTGATCTGTGTATTGAGATTGTCATGGGTCTCGTGTGAATGAGCCCCTAACCTTAAGATCCAGAGCTCTGACATATGACTGGTGGGTGGGCTGACCCTTTGTATGAGTTATATATAGACGGTGCCATGGCACACGGCGGTGACAGCTGGCTCAGTGGGTAGGGGCACATTACTGTGGGATGTACGGGAATCATCCGATAGTGAAAGCAGCCGGGGGAAAACGCATGTTACACTGGAAACACTGAGCCACCCGTCCATCGTCCTCTACACTCATCTCTACCATCTGCACTACATCACCACAGCCTAGGCTGGTGCTATACTAGTCACCGATAATAATAGCATGAGATAAGACGCCGTCCCCCCATCCCCCCCCCCTCCATACATCCTGTTATTGTCGGATGTGTGTTGGGGGCTCCACTGACTCACATGGGGGGGAATTGCGCAAACTGCGTGAGACACGAAAGATCTGGCAGGAGACGGGGGTCCCTGATGGCGGGGGTGGGTGGGGGGGGGTGCTTCACAATTTCCCTTATGTCAAAGAAATGAACCGAAAATATAAAGGGGGGGGGGAGGAAAAAATAGACGAGGGTGGGAAACACATTCTGCGAGATAATAATCACCTCCACCGCAGTGCGGGGGTCTCAGGTTCACTTCTCACCAAGGACCCCTCTGAATGGAGGATAAATGATACATTGTATAGAAGGGGAGAAACAATGTAACAAGAAGGTGATCATGTGACATGATGAGGCCCATTCACAGCAGCCTTCCATGCGTTACATGCGTTACATGCGTTACATGCGAGGTGCATCATGGCGTAACATGCGTTGTGTTGGGGAGACAATTTATTTGAATTTGCAAAGTCGTCGTGTGATTGGTCCCTAATCTGCAAAAAAAAAAAAAAAAATTGCAAACAAAAACCCAAGAGTAAATTTTCAAGCAAAAAAAGTTTGTTTTTTTTGTTTATATACATATACTGTATATTATTCTCATTTATATACTGTATATCTATATTTTTTTTGTTTAAACAATTTTTTTTTTTTAGTTGTATACATATTTTATTGTTTTTATATACTGTACATTTAACTTTATTAGTTGTTACAGATTTCTTTTGCATACAGTATTTATTTTTTGTTTAAACAGATATACATATTTTTTTTACTTTATACAGATATTTATATCTGTTTAAACAAAAAATAAATACTTAATGTAAAAAAAATCTGTAACAACTAATAAAATAGAAATGTACCATATATAAACAAAAAAATATGTATATAACCAAAAAAAAAAAAAATTGTATAAACAAAAAAATAAATATCTGTATAAAGTAAAAAAAAAAATGTAATTTTTTAGTTTACACTGATTTTTTGTTTGTTTTTGTTTACATGCATATTGTTTTTTTTATATACGGTACATTTCTATTTTATTAGTTGTTACAGATATATATATATATATTTTTTACATACAGTATATATTTTTTGTTTAAACAGATATACATTTTTTTTTTTACTTTATAAAGATATTTCTTTTTTTGTTTATACCGATTTGTTTTGTTTATATACATACTGTATATGACTTTTAGTTTTTACACATATATTTTTTTATCCATATTTTGTGGTTTATATAAATATATATTTTTACATTATACAGATATTTAGGTTTATATATTTATGTTACATACATATATTTTATTTGTTTATACGGATATATATTTTTTGTTTAAAGTCATACATTACATATATTTTTTTGTGTATATGGATTTTATTTTGTTTATGCAAATATTTATTTTTTTTAGTTTATACACATACTGTATACAATGGGGAAAATACCGATTGTCTCCCCTGCAGATTGTGTAAGGCTGGCCATACACCATACAATTTTCTTATTCAATTTTCTTTAGTTTTCCTTCAACTATGTAGTGTGGGGGCCGGCCTGAAAGCATACAAATGGAAAGTGTTTAGGTTTAACCTCCATATTATATGGTTTTGGTAAATCTAAAGGAAAGTCGTACAAGAAAATTGTATAATGTATGGCCAGGCTAAGTTTTGCCCCCTTACATAGAAATGAAGGGTCTATAATTGTTATCAGAGGTGTATTTTATATGATAGAGACAGAATATCAACCAAAAATCCAGAAAAATCACACAATACAAATGTTATAAATGGAGTAAAATAAGTATTTGATCCCCAACCAACATTAATTCTCCCCCCACAGACCGGCTACAGTAGGTGCTCATGTGGTATATATATGGAGTATATAGAGAGTGTATGTAGTATATATGGGGGTATATAGAGAGTGTATATAGTATATATGGGGGGTATATATGGAGTATATAGAGAGTGTATATAGTATATATGGAGTATATAGAGAGTGTATATAGTATATATGGGGGTATATATGGAGTATATAGAGGGTGTATATAGTATATATGGGGGGTATATATGGAGTATATAGAGAGTGTATATAGTATATATGGGGGGTATATATGGAGTATATAGAGAGTGTATATAGTATATATGGGGGGTATATATGGAGTATATAGAGAGTGTATATAGTATATATGGGGGGTATATATGGAGTATATAGAGAGTGTATATAGTATATATGGGGGGTATATATGGAGTATATAGAGAGTGTATATATATATATGGAGTATATAGAGAGTGTATATAGTATATATGGGGGGTATATATGGAGTATATAGAGAGTGTATATAGTATATATGGAGTATATAGAGAGTGTATATAGTATATATGGGGGTATATATGGAGTATATAGAGAGTGTATATAGTATATATGGAGTATATAGAGAGTGTATATATATATATGGAGTATATAGAGAGTGTATATATATATGGAGTATATAGAGAGTGTATATAGTATATATGGAGTATATAGAGAGTGTATATAGTATATATGGGGGGTATATATGGAGTATATAGAAAGTGTATATATATATGGAGTATATAGAGAGTGTATATATATATGGAGTATATAGAGAGTGTATATATATATGGAGTATATAGAGAGTGTATATAGTATATATGGAGTATATAGAGAGTGTTTATAGTATATATGGGGGTATATATGGAGTATATAGAGAGTGTATATAGTATATATGGGGGTATATATGGAGTATATAGAGAGTGTATATAGTATATATGGAGTATATAGAGAGTGTATATATATATGGAGTATATAGAGAGTGTATATAGTATATATGGAGTATATAGAGAGTGTTTATAGTATATATGGGGGGTAGGGATGAGCCGAACACCCCCCGGTTCGGTTCGCACCAGAACCCGTGAACGGTCCGAAAGTTCGCACGAACGTTAGAACCCCATTGACGTCTATGGGACTCGAACGTTCGAAATCAAAAGTGCTCATTTTAAAGGCTAATTTGCATGGTATTGTCCTAAAAAGGGTTTGGGGACCCGGGTCCTGCCCCAGGGGACATGTATCAATGCAAAAAAAACTTTTAAAAACGGCCGTTTTTTCGGGAGCAGTGATTTTAATGATGCTTAAAGTAAAAAAAAAAAAAGTGAAATATTCCTTTAAATATGGTACCTGGGGGGTGTCTATAGTATGCCTGTAAAGTGACGCGTGTTTCCCATGTTTAGAACAGTCCCTGCACCAAATGTCATTTTTAAAGGAAAAAATCTCATTTAAAACTGCTTGCGGGTTTAATGTCATGTCGGGTCCTGGCAATATGGATGAAAATCAGTGAGACAAACGGCATGGGTACCCCCCAGTCCATTACCAGGCCCTTTGGGTCTTGTATGGATATTAAGGGGAACCCCGCACCCAAATTAAAATAAGGAAAGGTGTGGGGCCACCAGGCCCTATATACTCTGAACAGCAGTATACAGGCGGTGCAAACAAGACAGGGACTGTAGGTTTGTTGTTAAGTAGAATCTCTTTGTAATTTTGAACATTTTTAACGTGTTTAGCTCCAGCCAAAAAATCTTTTTTAAGCTTTTTGGAAAACATAGGGAAGGGTTATCACCCCTGTGACATTTGTTTTGCTGTCTTTCCTCCTCTTCAGAAGATTTCACCTCACCTTTTGTCCCAATGAAAAATGTTTTTTGAAAATTTGGGTTTTTTTGTGGAACAAGGATTGGAAAGCATCAGTGGAAAGGAGAAATTGTTTTCTCATATTAACTCTTACAGGAGAGAATTTCCCTTCCTAGGGGTAGATTTCATCTCACTTCCTGTTGTCTCCTTCCGTTTGCAAGTAGGAGTCGTTTGTAAGTTAGATGTTTGAAAGTAGGGTCCTGCCCTATATACTCAGCAGAAATTTGGGCCTTAGGTGTTGCTGTGGCCACAACACTGTAAGCCCTCACAGGGCCCTGCTGTAAAATATTAGATCAAGAATTGTAATTACATGCCCCTGTTGAACAGGAGCTGAAAAATTAGGCCTTAGGCACTGGTGCTGGTGCCACAACACTGCAACCCCTCACAGACACTCTTGTTGGAACGCAGGAACGAGCCCTGCTGCAAAGTATTGCTTCAAAAATTGTAATTACACGCCCCTGTTAGACAGGGGCAGAAAAATTGGGCCTTAGGCACTGGTGCTGGTGCCACAACACTGCAACCCCTCACAGACACTCTAGTTGGAACGCAGGAACGAGCCCTGCTGCAAAGTATTGCATCAAAAATTGTAATTACACGCCCCTGTTAGACAGGGGCAGAAAAATTGGGCCTTAGGCACTGGTGCTGGTGCCACAACACTGCAACCCCTCACAGACACTCTAGTTGGAATGCAGGAACGAGCCCTGCTGCAAAGTATTACATCAAAAATTGTAATTACACGCCCCTGTTAAACAGGGGCTGAAAAATTGTGCCTTAGGCACTGGTGGTGGCGCCCAGAACCAAAAATGTTCTTACAAGCTATCAGCGTGATGATTGAGGAGGAAGAGGATAATTACTCAGGGATAGTCACTCAGCATCAGCATAGGCAGTCTTTGAAGGGATCTGAGATTTCAAAAAAAATTATTCGGTTACATCAGCATCAGGTGCTTGGTAGCTGGTGGTGATCCAAGACTGATTCATTTTTATGAAGGTCAGCCGATCGACCGAGTCGGTGGACAGACGCACCCTGTGATCGGTTACCACGCCTCCAGCAGCACTGAATGTGCGTTCCGAAAGAACGCTGGATGCAGGACAGGCCAGTAGCTCAATTGCATACTGTGCAAGCTCTGGCCAGTGATCCATCCTCAAGACCCAGTAACCCAGAGGATTTTCGGTGGGAAAGGTGTCCAAGTCTGATCTTGCCCCTAGGTATTCCTGCACCATGTAAAACAGACGCTGGCGATGGTTGCTGGAACCGATCATACCTTGGAGCTGCGGACCAAAAAATTGTCTGAACGCATCGGTCAGACGGCCACCTTCTCCACCGCTCCTTCTTTGACTGACCGAAGCCTCAGCAACACGTTGTCCAGAAACAGGAGTTTGTAACCTCCCAGTCTCTGGGAACGCGTTGCACAGACCTTTCTGCAAGGCCTCCCGAAGATGTTTCATCCTCTGCTCCCTCTGCGATGGCAAGATAAGGTCCGCAACCTTACCCTTGTAACGTGGATCAAGGAGGGTTGCCAGCCAGTATTGGTCCTTCTCCTTGATACCACGAATACGAGGATCCTTACGCAGGCTTTGCAGGATCAGGGAGGCCATGCAGCGTAGGTTTGCTGAGGCATTCGATCCGGAGTCCTCTGGGTCACTAAGGACAACAACGTCCGCAGCCACCTCCTCCCAGCCACGTACAAGTCCATGTGTTCCTTGGACTGATCCCTTAAAGACTGCTGCTGATGCTGAGTGCCAGGCTCCACCTCCATACTGACACAATCTTCCTCCTCCTCCTCCTCGTCCTCTTCCTGTGTGATCGGCGGGCACGCAGGAACACTGTCTGGATAAAGGGGGCCTTGAGAGCTAAGGAAGTCCTCCTCTTCCTGCCTCTGTTCTGCCTCAAGTGCCCTGTCCATTATTCCACGCAGCGTGTGCTCCAACAGGTGGACAAGGGGGACAGTGTCACTGATGCATGCACTGTCAGTGCTCACCATCCTCGTGGCCTCCTCGAATGGTGACAGGACAGTGCATGCATCCCTGATCATGGCCCACTGGCGTGGGGAAAAAAAACCAAGCTCCCCTGACCCTGTCCTGGTGCCATAGTCGCACAGGTACTCATTGATGGCCCTCTGCTGCGTGTGCAGCCGCTGCAGCATGGCCAACGTTGAGTTCCACCTGGTGGGCATGTCACAGATTAGGCGGTTCTTGGGCAGGTTAAACTCCTTTTGGAGGTCCGTCAGCCGAGCACTGGCATTATATGACCGGCGGAAATGCACACAGACTTTCCTGGCCTGCCTCAGGACATCCTGTAAGCCCGGGTACCTGCCCAAGAACCGCTGCACCACCAAGTTAAGGACGTGAGCCAAACAGGGCACATGGGTCATTTGTCCCTGTCGGAGGGCAGAGAGGAGGTTGGTGCCATTGTCGCAAACCACCATTCCTGCCTTAAGTTGGCGTGGCGTCAACCACCTCTGAACCTGCCCCTGCAGAGCTGACAGAACCTCTGCCCCAGTGTGGCTCCTGTCCCCCAAGCACACCAGCTCAAGCACCGCATGGCATCTTTTGGCCTGCGTACTTGCGTAGCCCCTTGAACGCCTACGGAGCACCGCTGGTTCCGAGGAAGAGGCCATGGAGGAAGAAGAAGAGGAGGGGGTGGAGGAGAGAGGTGTGTCACAATCAGCATTTTGGAGGCGTGGTGGCGGAACAACCTCCAACACTACTGCACATTGTCCTGCATCCTTCCCAGCTGCCAGCAGAGTCACCCAATGCGCCGTGAAACTTAGGTAACGTCCCTGTCCATGCCTGCTGGACAATGAGTCAGCGGTAATATGCACCTTACCGCTGACCGCCCTGTCCAGCGAGGCATGGACATTGCCTTCCACATGCCGGTAGAGAGCCGGAATCGCCTTCCGTGAGAAAAAGTGGCGTTTGGGTACCTGCCACTGAGGAACCGCACATTCCACAAACTCACGGAAGGGGGCAGAGCCTACCAACTGAAAAGGCAGCAGTTGAAGTGCTAGCAATTTTGCCAAGCTAGCATTCAACCGCTGGGCATGTGGATGGCTGGGAGCAAACTTCTTTCGGCGGTGCAGCAGCTGGGGCAGGGAAATTTGCCTGGTACAATCTGACGTCGGTGTACCAAAAGCAGATTGCCCACAAGTACTTGGCTGTGACACACCTAATTCTACACCTTCATTCCTCTCACTGCAGGTCTCAGAGAGGACTGAAGGTCTAGTGGGGTTGGAAATCTCAGCTGATGAGGAGCAAGGAGAGATCCTCTTTGTTCTTTGGTGTGGGTCTTTTAGATACGCTTGCCAACGAACTGCATGGCAGGTCAACATATGTCTGGTCAAGCATGTGGTACCCAAGCGGGAGATGTTTTGGCCACGCGAGATACGCTTGAGACATATGTTGCAAATAGCAGCGGTGCGATCTGATGCACTCGTCTCAAAAAAGGCCCACACCAAAGAACTTTTTGAATAACGCGCAGAGACTGCAGCGCCCTGCACATGTGGAGCTTTGGGGTGTGATGCAGTCAATGTGCTGTCCTTAGGCTGGCCCCTGGAGGGCATCCTGCCTAGTTGGTGATGTGCCACCTCCTCCTCCTCCTCCTCCTCCTCCTCTCTCCTATCAGGCACCCACGTTGAGTCAGTGACCTCATCATCCCCTCCCTCCTCATCACTGGAGCAAGCCTGGCAGTATGCTGCAGCAGGGGGAGCATGACTGCCAGATTGCTGTCCTTCTTGGGCACCCCCTCTGTCCGTGCTCATGTTACTGCCTTCATCGAGCTCAGTATCATCATCAGAGCCTTCCAAACGCTGGGCATCCTCCTGGAGCATGTACCCAACACTGTGGTCAAACAGTTCGAGGGAATCCTCAGGAGGACATGGTGGAGCTAGGGAAGGAGTCACTGATGACATTGAGCTGAGGGAAGAGGCCGCTGCTTTGCCAGACAAAGCACCCTGGGTGAGAGAGGATGAGGAGGATGAGGACGGCTTGGTCATCCACTCGACCAAGTCTTCCGCATGTTGCGGCTCAACACGGCCAGCTGCCGAAAAAAAAGGCCAAGCATGTCCCATGGCCACGTGCTGATGAGGATGCACCGTCTCCACGACCAGCACTAGACACAGAGCCTGCTTGCCCTCTCTTATTGGCTTGTGACTGTCTGCCTCTCCTTCTTGGCCTTCCAGACATACTAATGGCCTGTAGCTGCACTAAGCTGGGATAGAACACCTGTAATTTTCTTCAGGTAGCTTTATATACTGTAACCAGACAAGCCTGCCTGTCAGTAGGAAGATAACAGGAACGGATCTAGCTGAACACTGTGAGCAGGACGCACTGCACTAAATGTATATAGCAGGAACGGATCTAGCTGAACACTGTGAGCAGGACGCACTGCACTAAATGTAAATAGTCTAGAAGATAACAGGAACGGATCTAGCTGAACACTGTGAGCAGGACGCACTGCACTAAATGTAAATAGTCTAGAAGATAACAGGAACGGATCTAGCTAAACTGAATACAGTGTATATATATATATGCAACACCTGGGATGCATATATATACACAATACACTGTAAGTGCAGCTAACTGACTGACTGTTCTGCCTAATCTATCTAACTCAAATCAAATGACACTGTCTCTCTCTCTCTCTCTATCTCTCAGCACACCGGAACACACACTACACAGGGCCGCCGTGCAGGCGGCCTTATATAGTGTGGGGCGTGTACTAAATCCCCTGAGCCATAATTGGCCAAAGCCACCCTGGCTTTGGCCAATTACAGCTCTCTCTACTGACGGCGCTGTGATTGGCCAAGCATGCGGGTCATAGTGCATGCTTGGCCAATCATCAGCCAGCAATGCACTGCGATGCCGCAGTGAATTATGGGCCGTGACGCGCCACACGAATTTGGCGCGAACGGCCCATATCGTTCGCAATTCGGCGAACGACCGAACAGCCGATGTTCGAGTCGAACACGAAGCTCATCCCTAATGGGGGGTATATATGGAGTATATAGAGAGTGTATATAGTATATATGGAGTATATAGAGAGTGTATATAGTATATATGGGGGGTATATATGGAGTATATAGAGAGTGTATATAGTATATATGGGGGGTATATATGGAGTATATAGAGAGTGTATATAGTATATATGGGGGGTATATATGGAGTATATAGAGAGTGTATATATATATATGGAGTATATAGAGAGTGTATATAGTATATATGGAGTATATAGAGAGTGTATATAGTATATATGGAGTATATAGAGAGTGTATATAGTATATATGGAGTATATAGAGAGTGTATATAGTATATATGGGGGGTATATATGGAGTATATAGAGAGTGTATATAGTATATATGGGGGGTATATATGGAGTATATAGAGAGTGTATATGTATATGGAGTATATAGAGAGTGTATATATATATATGGAGTATATAGAGAGTGTATATAGTATATATGGAGTATATAGAGAGTGTATATAGTATATATGGAGTATATAGAGAGTGTATATAGTATATATGGAGTATATATGGAGTATATAGAGAGTGTATATAGTATATATGGGGGGTATATATGGAGCATATAGAGAGTGTATATAGTATATATGGGGGGTATATATGGAGTATATAGAGAGTGTATATAGTATATATGGGGGTATATATGGAGTATATAGAGAGTGTATATAGTATATATGGGGGTATATATGGAGTATATAGAGAGTGTATATATATATGGAGTATATAGAGAGTGTATATA
The DNA here is from genome assembly GCA_037952835.1 of Lithobates septentrionalis. Taxonomy (NCBI): domain Eukaryota; kingdom Metazoa; phylum Chordata; class Amphibia; order Anura; family Ranidae; genus Lithobates; species Lithobates septentrionalis. The sequence continues at coordinate 167,486 of JBBDGP010003522.1, forward strand.
TATATGGAGTATATAGAGAGTGTATATATATATATATGGAGTATATAGAGAGTGTATATAGTATATATGGAGTATATAGAGAGTGTATATAGTATATATGGGGGTATATATGGAGTATATAGAGAGTGTATATATATATGGAGTATATAGAGAGTGTATATAGTATATATGGGGGTATATATGGAGTATATAGAGAGTGTATATAGTATATATGGGGGTATATATGGAGTATATAGAGAGTGTATATAGTATATATGGGGGTATATATGGAGTATATAGAGAGTGTATATAGTATATATGGAGTATATAGAGAGTGTATATATATATATATGGAGTATATAGAGAGTGTATATATATATGGAGTATATAGAGAGTGTATATATATATGGAGTATATAGAGAGTGTATATAGTATATATGGGGGGTATATATGGAGTATATAGAGAGTGTATATAGTATATATGGAGTATATAGAGAGTGTATATAGTATATATGGAGTATATAGAGAGTGTATATAGTATATATGGAGTATATAGAGAGTGTATATAGTATATATGGGGGGTATATA